>JACDJE010000131.1:756894-864179 GCA_016647715.1 Pavo muticus
AAAAAAAAAAAAAAACAACCAAAAAAACTTCGACCAGCCTGCTTTTAGCCTTCATTACAATCCCCAAAGGAGAATGCATAAGACCATGTTGTGTTTCTCACTGATAGCGGTGACATCTATTGAAGAATGAATTCAAAAGGAACTGAAACATAGCCAAAAGAGTCACTGGTACAGCTTTAGCAGATGTTCACGTTTCTCTTCCTCCTACTTTCTTTACAGAGCCATCCATCCTGCCTCATCAGCTGTTTCTACTTTTAGCCTTTTCCCACTCTCCCAAGAATAAATGTCACCCTTGCTGAGTCCCAGACGCTTCCCATTTCAATCATATAGCAGAACAGTAAAAAAAAAAAATTAAAAAGTGGAAAAAATAAGAATATTTTCAACTTCAGTCACCTGACTGACTGCATTTAAATACATCAAGAAAATACATAGGATTTTACCCTAACCGCTTGCCCTTTAGCTTGACTTTAAGTCAAAACGCATCTCTGTATGAGTGGGATAGGAGTTACTGACATTATTGTGCATACATTCATACACATGCACAAATGTATTTCACCAATTCTCTGCTAATCTGTGACTCTTCTGAGAAAAAAAAAATTTAAGTAACAATTCCATTAGCTTGCAACGATGCTATAACACTGCAACACTGAAGTTGATGCAAATGTAGATGAATGTATCCTTCCTCTCTGCTGAAAGTGGAAGTGCAAATGTCTGTTTTCCTGAAAAAAAAAAAAAAAAAAACAAAAAACCAACAAACCCTCTTCCTGTTATTCTAGCACTCCCTACTTTCTTGGAGCTAGCACTCTCGGACATAGGGTATTTTGTTATTTCTGGTTCTTTTTAGAGACAGGAATACAGTTCAAAGTATTTCATTCCCTCAGGCAAGGTTTGGTTCTTTCAGCCCAAGGTATAGCCAAAACAAGTTGGAAAATGCCCAACCCTTTCCAATCATCCCTAATTTGAGTTGCTGTATTACACTGTTAGAAAAATCCAGGAGCCCCAACTAGAGCTACAGAATTACTTAATTCCCTGGTCACTTAAGCTCTGGGGGGAAAGCCTCTTCTTGTTAAGAGGCACATTCTCTTCTAACTATAATGGCTTCTGCACACTAAATTATTTTAGTCCTGCAAGTGAGCTACCTCCAAATGTGCATAGAGACCAATTTAGGGCAATTTGGAAATCCTCCTGATCAGGTAAAATGCTCTTTTAATTTCTGAAGGGACTTCGGCTAATTTTTGGACCAAACTGCTCTGATGGTATTACACAACAGTTCACACCGGGATGTATAGGAATTTCTCCATCCTCCTAATAACTGTGGGGATAAGGAAGGAAACTCAAAAATAACGGCCACAGAACAAATGTACTGAACACTGGGTAGAGCAGTTTCATGACATTAGAATTCCTTGCTCCCCACTGCTACTTTTAACTAAGACCCAAGCATCAGCAGTCACAGACTCCTAAAACAGGTGAGACCAGAAACTGAAAGATTGATTCTCCCTGAGACAACTTGTATAGTATAGAAGCACGAGCTCTTCACAGCTTCCTACCGACCTCATTGCACTGTATATTCAGGTTTTTTAAAACAACAACAAAAAAAATCACTCATTCATTTACATACACTAAAATCAGCTGGTACGTCAGCAAATATGTCAGATCCATAAGTTGCTGTATTTTATAATAAACAAAATTTAACTTAAACATACTGATTTAAAACACTCATACAACTGTCCTGTGAACGCTAGCAGAACTGCTATAAGGCAGCGCTTATAGAATTACCATCGCTGCACTTATTCTTTGAAACCTGTGTGACCACCACTCTTCAAATCAGATAGGGTCACATCATGTAAAACAGATTAACAGAAGTAAAAACAGCAATGCTCCCAGTACCACTCTGAACTCCTTCAGAGGACTGGGATAGATCACCGTGCGTACCACTGTCTGGTAGTGGGCAGCATCATAAATATGCAGCACTACAAAGAGCTTGCCTAAGAAATGCAGCAGCACACATAAGGATCAACTGATTTCCCTTCATCTGCAGAAAAAAAATAAGCTTACAGGCCTATTGAAGACCTCCCCAAGTGGACTGATAATTATGAAAAGATGTGCAACATTCATTGCACCACCACAAAATATAATATAGAAAACAAACTTTAAGTGCAACAAGCCCAGTTTCTTTCAACTTTTCATTCTCTAGACTCGCATCACTTCTCGCGTTCAGGGAGACATCTTACATAAATGTCAAATCCGTTGTTCCACACACTAACTTTTCTTCCTCTACCTTCCTTTCCAGCAGTTTTTTACTACAAAGTAGTTGTGGTACAACAGCATTTACTCTCTTCTCATGGACTACAAGAGGAAATATAGGAAGCAGAAACAGAGGGGCATATCCCATTTTTATGGATTTATTATTTTGTACCAGCTTCATCACGCATTTGGTAGTAGTGTAGCTCAGTATGAGAGCATTCACTGCTCATTTCTAGGACCACACATGCTGTGTGTTTCAAGGCCCACTTACAGGCTTACAGCAAGTAGAAAATTAGGTTTAGTTCCCAAAGACATATCATATCTTTTATTCTATTAGCATGCAAATTGTTTGGGTTTTTTTTGCATCACTCTAGTAGCTTGCCAGAGGCCTTGCAGAGATTGCAGAACCATCTGTAGATAAAATTACACAGATTAAATTACTTCTGTGTACTTTTTCCCATTAACAGCTTTTGGCTACCATTCATCCAAGTTTTTTTCTCCCACTTCCAACAGATTATACTAGCAGTTACTGACAACACTCTTGGCCATCGCTAATAATTCCTGAAATTGTAAGAATGTACCATAAATTGATGGTGGTGCTAGTTCTTTAGGCTATATATTACAGTCAAAAAACTACCAAATTAACCAACCAAAAAAAAAAAAAAAACCAACGGAAAAAAACCCACAGCCCACACAAAAACACAAACAACCCATCCACAACAAAATCGTCATAAGAGTTTTGAGGGTGACACTTGAACAGGTTTCTTCCCATGGAATATTCAGCAATTTCTGCCCTCAGGCACTGTCTCTCCTCTCTATGCAGCGGACTGCAGAGCTAAGATGGTTTTGTGTCTTTGTCCATCGCACCAACTTGGCTCTTTAAATCTACACTGACAGGGATTCTATTGACAAAAAAGGATGCATACCTTTCAGGTATGGCTGTTAGAAATACAAAAACATTTCCTCCTTGCTCTTGCACAGACAGGCATTCTCTCTGCCTCTGGGTTTCAATACCTTTATTGTAGATTAAGTGGAGTTGTACTCTTCCCACTTAAATAAGTTGAACTTCCTATTGACTTAACAACATATGAAGCCAGCAGTACGAAACGCTGCAATTGCATGTGGAAGAAATGCAATGACTCGATTACAGATTAACAGAGCTAAAATTCAGCAGGATTGTTTTCATCTGTTGGTATCTAACTGTGCCAAATAAATGTATCATATGAATGTTAGAAATATTAAAGAAAAGTAACAATATTCCACACTTCCAAAATAATTTCACAATGTTTTCTTGGTTATATTTTCTGCCAATAGTACTGATTATTTCATCTTCTAAATGAAAACCTCTATCAGAGTCTGACAGCATGATATAGTATAAAACTTTCTTACATCTAGCCTAAACGAAGATAACAAGAACTGGCAGCAAGCATAAAATGACCTTAACTATTGAAATCAGTTTCCAGGAACACATTCCTTTACATATTTTATCAAAATAAAATAATAATAAAAAAGCAGGATAATATTTTCTCCACTAGTCACATTTTAAAATGGTTGAGCTTCGTTTATTTAGAGCTTGTTTTACAGTTCCTGCCTTATACTGCCTGAGCCCAAATTCTACTGGAATCATAGAATATCACAGAATATCCCAAGCTGGAAGAACTCTTATTTCATCATTCCAGCTGTGTATTCAAACAGGGACTATCTTTAATATTTTAGAATAGGCCTTCATTAAACATTTTATTCCAAGGGCTCTATCATTCTTCCTGTCTCCTTGTACAAGTCCCTGGAGCTTGAATAAGGCGCAAGGATTTGTACAGACAACACTGACATTCACACAGTTGCTACAGCGAGGACAAGTTTCCTTCATCCCTACAGAGAGTGGGCACAGGCCTTCACTGAGAGCATGAAGACAGAACTGACTTCTTCGCTATGATTAAGAGAAGTGAGAGACTTAACAACATGCTCCAAACAAGGATGTTTCTCATCTTGCTTTCCACTCAGCTTGCATGAGCTGATACTAATACCAAAAAGACTAAACTGCAATAAATCTCAGCAGCAGTGCATATTGGAAGGGTGTACAACAAGAATTTTATCCTGTAGCAGAGGGTCTTTGCCTGCTTCTTTTCTTTCCTCTAACAGCTTCTTTGTTCTCTCACGCTTAAATCCCTACTCCCTCCTTTCCCAACTGGGAAATACAAGGGGTTTTTTTCAAAGATTTTATTTTAAACAGAGTACAGTTATAAGACTAAATTTTTCATGTGAAAAACAAGGCATATTATCCTCTCTCCTCCAAATATTTCTGCACTTCCAAGAAAAATCAATATTGTTCTGAATTAAAATAATGGCAGCATAAATTGATGACTTCATCAAATAGACATGAGGACAATTCTACAACTCTCGCTCAGATGTTTCATGTTCATTTATTTTCCAGACGCTGCCTGTTCACAATTGCAGAGAGAACTGCTGCTCTACGTATGTCTTGCAGTTGGTGTTTTTATTTGAAGGACTGCTGCAGCTTACCAAGTAAGGACCGAAAAGAGATCCGAAGGTTTCTTAGTGAAAATGGTTTCAGCTTGAAGCCATCTGCTCAGCTGGTCCCCTTATGAAAGCTTTGTTGTTGTTGTTCATTAAAACATGCTAATTTTACGAGAACAGTATTTTTGCAGTTCAAAGACTTTTCTCAAGGTCAGAATAACGCAATAGGAATGGGAGAATGGATTAAGCAAAATGCATCGGGACTTCTGTTTTTTTCCAAGCCTACTGATCACACTTTTTGTCACTGGCCTCGACCCAGTTTGGCAATTACTTGTGTTCTGCCAAAGTCACAGGTTTTAAATCAGAAGTTCTCCCAGATTCACATATAGAAGTGTGAACATTTTCACAAAAACACAGACAGAAATGCTCTAAAAAATTTTGATAAAGTTTTCTAATGTTAAGTTTTATGTAAGCATTATTTTTTAGGTGAACCACAGCACACTAACAACTCAGAGCAGGACGGAGAGAGAGCAGGTGGCCAGGAAAGGGAACTGCTCGTGCCAGCATAAACACAGTGTTGCAGTAACCACCACATTAGAACCAGCATCTAAATTTGAGTTCACCTTTGGTCATTGACTTCAATACAATGGATAAAGCAAAGAGAGGTAAGCTTGCAAAGGAAGTATCTGAAGCACTATCATATTTTGATTTTGTGTTCATAGACATATATATTTTGGGAAAACCAACCAAACAAAACATAATATAAAGAAACAAAATACTCCCAAAGCGTTCGTCTTTTCAGCAGTAGTCATTGGTCTCACTGATAATGAACACAGAAGTTCATTCCGAATATCAGCATTTTCACTTATAGACAATTTCTGATGCATTCACTACTCCAAAAAAGTTCAGATAAATTTAAATTTTTTTTAATTAAAAAAAAAAAATCAGCTTAGCATACTTATTAAAAAACAAAATAAACCCCTAGCTACTTCAAAGTCTTTACCAGGTCAACCTAAGCCACCACAGTTCAAGTCATTTCCTCATTCAGAACACATTTAAAATTTCACATGCCAAAAGTCACAAGAGCAAGATCTGGTATATTTCAGCCTTTGAATATTAGACATTACAAGTTATACTGTGCTAAATTATCAAAACTATTAATCTTTACTGTAGCAAAAGCCAAGAAAAAGCAGCAGCCAAAACCAACGTTTTGAATTCTAGCTGTTTGAAGCCTGTCTTCTTTCCTTTTTAATTAGCTTGTTATTTCCCATTTTTTTTCCTATGCTTTTTCATCTTTTGTATTCCTCAAATGGCATTTTATCAACAAATATTTTAATTGGACTCATACAGAGTGTGCTAGCCATAAAGGAGATTTGTGAGACTCAAGAAGTTAAAAACCAGTAGTAGTTAACCCCTACAGTATGGAAAGTATCATAAAACATTTTGAGTTGGGAGGGAACATTGAAGGCCACCTAGTCCAACTCCCCTGCAATGAACAGGGACACCCACAGCTAGATCAGGGTGCTCAGAGACCCGTCCAGCCTGGCCTTGATTGTCCCCAGAGACAGGGCTTCCACCACCTCTCTGGACAGTCTCCTCCTGTGCCTCACCGCCCTTACTATATAAAAACCTCTTCCTTAAGTCCAACCTAAATCTCACCTCTTTTAGTTTGAAACCATTTCCCCTAGTCCTGTCACAACAGACCCTGCTAAAGAGTCTGTCCCCTTCCTTCTTACAGCCCCCTTCAGATATCGAAAGGCCACTCCCGTGTCTCTCCAGAGCCTTCTCTTCTCCAAGCTGAACTGTCTCAGCTCTCTCATCCTGTTCTTGTAGGGAAGTTGTTCCATCCCTTGGAACGTTTTTGTGGCCCTTCTCTGGATGCGTTCCAACAGGACTCCGCACTCTAGGTGACATTTCACCAACACAGAGTAGAAGGGCAGGATCATCTCCCTTAACCTACTGGCCATGCTTCTTTTGATACAGCCCAGGCCTTCTGGACTGCAAGGGCATCTTTCTGGCTCATGTCCAGATTGCCGTCCACCAGTACCCTCAAGCCCTTTTTCGGCTGCGCTCCATCCTTACATCTCCCAGTTTGCACTGATAACAGGGGTTACCACGAACAAGATGCAAGACCCTGCACTTGAATTTATTGAACCTCATGAGGTTCACCTGGGCCCATTGCTCGAGCCTGTCTAGGTCTCTCTGCATGGCATCTCCTCTCTCGAGCATGTTGATCACACCCCACAGCCTGGTGTTATCCACAAACTTTCTGAGGGTGCACTCAATCCCACTGTTGACATCAGTTTTGAAGATGTTTAAGAGCACTGGTCCCAGTACTGATTCCTATGGTACAGTACTTGTCACCAATCTCCATCACCATTCACCACCACCACGACTTCTCAGATTTCACCAACAGTGGCTTGGTGATTATTTCAGCCAATTCCCTCAGGACTCAGGGACGTATCTCATCGGGACCCATAGGCTTACAGATGTTTGGGATCCTCAGGAGGTCATGAACCTGATGATCACTTACAGCAGGAGGACTTACAATGCTCTCACCTTCCAAACCACCTGCTCAAGGGCGGTGTGTAGAGCAGTCACTAGTGAAGACTGAGGTAAAAAAAATAAAAAGTTGTTGAATACCTCAGCCTTCTCTTTGTCCACTGAGAAATTACCTCCTACGTACTCTTTAGAAGTCTATAGCAATGAATAATGTTTCCTAGCTGTTTATCCATCCATCCATGTCTTCTTGAGACCCACAGAGACATTAGTCTTGACTTCCAAAATCATGGCCTGTCTCTCTGAACAAGCATAAGAAGAAGAACAAAAGCTTGCGAATGACTCCTAATGACAGAAAAGAATGGAAGCACATATACTCAAGAGACGAATTAAGTAAACTGCAACATCAAAGCTTTTGACTTCACATCTATAACCAGAGACTTGATTATATCTCTCTCCTCATTTTCCTCACAGACTAGCTGCAGAGGTGGTCTTGAAGTAGCCATAAGTAGAACGACTAATAAAAGGGATTTTTTTTTTAATCCCTCTACACGTAACTCCTTCAAGTGCTATAGCTTATAATAAATTCTGGATAATTTTCCATCGATCCGAATTAATAGTAGTGTGGACAAATACAGGAAAATATCATCCACCAGTGTTTCTAAATGGGAAGGACCCTTCAGCTTCATCCACACTGTACTACATCCGGAGGAATATTCACATGAGCACAACTCTGACACAGGTTCAAGCTTCCAAGTGTAAAAGAAACACTTGTTTTGCAAGAGTTACTGTCAGTTTTAAGAGGAATTACAGGATCAAAGTAATTAACTAATCACCTCAACAAAATGAGAAGTGAAATCCTCTGAAGAGGAATCCAAGTGCTACCAAGTGACTATACTAACCTGTCTTACAGTTAGACCCAGGTCTAACTGGCCTTAAATTTGAGCTAGCACACTGTTCCATTCTCATGCTGTTAACAGGAAGGTGATGCTATGCCATTGGAAAAGCTCTACTTGAAGAGATAATGCTGCAGGGAAAGATGTTAGAAGTTTGAAATAGCAGAAGCAGTTGGTGTGTCATCTAACAATTTAGCTGGCATGCAGTCTGTAAGCCACAAGCATATTTCATGGCCAAGCACCACACTATTTCATCTCCTCTGAATGAGAACTGCAAAGATGACCACTAATAGGAATCCTATTTTAGGCACGAAGCACTGCCTTTTTCCTTCTTTTCTCAGTGCATTCCATCTGTTTCACATAGCTGTGTAGTAACACTGTGGCAGGATGAAATGTATCATTGCACATTATCACATAAAATGCTCCTCTCTTTGTGAAGCACAGATTTTACAGACAGTGCCAGCTGCAATCTGTAGGAAGCAGCCTGAATGTTTCCATGAATTCAGTTAAAGATCATATGCTCAGGGCGTGGCCGTGGGAAAGACTAGTGTATCTTACACACAGTCCCAGAAGTCCAATTAGTCTTCCTTTAATTACAAACAGACTTTTCCATATCCTTTTGCACTATTCCACCCTGGCTTACCTGATTGCAAAGCAAAATAAAATTATCAGTTAAGAACATTAAAATACCACAGATACTGGACACAATTTCACAGCCTTGATAAAACCGAGTCCCTCTTGGATAAGGTATTTCTCAGGAACCAAATATTTCGTTCCAAATGTAATAAAACATTACAAGCACCATGGCCACAGCACAGAGGAATGGGAATTATGCACAGCTATTCTGCTCATAAATTATGTATAAATTCTACTTTTATTTCATTCACATATTTAAGCACATTGTCTCCCCATCAAATGTAAAAATATCTGTAATGTTAAGGAAGAAAATTGTTGTGGAAGATCTCAATTGAGGATTGTCCAAATGACAAGCAACTGAAAATTTCCATTAAAAACATGCAAAGTATAGATGGTTTTAATGTAGCAAGCATCTTTTCTGCAAATGCATCTTGCATTTATTTTCCTAGATTAAAAACAAAAAACAAAAACTAACCAAACCAAAAGCCTACAAAACTCTGATAGTGATTTCACTGTTCTCTATTAAAATAATCCTTGTGGAAATAAAATCTGTGGAGTTCTATGGGAAGCTTTAATCAGAATAATGTTTACTAAAATTAAATTAAAACATATTCTACTGACCAGTTCTTGCCCTTGATCTGCCAGTGTCTCAGATGCAATTGCAGTACTCACTTTCAGTAGGTTTGCAAATCAACTTTAATAGCAAATACTTCTTAGACTAAGTTACCCAGAGTCATTATGAAAAGATAATCTTCTCTTTCATTTTTCTCCTCTTTCCTGCAGTTTTCTATATAAGACACCTTCAAAGGATCATCCGTTGCATACGCTCCCATTTTACTCAGAGGATTTGAACTTGCGTGCCTCACCTCATCTCTCTCAAAGCTTTGCGTGTGTTTTTCCTGTTCCACACAGTGTGCAAAACTTCAGATTCCTTTTGCTGAGAAATTTTGTTCACAGCTGCTTGCTTGGCAGAGATTTGGTTGGGGGGCAGGACGGGGGAAGACAATTTTCCTAGCAATGGGGAAAAACAGTAAAAACTTTCATCATCAATGGCCTTGACATTGCTGGAGCCAACGGAAACCACCTCACCAAACCGATTCCATACAAGGGAACCATCCAGAAACAAACAAACAAAAAAATCTCCTGCATTTATATTAAGGTAGCCTATGCCAAGCTTCCTTTGGTGAAATGCAGATTTCTCCTGCATGGGCTTCCTCTTGCTGTTGATAGAGCAGGATATTTGCTTAAACTCAACAGGTAATGAATACAATATTCGGAGTTAATCAGCATATATGGTAGAGAGAGAATACTGTTCTCTTCTGAAGCTGTAAGAGCAGAAATCAAGTGCTCCTTTTGTTGACATAGATAACTGGGTCAAACACAGACAAAATTTCCATATTCATTCTTAACCAGATTCAAGTATATTCTGTAAGAGGCACGTGCTTTGTGTATTTGCAGAAATAAAAATGCTTAACTACTGCTTCAGATCCACAGAATTCAAAGAACAGAAAAGATCTTCATGAGCTAACTACTCGCTTCCCTAATATCTCCAGGTTTCTCAATTGAAAACCAAATTTGCAGGTTTAAAACTTTTGTTTTTCTTTCCTCTCCCCTCCTGCCACCCCACAGTAAGCCTATTTCCCCTTCTCAGGGAGAAACTATCGTACTGGTATTTTTATTTTTTTCTAACTATCTGTGATAGCGCAGAGAAATAAACCAGGCACCTTCTTTAGAAAAGGTGAAAGCTGCTAACAGCTGTTATTACCTGGACAGTCTCTCACATTTCACAGAACCTTTGTTATTTATTTAGTATTTTTTTAATGCAACACCTCAAATCTATACTAACTGCAGTGCTCAACAGTTGCCGTTGCTGCACATCATTCCAAGTCTAGTGGAATTTTTATGATGGCATTAATTTTTCTGGATAGCATATAAATGTTTTACAGACTAGGAAACAAAGTAATTCTTGCTTTGTCTAAGCAAAGGATAAGATGGATTAAACACAGACTTTGATCAAGAGCAACACTGACAAGCTTAGCTTCATCTGATCTAACCTATTCCAAAAGTCATCATCTCCTAGATATGAATTCAGTAAGATTTTGAGATATCAGTAAGCATCATTCTCATCCTCCAGAATGAAGTATATTCATTCCCAGACTGTTGTTATCAGACAACTTCTACCTTTGAAGTCATTACTCATCTGTCTCATACCACTTCAGAAAGCTACAGAGAATGGAAAACCTTTGATAAGCATTTTTAAGGAATAGAGAACTTCAAGTCTGAAGCTTATCACCCAGACAGCTGAACTCTGAACTCCACATTGTTGAGTACCAATCATTATAGAAGATAATCTTAAAACATCTGTTGAAAATCAAACTACAAATCTTATGGGAAATTTGAACTAATTCAGAACTGAGAGACAAATCAGCTACCAAATGTATATAGTACTACTAAATGTAGAATGATTACAGTACAAAGAAGATGGGTTCAGTTCTAAAAACAAGAAACAAACAAACAAAAACCTTCAAATGATGTATTTTGATATTCCTTTAAGCTCACAGGGAAGTACCAAGAGAACATTAAGTGATGATGATGATCAGTATTTTTAATTCTCTTACTGAATCAGAGTTCAGAGTCTTTAGCTAGCGAACACATATCTAATTTTTATTCTCTGCAGGAGAGAATACCAGTGAGAAATGTAGTGTTTAGAATCAGCCTACTCAAAATCTGTTCCCAGGCTATGGATTGGACATGATTACCCCTGATAGTACCCTTCATATGCTAAGTTTGAAGATCTCCCAGAAGGAATTCCCCACATTAAGTCACTTCAGTGAGACAATCTACATCAACATTCTCTCTGCACCTACGAACCACCAGGCTTCCAACAAACTAAGTAAATGTATAATTGTTACCTAATGCAACCTGCTGTAGCCAGCTCTATCTCTTTCTCATCTCCTGCAACCCATTCTAAGAACTCGCCTTGTAGAATGAATTTCATATAACAACCTTGTATAACAAATATTTGCAACCATCTTAATCATAACTTGACTGCCAGTAACCTGAAAAATATATATTCACATTGTAATTATCAAATGATATTCAGAAGCGGCTACGTTGTAGTGAAGCGTAATGAAACACTGGTGCTGCATTCCATGAAGTAGGTCTCCTGCAACATACTGGCATGAAGAAAGCTGATTTAAATTTAAAACTCATTTTAACTCTCTGGCCGTCAGTCACATCGATTGTCATGATTCCTTCATTTCTCCCAAAGAGTCTCAAAAGGAATTAAAAACCAGCTATGCTTAGATAAATAATAACGCAGGAATCAGTGGTCAGTCAAGCCACTGTGACTGACAAGAATCCCAAAATCACTTCTACAGCACCCCAAACAAAATAAATGTACTTGAAATAAATTGTTTTTTTAAAATACTTCTTGATTTTTCAACTTATCATTTGATAACAGCAGCCAAACTCAGGGCTGCCTTTTCATTATTACTATTATAAATTATATACTTGTAATGCCAGCATGAATCATTACTTAAAAGCAGTCTGACCTCTTAAACTTTTGTCAGAAAAAAAGAAAGTCAGGAAAGGATAAGTACTGTAAGAAAATTACCATTACTTGAAATAAAACATATTTCTTGATTAAAAATTTGCAAAATACTACAGCTTATGAAAGAATATAACTTACAATAAAATATTGTATGTAAGAGCTAAATACCCATGCCACACCACGGAGGATTCTTAAAACTAGTATATGATGATTATCTTCACTGAGTATCAATTTAAAAAGCTACAGATGTAAGATCTAGGACTTCCTTTAGATACTGAAGCACTCTCCCAGACGGCAGTTATCAAAAACTTTACAGTCCTTTGGTTGGAGAAATTTATTCATTATTGTCCCGGTACTGTAAGGATTTCTCAAATCTCTGTGCTTAAAACAATAGAACTGAAAGGGCGTTCACTTCAGAAGCTTATGATAATTTTTTAAATACCAACACCATTAACAATTTTACTATCCAAACAATACCCTGGGGACATTCACAACACATGCTGGTGCAAGTGGAAATGGACCTGCCTAGCTACTCCTAATATTCATGCCTTTTAATTGATATTTTGCAAAAGGAAAAAGGGAACATCACTTACAAATACTGTAGAGAGTGCAAAAGTGTTACAGATCAAACCACTGGCTCTCATTCTGCCTTTTCTACACATTGCTGGTAGCATAATTGCTCCGTAGTATTAGCTGTACTGATCTCAAGTTGCAATCTGCAAATGTACAGATGTAACTACGTACATACTGCATCTTCCCAACCAGAACTCGTCACACATTTCCATACTGAGAGAGATAAACCCTGAGTTCACTTGCCTGCACCTGGGCTCCTTTGGGATGCCCTGAAGGGATAAGAGACATACACCAAAGCTGGCCCCAATGTCTCTCAAGCATCCTGCATGGAGGCAGCTGCAGTTGAGGTGCACTTCCCAGGCAGCAGTTGGTGCCCACATACTGGGCAATGCCATCTCACCTCAAATAGATTAAATCCTTACAAATCCCTGCCCTATTAATAACTTTCCTATGAACAGTTTAGCTGAAGGAGCAGCAGATAAAAAACGTACAGAAAATACAAAGAGAATTTTAAGAAGCAGAAAAAATATATAGCACATTCATGTTTTGAGTTTCCTAGTCATTCCACTCAAGTCATTATGTAATCACATGCCCAGAGCAAGATGAACAACAAACTCAAAAGCAAAGGTCGTGTGAAAACAGGAGAGAGGGGTGGGTGGGTGTCGACATTTGAAGACTGAATCACCTCCATAGAGTGCAGAGAAAGGGCAAATTGGATAAGTGAAGTTCTCAGAAGAACTTCACCAAGGGCCAGAAAATCATTATGAAAATTTTGGGTGAGATCCCAACAAAGAGGTGAAGCATCACGGTATGGCTGTAAGAAACCAAAAGACAGCTGAAAGAGCACTGGAAAAAAGTTGTGCAGATTTCCAGCAACTGTAATCTATCAAAACAATCACCGAGGCAGATGAGTACAGCAAGATGTTTAATTTGTCTTGTTTATATAGACTTCAAATATTGTATACCAGAAACACTGACAAATCCAGAAATGTGGAGTCATTTTTGCAGCAAACAACTCCTCCCACAGTTAAAGTGACCAAATTCAAGTGATCCTGAAGCACTGAAAAGGGTGAAAGAAAGGAAGGTATCCTTTTGCATCACACATCAGTTTTACTGAAGCATCATTAGCTGTTGAAGCTAGCAGCTTGCTTCTCTGATGGCAAATGGCACTGCTGGGATTTGCCAAACAGTCATAAAATGGCAGCTCTGAAGATACAGTTTTATAAAGTAATACAGCAGCACCATCCCCTATTTCCTAACATAAGTTAGATTTTGTAGAGGTAATATTCGTTGATAAAGAATATATCCAAAGACAAGTGGCATACACTGCTGAAGTAAGACCATGCCGGAAATCCAGACAGCCCCTTGAGCAATGTGAAAATGCTCTCCAAATTACCTTACCACAGGGCTTAAATAGTTCTAGTTTAAAAAAAAAAAAAAAAAAAAAAAAAAAAAGCACTCAGTGCTGCCTTAGTTTTGCTCAAGGACTCTTCCATAGACCTTTGGTGACTGTTCATCTGGAAATTAAAGACTCAAGAGAATTTTTGAAAGCAGCAAGGGATATCCTGAGTCCCAGCCAGAAGCCTAACAATACAGCTTCCAACAGCCAAAACTGCGCGAGTCGTATTGTAAACATCACTCATTACCACGCTGCATGCTCACGGATGCTTCATATAATTGTATTTTAACTATACAATGTCATATTTGTGAAAGATACTAAGTTGTACCTCTTAGATATCTAGTCTATTAAAAAACAATCCAACTATGGTTTTAAATTACTGTTTATATCTTAATACATTGAGGTAGTCCGCTTTGAAAGCTATATAGTGTAATTCTCATGTACTTCTTGGGAACAAAAAATAACTTGAGATTTTAAAAGTCTATTCTCTAAATTATTCCCATATCATCTGCATTTCTCATCTTACCAGTATAATATTAAACTTTCTTTCTGATAAGTTGTTCTAGGCATAGAGGAAAAAAATGAAAAAAAACTGATTCATATTTAAATCTCATTTAGAAACAATATTTTTCCAATATTTACTACCACAAAATGTCTCCAGTACATTTCTCTAAGCAATATCCTTTTCCTCCAACAGGACTGCGACATAGGTGGAGCTGATCACTACGGGATTCAGATTAGTTTCTTGGCAAAAGTGGATATGACATACTTGCTGCTACATCCTAACGTTTGTTAGCATTCTTCATCCTAGCTGCAGCTACTACATCCTATGGGGATAACTAAGGAATTATTGCAGAAATCTATTATCTAAGCTATACATTTGAGAATATCATTCTTGAGATGTGCTTTGGCAGCATTTATTGCATTCATTGTAAGGAATGCAATCCTTCAATAACTTTGAATGCTATTTGCACATTATTCCTTGTTTCCACTAAACTATGCAAGTAACAAAGCGGGGCTGTTTATGTTATACAAATCTAAGATTTCTAAAGATACATGTTAACACTAGTAAGCTATTTCCCAAACAACTGTTCTAAACGTCTTAACTATGAAAATCCGTTTGTAAACCCTATCATTTTTTGATAAGTTAATTCAGTTAATTTTGTTAAGTAAATCAGATAGAGGTCTTGATTTGAACAAGAGACAGACTTGTTGAGACATCCACTAATGTGAGTCTTCACGTATTTGACATTCTACCAGTGCTATTGCTCTCCTCACAGCTTGACTAGACAGTGGCAACTCACCGCTCACTGTCATTTATTCACTGTTACTTCCCTTAAGTGCTTCTGTGGCCCTCTTGACCCAGGAGAAGCCTGAGCGTGATCCTGACTCTTGCAAAGTTTTCTCATGACAGAAACTGTGAATGTATTTCTTTTACACTTCTCCATACTCCGCTGGCCCTTCGGCCATCACGAGAGATAACGGTCTTTGAAGTGGAACTACCATGTTGAAGTTGCAAGAGATTATTAAAATGCAGAATGCTACATAAGAAATGATCCTGTTCTGAACAAGGCTAGATGCCCAGATGGTCACTGTGAAGTTTTGTTAGCATTCTTCGAGGATAGAAGCTCCAGAGCTTAATCAAACCTACTGCATAGGTGGCAAACATGTCTTTCAACTGATGATGTATGCCATTTATGAGCAAATAATATTTAGAAAAGTGAAAAAGAAAGTTAGAGAGCTGTTGTTGATCAAGGCTTTAAACAAAACACAAACATGCCTTTCTTTCTGTGCTTATTCTAGGAGGAAAAGGAAGTCAACACAATTAATGGCTGATAACTACAAAAATAATGTTACTTTTTATAGCCCAGAATATAGCTTGCATAAACACAGATGATCTTTCCTTCAAGTGCTTTTAGTCACTGGCTTTTGAAAAAGTCTGGATAATTATATACTATCATTATTAACTAAATTTATAGCTAGATAAAGATATGTGAGTTTCAGAGCAATCAGTAAGTTCCTAGACAACCAAGGAGAATTTTTATTATTATTATTATTTAGGTGAAGCAATGCAAAAAGAGATTTAGTTCCTTAAAGTGACACAAACATCTTATTTCACTTCAACAAGCACTGTGCACAGGATACAGACAGAAGCAAAAAGAAGGATACTAAAGCTCACCGGTCTAGAACTGATTCAAGATAAGAAAACCTCCATCTAAAGTGTAACTGCTCCAGTTCAATTATATCTGTGAAACATAATTAAGCATTCTAAAATAGATGAAAGATCGAGAGGCGCATTACAAAAAATAATAGCCCTGTGATATTCTGAAGCCTGAAAACGACATCACTGCTAACAAATCAAAAACATCTGTTTCCACAGAGCATTAATTGGTCTTATGAGCAATTTGCTATGGAGCCAAGCTTTAAAAAACTTAACAAGATCATCGGGATTGGAGAAGAGGTGAGGGTGGGAAATCAGCTGCCTCCAGTATACTTCATGTTCTTCCAAAAGCAAGCAGGTCTCTCCATAAGCACAATTTTGAAATAGAACTCATTACCATTTGAGGAATGGAGGACAACCGTTAGATGCTAGTACAGGTCTACACAGTGCAAAAACCACTAGCAAAGTATCAAGAGCTGATTTTTCCCTTCCTTATTCTCAATGAATATACTTTCATAAGTCTTTTACCTCACAGAAGAATTTTGGGAACGTTACTTCTATATGTAAATATTTCCTGGGAGCTGCATAAGATACATAGATTGCTCTGAAAGTAATGCCTCCTATTTATTTTCAAGAAAACTGTAATAGATACAAATAGCACAAGAACACTATTTGATAGAACAAATTCTCAACTACAAAACACTTCTTTTCCTACAGACACCGCCACTAGCTGATTCGCATGGATGAGCTGATCAAGATGCTCTTCATTTCATGGTGTGCCAGCTGTACATGGTCACACAGAACATGGCTTGCCTTCCACAGCGCTTACTTCCATTAAGTGCTTCTTCCACACCACCCACAGCTACACTGTGCTCACATGCACTGTCTCCAGAAATGTTCAGCAATCATCAATGAATGTCAACGTGTGCCATTTTTTCCACAAAGAGGAATTCAGTTTTAGAATTTTGCCTCATACACACTACCACGTCAGAAGCCATTCTATCAGACTGCCCCTCTGCTGCTGTCTTATCGCAACAAAATATAATGGGATATTGGCAGGAAGGCTCAACCTGCACTGCCATTCCAGCCATGTCCACCTCTGATGTCACAGGCCAAGAGAATGAAATAGGATGCACTACTTTTGGAGCAGCCCTCATATGTTTGTCCGCATAGGTAATGAGCGTCAAATGTGTTTTCCTTTGAATGATTAAGTTTACTGATTTTTATCTGTGAGAGATGAGAAACAGTTCCAGTGAGCTCAATCCTACTTCCCTGAGAAAAACAAAACAAAACAAAAACAAGAAACAGCACCAGCTGCTTGGCAGGGCTCTGCTAGAATTATAATATGGCCTCCAAGTTCTCTTCTTAAAGCGATGGAACTAATTACTGATGAATACTGACACAGTAACAACACTGACAACTGCATCACCTATACTAGCTAAGTAGCTCTCTGCTCATGCTACACTAATAGATGGATCCTTGCACAAATTGTTTTTCTATAGTATTGTTTGAACAAAGTGGTCAACCATGTTTAAAACTATGAAACATTTCAATAGCAAAGACTTGATAGTAAAGAGAATTTGATATACTAATAACACACATTCTTTATTACATGTAGCTGAACTAAACATAGGAAAAAAAACAAACAACTTTTTCCCAAATGATATTCACTCTCTCACTTCAGTAGTGATTCAGTTCAGAGTTCATTCTGCATGTGCACTGATACAGTGTCATGAAACTCCACTTTAAACTAACAGACTATTGCTCATCAAAAATAACACCTATTTTACAAGGACAGTGAATGATGAATTGCATTAAAAACATGGGAAAGGGACAAAAGGACATAGGAAGTTCTTACATACTGGTTTTGCTGAGAAGACGAGAGAGAAAGAGTATGAAATAACTAAAATTATGCAAAAAAAAAAAAGGGGGGGGAACAAGGGAAACTCTGTAAAACATCCAAGCAAACAACAAAAACCAGCAGCAACAAAAGTAATCCAAAATGTTCTGCTGCAACTTTATGAGCATCAAATTATCCACACTTTTTAGGGGTAATGTTCCAGATTTATTAGTCTGGAAATTTAGACAGGAATCTCATGAGAACAAATTTTCTGATGATATTTTAGATACTCCCAAGTTGTAAGCCTGCCAGAAATAACGCAAGAGCAGCCTTTTTCCATAACATTTTGGTACTTCAATTCCAAATCCAGCAAAAGAATAGGAACTGCAGAGGCATGTGAAAGATTCTTCACCCATCCATCAACTATGTGCAATATGGCACAACTTGGGCTTTGGAGAGGATAAGAGAGGACTCCGATTTCATTTGAATCACTTCATCCCTTTCTAATTTTGAAAAAAGAAATGCTGGCATTATTTAAAATAAATCAAATTTGACAATAGTCACAGTTCTGTTTGTTTTGTTACCAAGTGGTTTTCCAATAAACATCAAAGATTTTTCTTGAATGCCGTGCCATGATTTCATACAACATGTCTACAGATTACAGACATGACTGGTAAATAAAACAGAGCGATGCAAAGGTTACCCTCCTTAACCAAAACAAGGAAAAAGATAATTCACTGAAATGCTGTCAGAAGGGATCGTCTATCAGTAACAATGATAATGCGCTCCCTAGACTTTCAAAAAAGCGAACAAACAAAGCTCCAATTTTCTGTTAATTATTGCTTAAGCCTAGCTGCAGAAATAGAGGCAGTTACATCCATGCAATTGACCACATAACTACCATTTCCACAAACACATCTTGCACTTCTTTAAAAGACATGCAACTTGGAAATAGGTCTTCTGATAACCATGCTCTCATGCAATGAGGATTAAAGTAAATCAAATGGTTTACTTGGGAAAGGGAGGTTTCTGGCTTAGATCACCCTTCGTACTATCCATGTAGGTTTGGTAAGGAAGAATTAAGTTATGATTTGTTCTATTACAATACATACACAGGTTATATACGGAAAACACAGTAAGTTCTTTCAGATAGTTACTGAGAAGTGGGAAACCTCCCAATGATTTGAGGATACAGACAGCTTTGGAAAGGCAGCTGTGAGAGACTACCAAAACACAGAAAGAATCAAAAATATACATATTGGGTAGTTCCAGAGACTATGCTATGAAAACGGTCTACAGGATCTCAAATGGAACAACAACAAAAAAAAATAAGAAAGCAAATAAACTTGAATTTTGCTTTTGCTCTTTTTAGCTAGATGACAAGGCCTAGATAGTGAGAACTTCAGAGGAGCAGCGCTGTTTTGTCTTTGAAAGCTGATGCACCCCAACAGCAGGGCAGGAAAGGCATTCGAATCTCCTCGAACAGACAGCAGTTGCTTGATAACTTGCTGACCTTCCTGTTGAGCCCAAAGGCTGCAAACACACAGAATCCATATGACCCGTGACATCTTCAAACACTGGAAGTTGTGAACCAAGTGCCCTTGCCAGGAAACAACTGTCTCTCTGTGACAAACTGAAGTTCATCTCCCTCTAAGGGACTGGAAATAATTTATACTATACCTGAGCATGCTTACAAATGTAGGCCCACAATTATTTTCTTTTTAAATTATCTAAACCAGTAAACCAAATTGTATATAGAAGCCTTTTTCATCTTTTTATATATAAAACTAATCTGCAGAAGCAATTAGAAAACAAAATAAAAAATAATTGCCAGAAAATTTCTGACGATTCTTTGAAGGTTCTCTTTTGAAAAGAAAGGCCAATACTATTTACATTTTCAGGCAGTTAAACCCTGTGAAAGCACACTGGTTCCATCTCCACCTAAATCAAGTAACTCTGATGACCTATAGCAGTATGAATCTTGTCCCCTTGGGCAAACTAGTATGACTGAGTGATTTCTAGACTGCAAGCTTCTAGCGCATCAGCTAGAAGCCTACAAAGGTGAGAGCTATTTCCATCTCACTTTCTTGGGAAGAAGGAGTAAAGAGATGCGCTTTCCCACAGGAAAAGCAACCCAACAGACATCTTTTTTAACCATGGTTCTCATCCTGTCCTGGAGACATGACATAAATTCAAGCAATCCAGTGTTCTTTCAACTCTGTCACTATCTAAGAAAACATGGTTTATTTCAACAAGTAAATCATCATCGTATGTAATCCTTTTCATATGCTCAATGCTCTAAGCAGTTAAGCGTTCCTTTCGAAAATGGATTCTGGAAGCGCGCATGTATTTCTTGGAGCTATTTCCATTAAAATACTGCACACATACAGGCTTATAAGATAATTTTCAGAAGGAATGCTTTAACTAGTGTGCTGTCACAAAAATACTGTTAATTAGTATTAAACGGTTGCTTTATTTTTTACATTAAGCATTCTCTTTCCTATGGCAAAGAATATACTGATATTCTTTGTTAAATAGACAATACCACTGGGCGTGGTAACAACTGGGTGTCCTCTCAAATAGTAGTAGTAGCATGACCCCAGCAGCCAACTGACATTTTTTTCCCCACACATACTTTCTTCTCAATGTTTTCTTGCCAGTCACTAGCTTCTTTTCCTGCCATCTGTACAATTCCCTTCAAATTGTTGCTGATTTTGCAAGCCATTGGCCTTGTTTTGTGCTCTGTGCACTATCCATACAGTTACACGTAGTACTTTGTAAGCATCCTACTCTGTCTTTAAGGATTTGCAGGATTAAGACTCAAAAGCCAAACTGAGTCGAAGAGCTGAAGTAAAACAGTTGGTCCCTAACACTTCCAGTGAGCCGCTCAAGCTGTACAGTAACTTTTCAATTAGAAAAAGATTTTTATGAGTAGCATCAACTCAAATTTCATTCACTGACATTTCATATCAGTTAATGTGTCTCTTATTCTGAAAGAACCAGAATCTTACAGAGGAATATTCAAGCAGCGGCTGATTCCTCCACCCCCTTGTCCTCCCTTGCAGAAGTTCGTGCAAAAGAAGGCAGCACTGAGACATTTAGCTGCCAGACAGACTTCCCCTCACAGTTCTGCTAACCTCAAAATTGTCCTACAGTACCCTTAGTTTTCCTTTTCACAGACTCTGTCACACAGCTACAGCCCAGTATTCCAAATTAGGCTGTATCTATTCCAAGAATTTTTACATCTAAGAAAATAACACATCTTGATTAAAGACTGAGATGTTCTCACACAATCCTGAAAGCATGCAGTCTTCATCAGCATCCAAAATTCATCTGGGTCGGTTTCTAATCTTTTCTACTAATTCCTGGATACCAGTTCCAAATTTGTGTCCTCCCAGATGTGAATGAATCCTCTTGCTTGACCTCCTTATTTCACATTAACTCAACACCCTCTTAAAACATTTGCTTCTGTGACCATTTACGGGTGTCCTTCAGCTGAAGTAGTGTCAGCTTGATCACACATCAACTGTCCGCAGGTGCTTCAGAGACGTGTAAGCTCTATTTCTTACCCTCACTATTTTAGAGCAGACCAGCCTTCTGTATTACAAATGTTGAAAATAAACTAAAATATACTCTGTATGTCAAAAAACAACACTGCAAATGAAATGCTTCCTTTTAAAACTTTAAAATCAAAATATTTGTTTTAAAAGATTTATTTGGACTTTTAAATTCAGCAGCTCAGCATAAGTTTCTGGAAGTTCATTTTGCAAAGTACACTAAAACTAATTTGCCATTTCACAGTGAAACATTTCCTGGCTCTTTTTCTCATTATTTTATCCACCCTTCTTGTCATTACCAACGATGATAAATACTGAATACTTAAAAAATATATAGAAAGTTGTTACAAATAACTTTCTACAGATATATTAGATAAAATGTCTATCAGATTATATAGAACTTTGATAGAAAACAGGCAGCCCATAAGCTTTCCGCACTAGTAATAGGGTGCTGACAAATTAAGCAAGCTGGTAAATACATAGCTTGCTCATAACAGGATTGCACAAGAAAATATACTGTAATGACCCTGCCTTGAACATCCTGTTATAGCCCATTGTTCCTCTCTATTACTCCAATTCAGCAATTTTTTTTTTTAATTGCGGATGAATGGCAGCAAAGGAACCAAAGCAGCATTGAATTGCATGTGCACAAATCATGGCTCATAACTAAGCAAAAAAAAAAAAAGAGATCCTGAAAAACTGAGAGAAGTTTTGAGCCGTCTGATAGCTCGATGTGGCGCCTTAAAAGACAACAAAATTAGCGTGGTAACGGAAATAAGAAAATACTTTTCCTTGCATAGACGAGGAAAAGATGCAATATTAAGAATCCTCCAAACACAGCGACTGGATTCTCACCTTCACTCTGTATGAGAAAATACAAGCTAGCTTATCATAGCAGTCACTGGCATCTTAGCTGTATAAAATACTAAAACCCAGCAACTGTTTTTGTTGCCAAATTCAAATAATGAACAGACAATAAATTTAGCAACCCTACTGTGAATTCCTATCATACACAACTGCAAACACAGATATCTCACTATCTGAAAGAATCTTTCTGTTTACCTAAATGGTCACGTATGTAAAGAAATGGCTTGTTACTGACCACTGCACACCTGGCTCACCTTTGTCACGGCAGTCAGGAAGTCATGCTCCAGGCACTATCATTCCAATTACTTGCTTGCACACAGTTTGCTTTACAAAGGGAACTGCATTATAATTAGTTTGGATATTTTCCGAGTGTATGAGAGCAATTTTCATTCCTTCCATCATATGATCTTCCTTGCCACCAGACTTTATCATTTTACTGTTATTTCATGCTCAAGAAGGCAGAACATGTTCTACTTCAGTGCTGGAATACTGTTCTGTTTAAATGCTTATTATAAAGGTTTAGAAGTCTAACTAACAGGCAAAGAAATTCAAAAAGGAAAACAAACTTCTGTGGGACGTCTTAAGCAACTTTTCCACGGTAAAATGCTAGTTTTTGAACACTTCGGTTTGGCATGAGGGCACTCTATGAGAAAGCTGAGTTATCACGGGTAACCGCCTATCAAGCCACAACTGCCTGCCACATAGTTTTGGTTTCATCCCCTCGTCTAATCTTATTTAGAGATCTTATTACAATTGAGCCCTAAAATCCACTTTGAATCTGAGTTATTTTGGTGCTGGTTTTGCACTGACTGTATACACTTAATCTTACAGATGGTGGTGTATGTTGATATGCTCTGGTGCCCTAGTGGCCCCACAGAGACAGTGCAAGTATTCTGCCATCCTTCCAACATACCGAGAAACAATGTCATGTCCTTCATGGGCTGTAACGTGACTCTAAGAGAAGCTTAGCATGTCTGCAGACCATGTTATCTCTGTAGCTCTAAATAAAAAGTGCCCAGCTAAACTACATAGAGTGAATTCTACCCTTGAATTGTATGCATAGTTTTTAGAAGAGATGTTAGCTACAGAAGAAATGGGATTTTTAAAATATATTCTCAAATACTGGGGGAGGGAAGGGGAAAGAAGAAAAAAAGAAGATGCAGGCCTAGCAGGCCTATCTACCCCAGGGCAGTGGTTCATGCTAACAGGCAAAAAGAAGCAACAACAGAAGTTCCTAGGAACTCTGATAAGAGCTGTGAAAATACTAAAATAGTGCATCCAGCATGCAAGGACAACATAAGGTTCTTGCAAGGCAGTGCTGGGACTTCTGAAATATATCTGCGAATGACACTGTCAAGATTTCAAGTCTGTTCAAATCACCTTCTGTAGTCAGAAATTAAGCATCTCCAGTATGAATAACTGAACAAGCATTTAAATGAATACCCAATAAAATTGTACTCCAGACAGAACTGCTGGATCTTCCAATTACAAACACCGCACCTGTTTGTGATAGCAAATACATTTTCTATTTCTACATTGCTTGCTGGTGTGCAATTTAAGTCCATCTGAATTATTATTATTTATTTATTTTACAAAATCTGAAAATGATAGAACGGATTTAACCTTTCAGATCTCCTTTATTGAGAGTTGATGGAGGAGTGGGGCCGCCTTCTGCAGCTCTGTGGAGCAATCAGAACACTGCAACAGCAGAGTTCAGCCTAAAGGGAATCCTTATTCTCATATGTTAATTGTTTTCCAAAGTTACTCTTCTCTAGGACTATAATTTTCCTTGTTTGGTTTTAGCACAAAGACTTCTGTTTCCTGATGCACGTACACAATTAACTGATTAGATTTTTTTAGTGTTTCTATCTTTACCTACCCAGAACTGAAAACACAAAACAACACACATTAAAAAAAACACAAAACAAAAAACAAAACCCACCCCCCCAAAAAACCAACCCCAAAACAAAACAAAAATACAAAGAAAAAAAAAAAAGGAACAGCTTCAAAACCCCAAACTGCGCTGGCATGCACACAACCACAAGAAAGGATACAATTTAGCTCTGTGTTTACGTACCCACTTAGTGTTAACCAAGTGCTTTTTCTGATTGCTGCTAGCTTCATACAAAAAGCACAATCCTGGTGGCCTTCAATATGTTATGATGCAGTATATAAGACATTTAATTAAAAAAAAACCAAAAAACAACAGAGAATGCAGAACAGTAGCTACGCAGAGAGTACCTGAAGAGCTATCAGGAAGGAGCCTTAATTTTGACTTCCCTGAACATTTTTCAACTAACTTTTTCCTGACTGAATAATAAATCAATTCTATTAGAAGTTACCGATCTTGATATTCAGCTGTGGTACACACATTGGTTGCTCTTAAGAGCCTTTCATAGAAAAGGACTCCTAGTTTAAATACACAGTCATTAATGGAAAGGGTTCTCACCCTCACCTTCCCCTTCCAAGAAACTGGATGTGTTAGAACAGATATTTCTCTTCAAAAGGAAGGATAAGGCAGAGGTTAATTTCATCCACATGAGCTAGTGTAGGATAAGCTTTAGGAAATACTGTCAAGACATATTCTTAATGCCTGGCAAAGTGACTCATTCAGAGCCATCACAGGAAAGGAAGTGGAATAGAATAAAAAACGGAACAGGATGGAGGCTTACACAGGAGAAAGAAGTGAGAGAAAGGAAACTGAATTGTTTAAAGAGGCTTGAGGTTACAAGTCCTGTAGCTAGATGTTGTTTTTTTTTTTTTAAATGTGTATAAAATATATATTTATACCCATGTAAAATGCGTGTGCTCTATGTGTATAATGTACACACACATACACTTAGGTATGCACATATGTATTAAAAACAACTTCTGACTGAAAAGAGGTGTGTATTTGTGCTTCACTTTGCAAAGCTGCCTGCTGAAGTTTTGTTCCAGTACAAGAAGGCTTTTCCATAGTACAGGAAATAAGCAAGGATTTCCTCTAGAAATGCACACATGGTTCAATATGCTATTCCATACCATACGGGACCCGTACTACACTACAGAATCATCCACTTCTGCAAAAACCCACTGAAACGCAACGCACTGTTACACTAGTCTCTAAAGATACACTCTGTGCAACAGGCATAAAACAAAAACAACAAAAAAGCCCTTCTTCTCCCATTACAGAGCATACAGCATTGAATTTCTTGTCCTAGTAACTCGCTGCAACGTGAAAAAGTTTCTCTTTTCCAAGTATTTTGAATGTTGGGATAATTACCTCTGATGTCAATTTTTCTCTTTAAATAGAAACCAATACTTGGACTGTTTCAATAAACAAACAGCACTTGTGCAAATAGAATTTCCACTGACAAGTAATTTTGATTCCCAGGGAAGAACACAAAAGCATTTTTTAGCAAAGGCAATGCTTAACTGATTCCCAGCTCTCCATGGATCAGATTTGACACCTATGAATAAAACTTTTCATTCAGTAGTCCAATACGAATGTGTGGGTTTTCCTGTTCAAATGGATACTCAGAAAGACAAACAGAGTCATTAAATCACATAATTTTAAAAAAGAAAAAAAGACATTGAAAACTAAAAAGGCATTGTCAGAAAGTTACCCTGGAAAAAAATATGCTGAAATTAATACTTTTAAATTCAACATCTTATCTCCCAAACAAAGTTATAGCTCTTCGTGGAATATTCCTTATTTAATCCCCAGAGTGACACCTGCTGGATTTCACTGAGAGAAAAAAAGGGCAGGTAACCCCCTGTAAGAACATTTCAGGATCATCGGTACACGACCATGCCCTTTAAGTAAAGATAATTGAACAAAAGGATGGAGTCACTTTTTTTTCTTTTTCCTCCATTTATGGCATTAAATTAATACATAAATACATACGGGAAAGTAATGTGATGTCTAAAGCTCTCATTTATGTCTGATACGTATATTTTTTATCATTTCTATCCAGGAAGGATTACACTACAACAACACTGGCAGACAAACTCCATTCATTTCTGATAATTCTGATAAGAAGATAAAGCCTAAAATGCCCAAGTTTGGAGAGAACAATTGTCTTGGCAGTGTATCTTCTGCTTACCTTAATAAATCTTTACCAGCACTGCCACTACTTAAATAAAATGGCTGTACACTTTTCAAGCTCAGAACTACAAAACGATACGCTTTCAAAGGAAGATACAGTTTTAGGAACTAAAAGGATACTCAGCCTAAATGCAGCTGATGGAATACTGTATATGGAGTAGCTGCTTTGGAAAAAAAAAAAAAAAAAATCAAATTTGCTGTAGTTTAGTTCCTTGTCCTTGGTACAATAAGGGAAGTGAGACTGGTATGGGCTTCATTAAACAAAGCTCTGTCACTAATTTTGTTTGGGATATTTTCTTAAATAAGGGCTTCATGCTCCAGGCACAAATCCAGAAATACAACATTGTTTTTGCTTTCCTAAAATTTGGTTAGTATCTTAATTGTCAGCCACAGCTTAACAGTGGCCAAAACTGCCAGAAACTGTTGGGTGCTATCTGTATTACATTGAAAGGTAACAGCTTCAGGGAGACATACAAATTTACACCAGTTAGCAATCTGTTTTCTTTTTCCTGAGCTAAGTGCTTCTCTTGTGGAAAGGTTGTGGGTTTTTTTTTTTTTTTTTAATGCATTACATTCAGTTAAATGGATTTCAAATGCATCTTTCCAAGGAAAAGCAACTCTAAATAAATCATTTCTGTTCTTTTGGACAGCATATACAGCAGCAATGATTGAAAGTGTTTGCACTGAAGTAGGGCAGAAAAAGAATGACTGCTGGAAAAATGTAAACGTTATAAACAAGGTTGGCAGACAGGCAGGCGTGCAGGAGAGATGGTTGTGAAAATAAAACTAACTGAAAATTCTAAAATGTAGCCTTCCAGTTTTCTGTCTTGATTCTAAAATAGGACTAAAAAGTGCTGCTAAAAAAAAAACATTTTCCTCACAGTATTTTATTAGGATATTATATTATACTGTACTGGCTGTGGGCTTTTCCATGAAAATAAGAGATAGTTACCATGAAGTTAAGTAATAGACTGATTTCTGCTGCCCTTTGTGCAATGTATTACAATGGCTATCAGAATAAAAAACAGAAGACATTAAATACAGTAGTACTGCTAATGTGAGACATAACAGGGGAAAAAAAAAAAGGGCTTTGACCATGCATGGAAAGCTTCCTCCTCCTTCTTTTAAATATTAATACAACATTCAGATGCGGCCAATTTAAAGCAATAGTAATGATTCACTTTTTTCTAGGCAAAGGACAAGGTCTGAGGCTAATTTACTTTGTACATCTCCTTCAAAACATGTGTGTTCCCTCTTCAGCTGATACATTAAGAATCAACACGAGATAGATACTTAGCACATGTGTATAAAAACAGTAATATAAGGATATGGTTTAACTCAACTCCAGCACTCTGACACTTTGCTACAACAGCTACACGAACTGTTAGTGAAACAACCAACTGTTTTCAGTGAGCACAAAGTTAATGAAGGCAGCCCCTGCGCAGAGCAACACCCGCCTGTACAACAGAGGTAACCACAACACTGCGGTGCTGCCAGCACTGCATATGTGCTCTGTAGGAATGACTGCTGATCAGAAGCACAGAAGGAATTTTGCTAGCAGATCATGAACACTGTAAACACATTGGGAACACATGGGAGCTACTTCTTAAAGAGAAATTCTACTTCAAAAGAAAAACAGCAAAAATCTGTGTATTTGGACTTCTCATTGGAGAAATTCCTTCTATTTCCTTCATAATAGCTGACGCTGTGTCCAGCACTTACTATAGAAGTGATTAAATAGATACTTTTAAACTATCATTGCGTACACTTTATTATTAAAAACACATTGATAGCAACAGTTCCCTTCAAATGACTGGGCCGGTTTGAAACCTTCATCAGTATGATTTCATACTCTTGTGGGCCTGGTCCTACCCATCTATTCCACATGCTACAAGTGCTGTTGGAAGCAGCTAATTTACTGAAATTCACACAAAATGGAACTAAGTTAGTAATTATAGTAGCAGCAAAGGAAATTTATCTGTGCTTTTCTTCTCTCAGTTCTGTTCTTAATTGTATTCTCCTCTAAACCTCGATTGCAGTACTCAGCCCACAGAACAGTGCAGCTGTCCCTGAGCAGGCCCCAGTTTTTAGCCAGGTAAACCACTAGCCACCGAGAACAAGACATGCAGAGCTATTTAACAAGGAATACCCAAAAAAAGGCAAAAAAAATAATAAAAACACAACTGCCAGTAAATCACAGTATGCCAGTTACAGGACGGATAGTGTCTGTAACTACAATAAATAACTCCTTCAACATAAAAATACCCACACTGAGGAATATCCTGCCCTTTGACAGTGGAAAAATTCCCACTGGCTCCCAGCAAATTAGGACTAAAAAAGTTGCATTGTATCGGGACAAGCATATTCAAAGGGTACAACATTACATTTCTTAACGCAGAGCAAGAACCCGGATGATCAGGAATTCAGAATACGGCAACATTTGAACAGGACAGACATAATGCCCTTCTCCACCTTGCCACCCACACTGTATGTTCAGGTAGTCAGTTTTGTACAAAACAACATGGACATTGTTCTGAAATGTCATCTTGCTTGATTTAGTACCGCCAAATGCCTTTTGTGCTGATGGTTTTTAAAGCTGGGTAACGACTTAGGAATTGCTCCTATATGCAGTCAAGTCAATGACAGGTTAAGCAGATTGCAATAGCAAATACTGTGAAAATACACATCTTTATTTATAATTGAGCATTTCAGTGTGGCAGCACGTGTATTTAGTAAGAAAACACAGATTCAAATATTGTCTCATTCATATTTTTCCAGAACCAGCATGCCTCCTCTCAACACACTGAAAGGACCTCAGAACACAACATTCATGCTTTTAGCGCAACGTGAACCTGAACAGTTTTAAAACGTTATATGCATTATTGTTGCAAATGAATGACACGATCCTCAGGATACACAATATTACTGCAAAGACTCAGCACTGGCACACTTGTAAGAGCAAAATCCAGCCCCAAAGTACTTGGCACAAGTTTATTAAGGTAGAGAGCAATAAAACCACAGCTATTGTTCTTACTATTTCAACATAAGCACCTATAGATGACAAAACGAAGAACCACTGCAGATCAAACCCAACTGTGATATCAAACCTATACTGGTTCTTAACTTGTCCTTCAGTAATAAAATATCTTCTCCTGATTCTACAGATCCATTACTCGCCCAAACAGGCGGATGACCAGATGTGGCAAAGGTGATCATCATAACCATGCAACCGTATTTTTTAAAACGGAATACTGCATCTGCTTTCAGAAGATGAAGAAGTGGCAAGACTCTCTTAACTATACACTGGAAGGCACAGAATCACACACTTCTCACTGATCAATAGCTTCTCAAGGCAGTACAATAGTAGACAACTACCCTTCAGTAAATCAATTCAGTGAGTGTGGGTAAAACCCCAACAGGAGCACCCCAGCACATACATAAGCACTAAACTCAAGCTAACTTTTTCTCAAGCAAATAGATGCTTCATCTTTTCTGTTGTGTAAATAACAACACAAAACCTAACTTAAATAATTCGGATACAAACTCTTTTTGAAATAATAACACCGGTAAGATAAAAGGAGCATTCAGTAAGAGAATTTGCACCACTTTAACATCTAATTTGTCTCCTCTTAAAAGAGCTTCAGTTGTATTGAATTAGTCTCATGGACCGTTTTCAAATCAGGATGCCTCTAATTCTCTCCAGATGCAAACTCAAATATTGTTAACTGATAAAGGGTTTTAGAAGGAAACCTTTAGGCAATGATTAGGATTTTCTTACTTCTTTTTTTTTTTCCCCATCTCTCTACTTATCATTGGTTACTTCCTCAAGGATATATTAAAAAAACCACTGGCTATAAAATCTGCTCAGCATTTCGGTAACTAAAAATAAGCGAAGCTTTTTCCTGAGACCCTTTTCTCCCTGCAGATCGCATAGCACATGCTGAGGTTCACGTAAATCCATGCAAACACACCTAACTCTTCCCTCTAACAAACGTAAGACCAAACGCGTGCAGATGGCACAAACACATCGTTCTTAGTTAAAACAATGGAACTGTTTTGATGTGTACTCACCACGCGGAGTTGTTCCGAGCTCGGTCACTTGGATCTCCCTTCCCAGCGAGAGAGCGGAGAGCTGCTCCTTCGCCTCCCCGCCCGGCCGGCTCGGAGCCGCGCAGACGCCCGCTGGGCACGGTGCAGTCCGAGAGCCCGGCAGTGCCGGCAGAGAAGCGCCCGGCAGAGAAGCGCGGCTCTGGGCAGCACCGGGAGAGGTTCAGCTGCTAAGTGAGGAGCGGCGGCAGCAGCGAGCCATCAGAGCTTCCTGTTACATCACCGAGACCCCGCCCGCAGCCCGCGTAAAATTACTCTTCGCGCTCACATGGCGTGGCCCCGGGAAGCGAGGCTCTTCTAGGGTTTCGAGGAGCTGCCCCGTTCTGCTGGCTGCCACGTGCTGCCTGGCAGCGTTGCTCCTTCACCATTCCCGAGGTTTGCTGCAGCTCGTCCGCCAGCCAAAGGTTCGTGCTCCAAACCGAGTTGGAAAAGACTCACATCCCACAGAAAGGAGCAGACTAGAGGACTTGTCTCACATATCTTCCTCCTCATGCTACACCTAGAGAAACGAGTCATTAAATGCACGTTTATTCACAGCCAAAGAATTGACAAGCTGCAGTCCTCCCCAATCTGAATGACCTGACTCACCTCTGCTGACACTGCAGGGCCCCATCGTGCCCCAGAGTCAGTACAGAAAAGCTGAGTATAGAGAAATACTTACATTCCTCTAATACAAAACTGTGCTACAGAGCAGTCGCATTTAAATTATGCACTTGCTTAAACTGGGAAAGTACCACTTCAATGTAATAATTTTGCTTTGGTATAATATTAAGTAAACAAGCCTTCGAAATACCAAGGATATGAAAAAGGCAGCACATTACTATTGCAGCACAGAACTCCAGCTATATTTAAACACCGCTGATTTCAAAGCATCAAGTACAAGATGCCCAGTTTGAAAACTGCTACAGCTCAAGACAAAGCAGAACAGATGACAATCTTTAGACTAGCTGCAAGGAAGCTTAGACAATGTTTCCTTGAGGGCATTTATTGCTTCCTCTTTGAACAACTGATACCTGTGCTACAGACAGAATCTGCGCTCTCCAAATCAATAGTTGTCATGTACACAGAGCAGTGCTACATTGAACAAATGGGGAGATCATGCAGCATTGATCTCAAATACTAGAAACACCTACAACTCCAGTAATCTGCACGGGACACATTCTAGAACGTCACGGTTTTCTAAGTGATCATCAAAATCACAACTATTTAATTTGCTCATGAAACAAGTTGAAGTATTTCTACTTGCTTCATAGTACCCGCTGTTAATCCACTATTTTACCAGCAGAAGCATTTGTGGAACATGCAAAATGGAGATGGGAACACATCTGGACATTGAAAATCCTTTCTCCAAAAATGAAAACAGCCAGAAACCCAACCCAAAGCAAAAACAAAAACCAAGCCAGGATCACAAAAGCTTGAAAGAGAGCAAAGGGGTAGGAAGAGTTTAAACTCATACAGTCACTAGACAGCATAAATTCTGAAATTGCACTCTGGGGCTACTAAAACAGCAGGCATATGAATTTAATACTCATTTGCCATACGCAAATGTTGGTGCTTCTAAGATCTTACATCAACGGGAGAATGTCTGAGATTTATAATCAGTAAGGAACAAAGAACTAGCATTCTAAACTTCTAAACAATGTAAACAGAAATAAGACAGGGATTAGATCTGACTCTGAGTAGTGATGGAAATTAAATTGTCTGAAATAAGCAAAGTCACCTCAGGTGGTGGAATTTCATTAGAAGTGAGCCTGGCTGCATTATTTTAGACCAAATAGGTCTGGGTAAGATATTGCAATATGGTACGTTACACACTGTAACCTAGAAAATAACCCATACATTGCAGCTAAGCACATATGTTTGAGACAGGCTCGACATCTCAATTAATTGGAGAGATTTATTACATAGACCACGTCTGATTTGGCGCATCAAATTCAGCTGAGTTGTGTGGGCTTTTGTTGTTTTTTTTTTAAGTTCTAATTTCTTATACTCTACTTATCTAGCTGTCACTGACACTTTTTTACTCCTACTCTACAGGTATTCGAGACGTCTCAGCTGGTGTAATTTGCACTTCAAAGACGCGGCAGGCCCCCGCACTACTTCAGCAAACCCTTTTCTCCGGCTGAAAGGCATGTGAATTACACCTTATAGCTCTCCCTGCTATCAGCAGCGTGGGTGGGAGCACTTCAAAAGAGGCCTAACAGAACAGCAGACTGTGCTTCAACCCAAAAGCTTAAAACCTCGGGATGAAAAATTAAAATATTTCCACCTCTTATCACAAGTTATGATCTGATCGGAGAAGCTCAAGGATAAATAGTTTTCCTAATGATGTAGTTTCCCTAATGACTCACGAGGGCCTATGAAACTTGCACTGCAGTTACAAATGCCTCTCCCAGGCGCTAAAGGAACCATATGGGGAGGCTGCTTTTCACCGCTTTTCCCTTCGGGCCAAGCAGCACAGTGCAGCACAGCAGTGCCCAGGCCAGGACCAGGACCAGGCCCAGGCACGCTGGCGCTGCCCGCCGCCCGGAGACGCACCTGCCAGCCCGCTCCGACTGCGGCGGCCCCGGGGTGGTGCGGCGCTGCCACCTAGTGCCCGGCTGAGCCTCCGCTCCTCCCTCCCTACGTCGGGCCCGAAGGACCCCGCCGGCTCGGGAAATCGGGAATTAACGATGTTCTCCGTGGGGACAGGACGTTGTCTGCCATCTCCCGCACGGTCGGTAAATGGCAAAAGAGCTCCGTGAGAAAAAGCCTCAGTAACCGAATGTGAATTGCCACGGGTTCAAAAGGAAATTTCCCCCATTTGGTAATACGTTGCCTACGAACCAGAGTTCATATTCAAACACTGAAAACCTACGAACGCATATCCAAATGTGATTCTTTTCCAGAAGATACCATCAAATGCCATCTTCATGTCTACATTAAAATGTTTCAAAAGTGGATTCTAGGAGGATGAATACATCATTTAACTCTACATAAATGTATCAGTTTTGAAAAGGAAATGCATAGGGGATGCAGGGAGAAAACTTCTTTTGTATGGAAATGGAAAAAAAAAAAAAGATACAAGGGATAGAAAGTAAAAAGGAGAAAAAAGAAAGGCATGCCAGTAAGAACAGGGGTTAAAAGATGTGAAATAATTTCTCAAAGACATTTTGTTTCATCACCTGCATGGACTGAGGGCACATACCAAGTTGCACATGGAAAACCATCCAGCCTCTGACTCGATTGCTTCAGCTTGTTGTCTCCCAACACAAAATGTGGGAGAAATTTCCCAGAAATGTGCATACTTGCTCCAAAGCAATGAGGACAGAAACTGGAATGAAATTTCTGGATTAATGGACTCTAGTTAATTAAAAATGTACACAGTAGGTTGTGACTTGTTAGCCTTACCTTCTAAGCTCTTCACCTTTCTGACATCTAATTCCCTATCATTTTTTCCTTGTGCTACGACCCAGTTACACCCCCTATTACATTCATTGTTTAACTGCCTTTGAGATACACACTGATCTCATTTTTCTTGCATGTGGTTGTTACGCACATATTTAAAATACAGCAATGAAAAGAAACGAATGAATCAGAAGAACACAGAAGGAATTTCTTTTGGAGTTAATAAAGATACAATCAGATTAGACCAGTGCGGACATTTTGCAGAAAAAACTGATTCACTGCATTTTACAGCTATGCAAAAACAACATAAGGAAGACTGAGCTGGGTAACTGGTACTGTGGCTGAATCCAGCATCCACATCAAATCTCTAATTATAATCAAATCAGTTCTTTTATAATATATAACATGCCAGTTTTCTTCCTCACTGCACTAAGTAATAAACCTAAAAGATGAATATCTTTTTAACGGCTTATTGGTTAGCACAGCTAATTAATGTTGAGATGCCATGACTCAATAATCTTTTTCTGTCCCACCAATGACAGAAGAGATCCCTCAAATGATCGTTTGTTCAGTTACTGTTACCACACAATAAATGCATGTGTGGTTTCTGTACTATATTGTAACTAATGAGTAAGGGAGCATGGGGGAGTACCTGTTAGTCCTGCCTCAGCTACTGCAGCTCTGGAAGAAGACAGCACAAAACAAATGAGCACACTTGGCGAGGAGAGTCTGTTAGTTTGCAGAACTCAGCAAGCAGGAGACTTAGAATGGGAAGCAGCCACAGAGCCAGGTTTCTACCTGGACAGAAAGGATGATTTTTCCTACACTTCTGTGTTGGATTTGGTAGCTGTGGAATCCAGGCAGCCAGGGGCAAGTTGCTGACCAAAACAGAGCCTGAGGAAAGAGATACTACCGTGAAATGACACACGATCATAACACAATATGCTTACAAATGCCTCTGTTCTTTTTTACACATTTATCTTTGAAATCATAGAATAACAGAATGGTTTGGAGTGGAAGAGACCTTAAAGATCATCCAGTTCCAACCCCTTGGCATGAGCAGGGACACCTTCTACTAGATCAAGCTGGCCTTGAACACTTTCTGGGATGGGGCATACCTATTATCTCTTTGAGAATATTTTGTTTAAGGAAGATCAAATCGCACTTGATAAATCCTAGATTAAGAGTCATTACAGGATTTGGGCACCAGAAATGAGAATTTCTGTATAAAAATCTGTGGCTTTTACTTAGCCCCTTAGATTCAGAATGCAAAACTACTTTCATTTTCAGCAGTCAAGCTTATCCTCTATGGGGAGTTAGTTCAAAGTTCACTGGGTACATAAAAATACACATTTTCTGAAATCGCATGCATTTCATAGAGCTCAAGCAAAAGCAGGTTAGTCCAGCAGAACATTTATATTTTATCATTGTTTTTCTTGCTCCTTACTGTAGTGTCTGAGACTATCACATCTATTTCAGATACTTATTTTCATGTTACCTCTCAAAAACGGTGGTTTAAGTATCCTCAGTAGTCTTCAGCCCAAAGAGAAAATGTGATACATAAAAAAAGATTTCCAGAATCAAGGAAGGCTGCAGGGTACTTCTGAGAACCTTTCTAGGAAACCAACTATTTTTGCTTTCCTTTAAAAAAAGGCCTTGCTAGATTTACCCAAGATCAGAGAGGGGTATTGGAGAAGGGCAGGAACTGAACCACTGTCTCATGTCAGTCTTAAAACAAACAAGCAAAGCCTACAATAACAAGGAAAACAAAACACAACACAACAAACAAACAACAAAAACAGAAACAAAAGAACCCCCAAACCAATAAAGTCAACTGCAGATCATACGTACCGTTACGTCTGAAGCAAATGTATTGATTTCCTCATCCAGGAACGGGGATTGTTTTGTTTTTTGTTCTTTTCTTTTTCTTTTTCTTTTTTTTTTTTAGTAAGAGCATGTATTTCTGCAAATTATTAACTTGCTAGACACGACTCTACTTCAGTAACAACGATAAAATCGATGAACCTAGCAAATCTATTTTAAATTTTTATAAATATCTGTCACATTGTTTCATACATTCACGACTGTAATATTCTCTTAATGGTTTCAATGAGTTAATTCCAATTCACATTCACTGCACAATAGCGTAACTCTCTGCACTTCAGTGGAGTTACATCTATCTTGCATAACCTAAAATAAATCTGATTAAAACAAACTGAGTTTTTATTTCCTCTTTTAAGCAATAGATCTCTGTTTCAATCTAGGGTGGAAGTAATAGTGTATGACAAGTGATTACTCTTTGATAAGTCTTATGCTTGCTTTCTCTTTTTTTAAGATCAAAATAGATTTCAGAAAAGAATGGGGAAATAAAGTAAATTGGAACCTTTCCTACTTTCTAATCATGAGTTCTACACCCACATAGCCTATTATGTCCTGTTTCAGCTTTAGCAATTATATTGTCAAACTACATTTTAAGAGCTCTTTTCCAAAGTACAAGGTAACGTTTATTAACACAAATGAGGCATACATAATAAAAATATAAACAGCTTAATAATATGCAATCAAAATAATCAGTACAGTAAATATATTTAAATGGTGTATTCTAAAGGCTTTCATTCACAGGTGAATAGCAGTTTACTTCCCATTTCCATAAAAATTAAAGCGGTATTCTTCCATGGATGATTTTCTCCCCCACCGTCTTTAGTGACTGTTTCTTTTTTTTCCTGATTCTTATTAATCTTCTTCCATCTTTTTTTTTAATGAATCCTGAAGGTAAAATGACAAAGTTAAGATTGTATGACTAACATCCATGACTATCCAAAATGAGACAAGTCTTGTTTTCAAGAAATATTCTTGAGAAAAGAAAAAGGAACATTCGGTCTTACCTAAAGTCTTCATATGCCCGACCAGTGTTAAGCAGCCTGTTCTTGTACACAGTATTTTAGTGTCCATCCTTCTCTCTCTAGCTCTCTCTTATAATTACCAGTTGCACTTTGCCAATATTTTCAGCTATTACATTCTATCAGGCCAATACTTACTACTAAAAATTGCAAGAATATTTCAGCCCATAGCATGCATAATACTTGCCTTTTGTGACAGTCTGTGGCAATATCAGTTCGCATACCTTTCCTGCAGATTCTTAAACATGACTTCCTGGAGGTGAAATTATTTTCATTCCCACCACAACCACTGTAGGTAAATGGGCGACATCTTCCAGTTGAGTAGTTGTAGAAAAACCTTGTCTCTTTAGCTCTACAAAGTCCTCTATCCATAGGAGTCATGCACAAAGAAGGGATAGGAGGTGGTTCTAGAAATATCAGAAAAAACAAAGTTATAAAACACTGTCGTCTTTTTGTTACGCTGATATTTTACATGACACTTGAAGCTTTAAGAACATTGAAACCTACAAAATTTACTGGCAAATTTAATTCTGTCCTCCTGAAAATCAAGGATACCGAGCATAAGTATTTGTCATTTTATGACCATGAAAAATAACAGCAAATACTACTCTCTCTTTAGCTTACAAAAGCAAAAAAAACCTTACCTGAAAGCAAGGTTTGGTTCATATGCATTTAGTGATAAAATCAATATTTCTGTGGTAGGAGATAATATTCAAATTCAATTTAAGAAATTTACTTGTAGAATATAATATGAAAGAACTGAAATCAGGACAGCTTAAAAAAAAATGGTAAATATTGATGATAATCGAATCGAACTTTCCAAATTACTGACAGATATTCTGAAATAATACAGAAGGGCTGCTCTGAAAGTAATGCTTCCTATTTTATTCTGTTGGTCCAATATGTCAGAGATGGATGTTAGTGGTGTGGCAGCAGAGGTTGAACCTTCCCACCAATATTTGGTCACATTTTGTTGTCATGCAACAGATGGCAGCAGAGGGACAGTCTGACAAAATGGCTTCTGACACGGAAGTGCGTGTGACGTAAGGTGTGACGCTGAATTTCTCCCTGCGGAAAAAATGGTACTCATTGGCATTCATTGATGCTTGTGAATGTTTCTGGAGCCCAAACAGTGGATGCAAGCATAGTGAGACATTGTGTGGTGCGTTTTAGCGGTGGCGATAGCGAGTCATCTTCACCGGTGTAGATTTTTAAAAGCGCAGCATGCAGGCTGTTGTTCACTGCTGGTGAAAATGCATATAGCCAGTGGTGGTGATTATGCTGAAAAACAGTTTAGTAGCTGAGAATTTGCTCTACCAACTAGCACCATTGTGCTCTTTGCAGCAATTGTAGTTTCCAAGGAAATAAACAGGAGGCATTACTTTTGGAATGATGTACATGCATAGCATTTTTTATTTAAGATTCAATACCTTAATGTTGTTTTTTTTGTTTGTTTGTTTGTTTTTGTACGAATATAGAAAGCTTGACCTAAGTAATAAAATTTGTTCTACTGGAGAACACTGAGCAGTTATCAAGAAAAAGCTTCTAACTTGCAGAAAAACAAAGGATTGAATGTAAAGATTTAAGTGCTCAAAACAACCGCAGTGCTGGTGATTTTAGGGCTGCTGTTAGGTTTTTACCATTCACAGAAGGCTGATGTTTTGTTTCTTCAGTGTTGCTGCAAGTGAGAGTGTGAGAACTGAAATACCGGAAGCTGATCCTGAGTTAACTGAAGAACCTGTGCACTGGTACAAATTCAAGCAGCTCACCTATGCCAGAATTCCCAAATCTGCAGAAACTGTAATCTACCATCCTGGAGAGACTCATAAGCAAAAGCACAACTGACATATGGTTGCTGTACAGAAAACAAAAAGATGAACGGGAGCCACTGTATCAACAGTTACGAGGGATCTGAAAGAGTGCTATTTTCCTTAAAGAAGTTGCAGAGTTGAGATAGTTGAGGTCTGACTGCATAAATAGACAAGTGAAGCCAGTTAGATCGCTTTCTTGAAGTTAGAAAGCCATGTAGCCAGCAAAAGTTCTTCAGAGGAAAGACTAAGGTAAAAATTTAGGAAATAGCTTGGGTTACAACGGAGCTGAAGGCATCCTGTTTTTCAGAAAAGTGGGAAGCAGGTGAGTTACTGAAAGCAAGAAGTTCTGAATTAACTTGAGCAATTCAAGAGGCTGAAATGAAAAAAAAAAAATAGAAAAGAACATGCTACGCTTTATATTTGTCTTATACATATCTGATGAAAAAGGCTTGTTGGCTAAGTATAATACCTGAACTGGCATGGTGAAAAACATGAAAAATTGCCAAAAAAAGAAATAAAAAGGTAACTTATGGAAGATAGGCAAATTAAATTAGTAATATATTTGAAGACATATTAGCAATAGTGTACTATTCAAGAAGAACGTTGCAAATGCAAAAACTGAGTCATGAAATGTTATTTCAAGACAGATAAAACCAGTTTCAGGTTATGAAATAAGCACTAATTAATTTCCCTGTATTACCTGTGACATTATTATAACAGAACGTGAAGTTCATTTTTGATCCAGAATATGTGCCAACGATGGATATTAAATCTACTGTCCTATTTATAATGGAGATAATTGTATAATGTAGATAAACTGACAGTTGCTGGTTTTGGTATTGGCTCTCTGGGAACTCCTGTGCCTAGAAGTAATGACACCCTAGCTGGAAGGGAAACTAATATTCAAAAGAAATTTTTAGAAACATCAAAAAAACCTCAACACAACAAAACAGGTTTACTTATTTTATAGCAATAGAAAGGCTTTCCAGTGATGAAGGGGGTAAATTAAATTGTTTTGTTAATTATAATAGAATTTAAATATATACTTGTAATATAAATTCCTTGTCTGGTATGTGGATTTTCTAGAGAGACTCCCAAGTCCCCTCATGCAGGTGTTCTCAACAATTAAAAGCTTTTGGCGCTTTGGTAACTGATAAGTAAGGACTGTTTATAGTATGTATAAAGCAACTGGCAGAGTGGCATCCAAATGCTTTTCAGAATCCCTGTTTGTAAGGATTACATATTTTATTCTGTTTCTAAAATTATACTGTTCCTAAAAATGCTATAATTGTCTAGATCACTAGAAAAATGCCCAAGATGCTAAAACATTAATTCTGCTAGTCTTCAAAATATCTGCATATTCTTCACACTGACAGAAGCAATCAGCTCGTGAAGAAAACCTCTTAATTTTGTCATATAGCAAAATTCTGAGAATTGTTGAAATGTTTTTTTTTTTTTTAATCTCCTAGCTTTTCTATGAGGGAAAAAAAAGAAATAAGCAAATCCCACAAACGAGAAAACTGCACAGAGACTAAGGGATTTACATTAAAAACAGTAAAAACAAACAAACATTGCCAACACATATCCCACTACCAGAATTATTTTCCCCTAATGGAATCATTAAATTTGTATGAATTAATTACAGATGTCAACTTCATTGAGAGATTAGTCCAGATAGAATTGTTTTTTCAAATTTACTTTGCTCTCAATTTAGATTGTGCTTTACCAATACCATTTTTACACTGCATTTAGCATTATTCATTACATTTCATATACCAACACATCAACATCTTTTGGATCATATGAACCCACAAATTAACAGATGTAATGAAATGCTTTCTAACTTCATTACATACAGAGTCACAAGGCTGATCCCATGGCATTTGATTCATTTTATACAAAATCAAACCAATATTTGCATTGACATCAACAAGGCCTTAAGACTCTGGCTTCATGCTTGTGCTCATGCTGTTCTGTTTATCCAAAATATCTCATTTAGATGGGTTTTAAATATCCAGTACCAAGCTCATAACCTTGGATGTGCTATGCATATTATTTGCCAAAAATATGTGATAAAAGTCAGGTCAAGAATGGGCATGGCAAAAAAGAATTGAGAATTCATATAGGTAAATGACATCCAATAGCTTCCTAGAAGTTGCTATCCAGCAGCTCACAGTTTAAAATACAATTCTTAAAATAAAGCCTTTTTTTGAATCCCAGACAGCCTCCCTCTGATGCAAACAAGTGATACGGTCATACTTGGGAATTTATGAAACATTTACACTTAGATATGGACTCATATTTATAAAAAATCATCTCAAACTTAATTTGCAACAAAAAGCAGTTTCTCTCAGGTTTAGCTGGGGTTGAAACATGTGACAATTAACTGTTAATTAATTACAATATGAAAGAAGTTTGAAATGATCTTCATGAGCTAGATGAAAATAAGACTTACTCTATGCTCTTTCACAAAACACAGGATTGTGGCATACACGAAACTTGAGACTTACTGCCAGATTTTTTAAATATTCAGACTTCAGTTTCTCATTCCAGTAGGGAGGACAGAGACAGCAGAGGGATAATAAAAGACTCTTCAAGTACACAAACTGTTACAAACAATAATGAGTCATCTCCACTTAAAAGTATTCTCTAGGCATAAATTGGTGCAGATCCATTAAAGCAAATACAGCTGTGTCAATTTATATTAGCAAAGGATATGGCCCTGACTTTAAGAAATAATAACAGGAGCTGCTTCTGTCTGCCATTCCATACTTACTGAGTGGAAAGCTAACATTTGATCTTACATCCAACTTAGATTTCACAAGCTGAATGTAGTATATAACACTCTTAATTTCACACCATAGATCACTTCACTTAATCTAGAGATAAGAGTCTTGATTCTTGTCTTCACTTTCAATTCCCTAGAATTTATTTTAGTTGACATCAGAAATATACTGACTCTCTGCAAGAAAGTTAATTGCTGGGAGAGAGCGCTAGTCTTATGTTTGCATGCCAAAACGTCAGTTTCTCTTGGCCTTGGAAGAGCTTAATCTTCTGAAGATGAAGAATTTTGCTGGAAATCTATTAATTTGATATTATATAGAGTTATACATACCGTCAATAATACATATTTTTTCTTGAAATCAACAGAAAAAGCATTTCGATTGCATGGTAAGGTGTTCTAAAATTGACAAGTCCTTGGAATTCTTTTTAATGGCGGTCATGTACATAAAACAAACATACAAAACATGTTATGGTAGCAGATCAGCTACTTCATCTGTTCTTGAGAAGGCAGGAATCAGACACTCCATCCTAAGCAGCCCATCTGAACCTTATATGTGTACAACTATATTCTCATCCCTCACAGAGGGCTATGGAAAGTCACAGTGCATATTTGTGTGAAACAGCTCTACTTTGCAACTTCAGATGCAGCCTAGTGCAAGACAGACAAAGGTTATGAAGTAGAGAAGAAAGTAAGGGCTTCATATTTTCCACTGAAATACATCAGTCTTTCCAATTTCATGTTTCCCAGTTACACTGACTCCATCTACTCTTGTTACTGCAGCCTTTCTTCCACTAACCTTCCAGTCTCTTACCCTCCCCAAATCTGCTTTACCTCAGAATTCACCATTGCTAACATAACAAAGAACATTTTTTTTCTTTTTTTTCCCCAGTTTTCTCAGAGAAAACACAGTGAATAATGCCTCTTTGCTTTTATAGGTTAGTTGCTTTGTGGATCTGGGTGTTCCTATTATGAGTAAAAATCTGAGAGCAGGTACACTCCTATATCAGTAGATTTATTACCAGGCCTTAAATTATGCAAATATTTTTCAATAAAATAAGCTGCAAAGAGGCTTATTGTTTTGTATTCAGTCATTTTAATAGCAGAGTGCATCAATGTTTTGTATGTGGTAAAAAATTCAGCTATCTCAGAAACTTACCTCAAACCAACTGTACGTTATCACAGTACAAGCAAAAAAATTAGAAAATAACATACATTCAAAATTTGTTAGACATGACTCTATCAAAGAAATGTTATTCTACATGCTCATTATCTTACAGACTGTATAATACACAAAAGCACTGATCAATCTGTAAACCATCATTAAATACCCAAAAGTACAAGTAAGAGTAAATGCAAAAAAAGAACAAACAGAAATACTTGGTAAGAACGCTCAGTCTTTTCCCAACTGTTTCTTGTTTCCTCTTGCATAACTGTGGATCACAAAAATGACATGCCTCAAATTCAAACACCCTTTACTGCGTGAGCAAGTACCAGCAATCTATAGTGGAAATTATACTACATAGTAGTGCAAAAATACCTTGAAGTAGACATGTAATTCATTCACACTCACCTTGATTACAGTCAAACCAAAAGCTAAGTTTAATAAAGCGTTAACAACAGTAAAAATGTGTTACGATAAATACCTTCTGTATGTTCCAAATTCCAAATACGATTCTTTCTTAATGTGTAAAATGAGTTTTAAATCACCTCCCAGTTAGACCCCCACAGAAGTATTCATTTTGACTAAAAGATTTCTGCAACACTGCTTTTGCTTTTGATCTTTAATGCTTTCTGTCTATCAGACTTCAAGGAAGCATCACACTTTCAGAACAGGACAAGGTGTGATCAGTATTTCACCATCTGATATCTATAGAATATATGTAAGTAGAAATAAATTTCTTCACTTTGACTTGCCCTGCTTACCAAAATAATTGACACAAATTGAAACCAATTCTTTAGTCTCAGATACACTGGAAAATGATTGGAGATGGAAAAGAAATCAAGAGCGCAGATAAAAACTGAGAACTAAGAACTGCAAATGCAAATTCTTACCAAAAGAACTGGGAAACCGCTTGCGCTCTTCCTCTGGGTAACTACTGTTCACAGTATGGGACTCTTCCTCATTTGGAGCAGTTGGCAACAAATTTACTAGAAGGGAAAAAAAAAAGCTAAGGGGGGGTTGGAGGAGGTGAAATAGTAAGTGATAGGCTATCTAGACACAACAAAGTACTGATAATAAACTATAATTAGTACCTGTCTGATTTGTTCCATGCTGTTATTAATACTACTATAAGACAGCATTCCTTCAAGTCCCAAAGGCAGAGGACACTAATGCTTTAAAGCAACTTTAGGTTGGATTTCTTTTTCTTCTTGCATTTTATTTATGTGTGATTTAAATCAAACGGTTTGGTAAGGTTGTTATATTACTGGCAGACATTTTGCAGAGATGGTACGTTTTCAAAATATGTATTATTTATGACAAAAATGGCCATGAAGCTGGTTCTAATGTTCCCAGTTCACTATGCTTATGTATTTAAACTGATATATAAATCCTCAAATAAAAAATTAAATGAGCAGACAAGCCAAGGAGAGTTTGCAGTAAAAACCAAAAACTATAAACACCAAAAGTAAATTCTTACCAAAAATCCCAGGAAACTGATTGTGTTCCTCCTCTGGGGAGTTACTGTTCATACGGTTAGGAAGTTCTTCATCTGGAACAACTGACATTAAGTCTGCTAAAAGATAAATGAAAGCAAAACAATGAGGAAAAACACAGACACAAAAAGGTATCAAAGTTTCAGTATCACTAAAGCAAAATAAAATAAAATAATTTAAAAAAAAGCAACAAAACGTTTTCTTTTTAAACCATAGCAATGGCTCCTCAACCTCCTGGAGGCTGTGAGTGAGGAAATGTATCCATCCCATGAATACAACCCAGTGCACTGAGAAGTGGAGAGGAATTAGGAAAGGTTACTGTATTCTGATACACAACAATTCACAGGAACTAGAAGGACAGGGAAGCAGATGAATGATCTATGGTCAGTCTAAGTTGCTGTTTCATAGCCCAAGCTGTGCAGCTAAATCAGGTTTCCCACTGTTCTTTGGTGCAAAGGTAGCAACCCATGATAGGGAAACAGTAAAAATATAGATCTTTTTTTCCTCACAAGACCAGTTTGAAAAGAGTATACCCAGATGCATAGGTTAAAATATATACACGTGAATATTTTATGGCATTGTAAGGCCAAGCAGCTAGCATATTTTAGATTTAAAAAANCATGTGGCTGCCACCAGAGCAGGTCTATTTCTCCATTCTCTTTCTCTATCTTTATAATCTCTATTACCATAAAGACTTTGTCTTCAATGTAGGTATCAGTATTTTCACAATATATTTCTCTAGATGTCTGCTCTAGAAAGCGTTTTTGTAACATCTGTCCCCTAATAGCAAGTTCAGTGGAGAAATGAGATGCTCTAATGCCAAGGTACAATAGGAAGCAGTACTCATTGTGGACCGAATTTCTTCCTCAGTAGAAACAGGTGTTACTTCAATTACTTCATCTGTCTGCATTGGTCTACTTAGATATATTAAATAGTATGCAGATTTATGAAAATCAATAGAGTTCCCTCTTACACAACAGGTTTAATACATATTTTTGCAGGGGTTTATAGAATTACAGCATATGAGGGTAATCAACTACCATGAGGAAAAATAAAAAAGGTAGGAGAGTCCTGTAATAGTCATTAAAATTAATCGTATATACCATTTTTAATAGAATTTTCCTTTTTATTTTACATTTCTCATTTTTGTATATATTTTTAAAGATATATTATTGTGTTAATTTCAGGTGTAAATTATTGTCGCTTCAGAGTCTCCTAAACTGTGTTTTTTTTCCCCCATGATAAACACCTTCAAAACACAATGCTGTTTACAGAAGAATAAAACTAAGAATAATGAAGACAACAACTTACGGTTGCCTTGGCAGGTAGTCTGGCATTCTTCCAAACTTCTAAAGTTGTTCTGGTTTCCTAGGCATCCACCATACTCGAATATTTCACATATTTTTGTCTCTTTGTTATAGAAATACCTGGAAAAAAAGCCTCGGCAGATTCCAGGGTCTTTCTCATGATAACAGAAATTGGGCTTTTCTGTGAATGAAGGTGAATGATGAACAGGGTGAGGGAAGAAAAAGAACAAAACACACCAGATGCTAAGACAACAATACACTTGGAGGAAGTTAACATAATAAACTTAGTCACTTTAGAATATAGACCATCTGTAAAATAAATACGGTTTGAATGTACTGCTTTTGTTTTCTCTATATAACACTCCAATATTGTGCTAGAACATTATAGGACATTTTCATTGCTTTTCATTTTTTCAAATAACCAGTAAATTACACCTTGGAAAATGAGTACTGTTGACTCCTTTAAGTGTTCTCCTAAAATGAAGCTCTAAGATTAAAATTATGTTTTATTCTGAATTAAAACAAGATTTAAAACCAGAACATTTGAACCTAAGTACATATTCTTCCCATTTACGTAGTTGCTTTAATCAATGGTGTGAATGACACAGAAGGCAATGTTAAAATAAAAGGAAAAAGGAAATCGTAGTTTAAAAAAAAAAAAAGAAAGAAAAAATACATTTTGTCTGGGACTGCCTACTCCTTTAAAAGGGTATAAGAAACTGGAAGGCAAAGCAACTACTCTAAGTACCATTTTTTAGTCTCGGTTCCTAGTCTGCCATCTGTAATTAAAATATCAACAAAGAAAAATTCAATAAATGAATACTGCATAATTTGACTGAATAATCAGACACGATACCAAGCATTCTGGCAGCAAAGAAAAATACACAGTTGTACAATAATGTTCAAATGTTGATTTCTCAACGCATTCCATTTTCTTTCTAGATTATCATCTTAAAATCACTGTGGAAGTAATAAAACCCATCTGGAGGTACTCTCAAATTCTTGCCAGTAGATACTTTGAAATATGATACTCAGCTCACTTGCAGAGAAAAGTATTTTTAGTCAACATATGAAATAATCATGTCAGATGTGACATGAGCCACCTGTACACACGAAACTTAACAGCAAAGTGAGGCAAAAACAATGTGCAGATGGCTACCAATTAAATAAAAGTGACCTTAAAACAATTAGTTTGAAGTCCCTAACATTTTTTGCATAGATAAGAGTTGTAATTAAGTTCACCCCATTGCCTTTATTTTTAACCAAGTATCTATTAAAAATATTTAATTTTTGTTTCAGAATTATTTTACCTATTTTTGCTAATGGCAGAGCAAGTATCCAGGTTATTCTCAAAACACACACAAAAAAGTTCCACATCGTATTTGAATCTCTTCTCTCTTTTCTGATTACTGAAGAAAAAAAACAGGCTTATTTTACGGAGAAGAGGGTGACCAGTGTCTGTAGTTGTCCTCCAAATCTTTGATGAAAACGGGCAAAGATTAGATAACTCACCGTAGTATGAACAATGCTGTTCTGCTTAGGAGATAGCTTGGAACAATACTTAAAGAATCTATCCAAAGCAGCTAAATACCTTATTGTAAATTGTCTAAGGTTACTTACATAAACATTATTACCTCTCTTAATTTTTGCTAGCATCACCTCCAGAGGCAATTCTGCAATATAAAGAAAAAGAAAAATATTTAATAAAAACAATGATGTAAAGTCTCACCCGTAAAAACAGAATGCTTCATAGTGACTGTGAGCACCGAAGAATAAGAATATAACACCTCTTCCCTTTCTTTATTCTCCCTATTAGAGAAGTAGCACAAAGGTACGAAGGACTGAACTATTGTTTTCTCACGTGGGAAGAACTGAAATACTTGAAACTAGAAGATAACGGAAAATAGTGGAATTGTGCCCATATTGAATTGAACTGGCAAATTCCCCCTCGTGTTACTGGAGTCAGAATCTTGAATTATATGATCTTAGTCCTCAAAAGACATTTAATCAGCAGACTTGCTTAGCCCAACTGCTGTAGCTATTGAAACTGCCAACAGCTTCACAGCAGATCTAGTTAGCAGCAAAGAACTCTCACATGGTAATTCATTTTGCTATGCCACATACAGTCACGAGTGAAGTGTTCTTTGTGCTGTTTATGATATTAAAGCACCAGGTTGAAAACAATTCTTTCTGGAAAAACTGGAGTTGCTGTTATGCACTTCCTTGTTATGAAAGCAGTAACATAAGATACTTCAGCAATCTTCATCCTTACCCTCTGTGTAATTTTTAATTTTCATAAAACAAACAAACAGAAAACTTCCAGAAACATCATCTGTATTAAATTTTCAAAGCAAATCTTTTGGGTAGAAATTCGATCAAACTATACTTTCCTTGAATGCTACCCAAATATCATCATTCAATTCTGATGCAGGTACATTTTCTACATACATAAACATACAGAATAAATAATATTAATTCATACTGAAAAATCAGCCCTATCTGGATTAAGTAGAGAAGGGACATCAGTTTCTCGAGCCAGAAACCTTTAATAGAATTATGATCAGGAAATGTTAAACGTATGCCTTCTAGATCCAGTTTGGTGGATGCTTCAGCCCACTTGGGAGGCAAGACCAACTCCTGCCTTCTAAATCTCAAGCACTACATCTCTACTTTCCTCAGTTAGAAGTGGCATATTCTGATTGAAGAAAATAACCAAAATATAGACATGGCAGAATTAGTGCGTAGGCTGTAATAAATGAAATCTTGAAACCTACTACTGACTATAAGCTGTGCTCTAGACAGCACAAGGCCATTTGCTCTTCTTAAATATTGCAGGGCTCAGTTTCTGAACAGAATCAACAGCTAGAACTTTAGACAGACAGATCTGTAGAAATTTAAGAAGAAAAAGAAGCAAATGTCATTCTTGCATTAATTTTGTATACTAATCTGCAATTCTAGCAATATCTGAGACTTTAACAAGAAAATAAATTGAATCAGTGATGTGAAGGTTCTTTGATTTCTGTGTCAGTTCAGTAAAAGCTGAGCTAAGACACAATTCAGACCCAAGTAGCACAGTCACTGACTAAACGTGCACGCGTTAACTGCAAGATGTTCATATCCAGAAAGATGCTTTTCTTTATACCACCTCTTTTTTCTTAAACGCAAAATGCTATATGATGTTATTTAGTAACTAATTATGATATCCAAATCATTATTCCTCAGTGATCTCCTACCAATTTAAGCCTTAATATCATTAGGGCTACATTTACACATGTATGAACTCCCGCAAATGGAATGAGACTACAGCTGGTTCTTGCTGCTTCTTCCACGAAGCACATCCAGTCTCCAAGGCTCGTTATTGACCTTTATCAGATGCCAATAAATATGTGAAAGTCTCAAAAAAAATTGCCATTCAGTTAGAGAATGGAGTCATCTGATCTTTTTCGCACTGACAAATTGTTGGTAAAACATTGTGCTATTACTTTCATCCTGATAGGAATAGTTCTATATGCATCAGATTGTTTGAAAGCAAAATACAATTTCTTAGAAAATTGACTGAAATCTGTTTTCCTGTTTTTCTTTTGAGTAGATGGTCTATAGTGCCAGGTACAATAAACGAAAGCATAGGGATCCCAGCAGGTCAGAAAATAGCTGTGAACAGTTCTTTGTATTTAGTGAGGAAACAAAATACATGTGATCTTCTTGGTAGAAAGATCAAAGGGATAAAGACCAGACAAAATCTGTAAGGAAGGACATATATTTTCCTTCTGTTGGCTGTTCTGATATTTTCCCATCAGTGAAACTTTGCTAATGTAGAGAATATCAGGTTAAACTTTGCTATTACCTATACATACAATTGCACTGAGGTTTGTGCTCTATTCAACCACACTATTCTGGCTCGGTCTATACAGTTAAGAAAGAAAACCTGCTTGCTTTTCTCTGTAAAACCTTCACAGTGCTGAAGGCCTTAAATAATTATTACAATCATTTTTAACCGCAAGAACAGCATTCACAGGGCACTTGCTGTATATTTTGTATCTCATTTTCCTCTTTCTAATGATTAATTCAATTCCAACAAAACAGATCTTCTAAGTCCAACAGCTGTAACCGACATTTTAAAATACAATTATTATTGCAGTTCTAATTTTGTTTAATCACAGAGATGTTCAAGACATTTGACAGCTCCATCAGCTTCTCAAAGAAGCCGAAATGTATATTGAGAAATTGAGTGTGATATTTTTAGAGCAATGAATGTGCTGACCACCAGTTTAACCCACCGTCAAAATCAATTTCGTTTTAACAACTCATTGAAAACATGACCCTAGTCAGAAAATAAGCTTTCTCTTATTGCTCTCTATTTCACAGATCAGCTAAAAAATCACAATTTATCTTTCCAAATCCAGAATGTTTGCTTGCAGAATCTAAAATAATTCAGATGACTAGAACATGATATAATAATTGGGAACATAATTAGAGATATCATATTATCATATTAACCAGAACTTCACAAAATTCACAAGGTTTGTGGATGACAGTTAGAAGAACTGATAGAAGAAGAAGAGAATGGGTACTGGCCTGTTACCACACATTTGTTCTGACATTCTTCCAGAGTTAGAAAGTTGTTTGCATTGCCGTGGCATCCACCATATTCAAATGTTTCACACTCACGGCTTTGAATGTTGAAGTAAAAGCGCACGTGGATTGCTTTGCACGGACCTTCATCTGCTTTCAGGGCACAGTCTGAATGCCCCAGTTTCAGTGGTGGTAAAGGAACACCTGAGATAAAGAGAAAAAGGACAACTGTTATGAAGTTTGTTTGCTTCACTGTAGAGTTGAACTTCAAAATCAGATTGCTTGCCTGCTCTGCTAGAAAAGCACTTGCTAACATACGTGTGTAAAGCTCTGAACAAATTAAACAAAGATGGAAAAAGAAGGTCATCATCTCCACTGGAGAACAGTTCCATTCAATCAAATGGAAAAGTGGTTACAGTTATCAACCAAAAGAGCTCATATTCTAAACTTTCAGTCCTTATCAGAACTCTCTAGAACAGCTACAGATAATGATTTATTCACAGGAGCTTACGAAAAATTCTGAACAACAAATACATAGAGAAAATTCTGGCAGCTCCCAAAGACACACTGACTAACCTTGCATAAATAAAAGGCAGAAAGTGTCTGCTGTGCTCCCTCCCTCCCATGCATATCTAATAGCAAACACTGCTCATGAAAACTTCTCACAACAAGTAGTGTGGCAAGACAACCCTGCAGAGGGCACCATTCCCCTTCCAGATTAAATGTTACTGGCACATAAACCCATCTGGTATAACTGAAAGGTTATCATATTGTCTTAATTTCTTTGATCTCGCTGTTATTGCATTAGATCTTTCAAGAGTTAAAACAAAACCAACAAAAAAAATCAATTTTTTGAGATCTTTTCCTGCTTTGCTTTACCAAACAGAAGTACTTTTTACCCTAGAGGGTTTTGAAAGCTTTACAGATCTTATATGTTTGCAATAGCAATAAGAAGAACAGAGTTGACATCTTTCCCTCGCTCTCCCAGAGCTAATCAAAACACTGATGTGTCTTAATGTGTACTTGCAAAAGTAGTGCTATACGCAATTGCTCAGAAAGGAGGGGAAAAAAATGATGGCAAGAATTTACATGAAGATTACAGAGCTTCCTCTTGCTTACAAGGGTAAGTTTCCACCTTTAACTACAAGAATCCACAGAAATCAACATTATTAGCTACCCCACTCTGTGGCTATCTCGATTTAATGTATAAAATTGTCCTTATTATCAAATCTTTAAATGAAATGCACAGCTGAGATAAATCCTCATAAATACTGAGGTCAGTGGAAGTTTACTCTTCTTATTCCATGTGGGACATTTGTAACTATTATACTTACAGTAAAATCTTTTAACCCATAGCATGTAGATCCCTGAAAAATTAACACTTATTACACAGTTACCACTGGCACAAAAATTGTAGCAGATAATTAATGTTCTATTTTTAAAACTGACAACTGACAGACTGACATCTAATTTCAAAATACTCAGTCTCTAAAATTAGCTATTTCCTCATGAATGGAATGATATTTACAGATTCCAAAGTCAGGAAGACAAATTTAAAAACATTATTGAAGATTTTCTAATACGACATGTGGATGCATTAAATTGAATGAATTAAAGAGACAAGAGTTTCATTAAAATTCCTATGGAGTTCAGCTTGCCAAACAGATTTCTGAATTTTGCTAATTTCCTTACCTATATCATCCTGAAGAATCAAGATTTAGATGTCACAAATGATTCCAAAGGTCTAAAGTTCTCCAGCACAGAGTCCCTTTGGAAGGGACTTGAAAAGGTTCAGATATAAAAGTTGAGAGGATACCACATTGCAAAATGAAACTTCAGAGTCCCCTTAATCAGTAAAAGGGTGAAAAATGCCTTCAGAACATGAAAAGTTTCAGTAACATTTGGAGTAACTTCTGAAAGGCTAACATCAAACACTTAGAGCTGCACAGAAACCAATCCAACTCAAATGGGGACAGGTGTGACTTGGCAGCTGGTTTATAAACATGTTATTATCTTGGCACACAAGTAATAAGACCTCATAAATGACCTGTGCCAGAGACTCAGTCCGTTCTACAAGACATGGTGAAAATTTACTTACTACTAGAATTACAGACATGGGGTTATGTTAGATCATTTTGTTTGCTACATTTTGCCCCACCGATGTTCTGGGCTATCAAAACAGTAATAATGTGCAAGCATAGTTGCAAAACTATACAAAGATGATGAACAGATGGCTTGGTACAGTTTATCTTAGGAACTTTCTGGACTCCAAGCTTAATTCCCACCAAAGCCACAAAACTAAATTATTGTTTTGCTTACCTCCTCAGGCCTTCCCTCTGCAGTCACTGACATTGTTACCACTGTCAGATGTACTGACATATGCTGCAAAACATAATGACTATTTCTATAGCACTTCTTGCAGTTTATGAATCAGCAGAGGCATTTATTTTCTTAGGAGTGCTAGTAAGTTACCATACTTTAACTAAAATAAGTACCCTGTGATGCCCCAGAAGGCCAAGCCCTCTCCATTTGAACAATAACCAAATGACTCTACGGACAGAAGTCTCAAAGGGATTTATGAAAACTGAATCAATCCTGTGTCTGGGAACAGGGACAGAGTTCTTCCCCATTATTTTACACCTGGGAACACTTAACTCACCATGAATGATGTAAAATAGGTTTCATTCTCAGAAAGAAACAATAGATGAGAAGGCAAACACGAGTATTTGGCCATCGATTCACACAGATACAAATGTGCCTGCACACATTCCACATGCACAACATATGGAGGTCGGTCTGAAACTAATGCCTCCTATTTATTTCCATGGAAACTATGACAGATACAAAGAACACAATAACACCAGTTGATAGAGCAAATTCTCAGCTAAAAACACTGTTTGTCAACATAGCCACCAACATTGGTTATGCATTTTCACCAGCGATGAGGAAGAGCCTGCACGCCATGCTCTTAAAATTTGTACCTGCAGAGGTGACCACTGTCACTGTTGGAATTGTTGAAACACACCACCCACCACCTCACAGTGCTCACATCCAGTGTTTGGTCTCCATAAACATTCAGCAAGTGTCCATCCATGTCAATGGGTGCCATTTTTTCCACATGGAGGAATTCAATGAAACACAAATGTCAGAAGCTATTTTGTCAGACTGCCCCCGTGCTGTCATCTATAGCATTGCAACAAAAAGTAATAGAATATTTGTGGGCCCTCAAACAAGCATTTCTGCACATCAAGGTTAAAGAGAAAGAAATTCCTCCCGTAAAAATTTATCTGACTACATTAGCATGCTAAGTATAGCACTGCTGTGGAATGGCTTATAATTTAAATTGTGGTGACTAATATCAACGTGTATTAAAGCACTCTCTTCATTTGCAGCAGCACCATGATTGTGCTTAATTAATGGTTTTTGTCCCAAGGATTACTGCTGTAAAAGACTTACAGAAAGATGCAATCTGGATGGAAATTTGACACGATGTGGGCAGCTAGTCTGCCAACAACAATAACAAAAGGTTTTCCTTAGCTGTATTCCTTGTTGGGCTTCAAAATTAGACCTGTCAAATGAGAGAGCTATTCACTCTATCTTTCTCTGCAGCATAAAAAAGAGGTTAACATTTTCTAAAAGGAAAAAAATCATTTTAACGTGGCACAAAAAGTGTATTTCTTTCTCATCTGCTTTCTCAAAATTGTTTGTAATGAAACTAAAGTATATTTTACAATGACATAGAAATGGTATAGAAATGTAAACCATTTCAATCAAGAAAAAGTACAGTGAACAATGGCCTCATAATGTTAAGAGAATCCAAGAACCTCCTTCATTCTAAGTCACACTTCTGACATTATTTTTCTTGACACAAAGTACTAACTGGTGAGTTTTTGTTTATCCATCCATAACAGATCAGTTGGAATTATACAGAGAACTTTTTTGAGGCCAAGGAAAACAAGTAGGGCAATCCAGAATTGTATTATCTTTAGAACAAACTTTGCAGATTAACTGTGACTGAAAAGAGCTGCACACAGGAGAGAGCAATACGGACCTACAGGGCTATTCATCATGTTTCTAACTCTCTTTGCATAGGAAGGCAAAATCTGAGTTAGTACCTGCACATTCCTCTCCCTCAACACTGAAGTTTTCCAGGGATCCTAAAGCAGATCTAAAGAGGAAGTAATCTTGATACCTAATACCAGGTTTGATTAGCATTAGATGTTTCAAAAAGCAAGAGAAACAGAAACCCTAACAGTTGGCTAACAATTCTGCTAGAGTTTAACGCAAAATCCAAGCTGCTCCTGACTATTTAGAACCGAGTTTGTTTTTACCACTATTTTACACTTAGATAAACTTTCAAGTTTCCTTGAAAATTTTCCAAGTACAGAATTACATCTACAGTGCATTTTATCATGGTGGTTTTTTTTTTTTATGTGAGATAGTTTTCTGTAAAGTCTTACCCAGAACATCCTCATCTTCCCCATCATCAGAGTCATCAGCTGCATGCCCAGTGATACAGACAAACAACACGATAAAGGTTAAAGGTAAGAAACATCCCCTCTTTCTTCCTTTCATCTTCCTGAATAAAAAAATGACAACATACATTTGAATCGAGTTCCTCGATGATTTTGTGTAAGTTATTAGCAAGGCAGTATATAGCTTTCAGGTATACATGCAAACTATGAGCTTCCAAAAGAAAATAAGATACGCTAGTGAAATTACATTGTAAGCGCAATGAGGAATAGGACAAGATTTTTTGTTTGTATTCAGCTGATTGCAAGTCTCTCATCCCATCTCCAGCATAGACTAGAGGCACTGCCATTTTTTTCATTTTAAGCCACAATTTTAAACAACTTCCCAGAATCCATAAATAGTTAAAACGCAACACTTTGTAATATAAAGTTTTAAATGTCAACTGCACGTGCACGTGCATGGTTGCCTTACATTTCTAATTCTTCCAAATAAGTTTTACTCTATCTGAAGACCTGGGATTCATTGTCAAGCATAGGATTGTTTTTTTAACAAGTATTTCATCATTTTATAGATATAAGGTTCCTTGAAATTGCAATTCACAGCAGTCAGTGAACTTTCTGCAACATGGAGTCGAATTTTTTTAAGCAGTATTTCGTATCTTGCAAGCCCTCTTAAAATTGAATACTTTAACTAATAAGTGTAGTGCTATTATTTTCTACATAAGAGCAGTGTAGCTGTAGTCATTCACACAAAGAAAATGTCTTTATTCCATAGCTATTGGCAAGTTCAAGTTGCCAAAGGTCAAGTTGTGCACGCACATACATGAAAGGACTTCAGGTAAACCTTTGCTTTAAGTTTTTAGAAATGCACATTTCCAAACTAAAAGTTCATTAGGGAACCCTCAAATCTAATTAGAGAATACGCTCAATATCTCCTTCCCTATAGATACCTTTTTCTCTTTAAGTGTAATACTGAACTTTGGCTAAGTTATTTAATATCAACTTCACAGAAATCTTAATAACTTGGAAGTTCCTTGTCTACAGGCACTATTTTGTCTTTACTGTTTTTGTCTTCGTGTCTATCAAGACAGCTGATACAGACATGCTAAAACAACAAGGGCAAGAGGGTCTGTGAGGAGAGAAGAGCTTGTCACTGATCTTTGCATATAGCTTTATATTGAGAGAGCTGAAGAGATGCTACGGCTATAGCAGGTGGCAAATAGGAGTCATCTTTAAAGACATTAAAATTTGCTGACTGGTATATCTTTGGCTATGAAGTTATAAGTAAAACATCACTGTAGAAAACACAAGCAAGCAAGGATGTCTAAGAAAGGTGAAATACACACAGAAAAAACCTCCACCAATTTGTAACAGCCACTAAGAAATGTGCCAGAACCAGAAATTGCACTTGTATCTTCAACACCAAATCAGAGACAGAATTTTCACTTCTCACTCTGCAAATGATTAATGTTCTTCCACTGCATATTCACTGTTTTCCTAACCAGCAGCATTTTTCACTTGGCTGACCGCAGGATAACCTTACAACATTACTAAAAGACAATAATGAAAACCACCAACTATGGCATAGTACTATGGACTCATCAGTTCATTCTAACATTTCAAACAAGATTCAATTGCAGTAATTAATGCTATTGTCTGCATTTACTTGTGCACCCTATTTAGTTAACTGCCTTGCTCTTTTATTTCTCTGTTTAGAAGTCTCTTATTTACGTGTGATAAATATGCGCATTCATCATTTCTTTTTACTCATGCTACCTTTCAGCCAACAAGTTATTGCAACGTTATCTCACTGATCATCTTTGAAAATAACGCAGTGTTAGAGGAAAAGAAGAGTCTTTACTGAAATGCCAATTGCTCTCCACTCAATACTTTCCAGTTCCAGGCCTGGGAAGAGCATGAACATGTCTCTTTTTAAGATATTCTCAGCATTTCATTTCATCATTACTCAGATAATTTTCAGTTTTCCAGTCGACCAAACAGTAGAGATTCCCACTTCAATACTTACAGAAAAGTAACTGTTCAAGACCAAGGGCAATGGCATTACCATCACAGTTTCAATAAGACTGCCCTCAATTCTGATCAGCTTCTGTGTGCTAGGACAGAATTTAATGCTAGAATATCCACAGAGAAGGATCTGTTTATGTACTGTTCGGCAAAAATAATGTTTGAGACATTAGGCACTAGAAATAAGTCACATACACAATATGAAAAGGCTTTAACATATTAAAATAATACCATATAACAGCACAAGTCAAATCCAAAATAAACCGAGACAGCATCTAAAAAGAGTTTCATTGACTACATTGCTGCTAAAAATGAACAGCTGACAATCATCCTTTTCAGCTTTTATAGGTCACTCTGCAATTTCCAGAAACAGAGCACCTCTTATGATGCATTTAGCTCAAAACAATATTTTCTTCTATGCAAAACTATGTGGTACAAGGTCTTATAAAATTTTTATGTTTTTATTCCAACTTTAGATAAATAGTTATAGTAAATGTCTTTATTCACAATCTGATAAAAAAGCCATCCATACTTTAAAGGGGAACAAAAGAATTCCGTACAAAGTAATGTGAAGTTGTCTAATACTATCTTTATGATTTGAGACACATGTGATTTACATTAATTTGAAACTAACCAACTCTAAAATAAATTCACAATTAAGAAAAAACTGCACAGGGAGAAATATTAAGTCAAAAATTTCAAGTAACTGTACAAGTCTTCAGCATTCTCATGTAAATAAAGATGGTGACAGTTTGACATTTAAGCTAGATAAAGCCATTTAAGCTGGATAAAATATCATAAAATATTCAGACTTGATATTTAGATAGTTATAACAGATCTTGAAAAGTCTGAAATTTTTTACCTGACCACTCCAAGTTAATAGCAGTGAAAAATTACACAAGTGACTTTCAATTTTAGATTTTGAATTTACACAGGAAAGAGGAATTTTCTAAGCACTTTCTTTTCCATAGAAGTCTTAATTTTTCATCACTGACACAGTATCTGGAAGGAATCTGGAAATTACCTACAATGTCATCTGCTTGTGGATTAACTCCAGCTTTGCCCCTTGGCTCTCATTTTCAGTGTTTGAGTTTTTCCAAAGGCAATGGCAACAATCCCATCAATTCAGAAACATTCTATCTTCATTTGTTTATGGATCATTCTAGTTTAGGTCTCGACTCCTTCTTCCAGGAATCTGCACAGTACAGATTTTAGATTGAGAAATTTAGTAAATCCATTTTTATTGTCACCCAATATTCCCCCAAGTCTGTTTCCAAGTAGAAGAAAAATGTAAGAAAATCACCCAAAAGTGAAAATTCTAAATAAATTTCTTCTTCATTTGGAGACAAATCTTCAAAACAGTATTATGTACACCATGAGCTACCATGACCATTAGTCACCATGTGATTCTGAAGACAAATTAGTGCATTTGTACAGAGAAAAAAAATCTTCCTAAGTTACGGTATTCCTATTATTACATTTAACTCCTGCTTTTCCATGAAAAGAGAATCGTGTCAGAAATAGGGCTTGCTGATGCTTTAGCAATTTCTCAGAACAAAGAATTTAGACTATCTAACTCGACATCTATTTTATTACAAAGTCTACAGGCCAGGCAAGAATTGTCTCTTTTCTGGCTAACTTCCCCCAAGGTCATACACTCCCATGAGCACTATATCATGCACAGGTAGAAACTGGATGAAGAAGGTGCACGTTTTAGTACTGAAATGACTAAATCCTTAAACCCTTTAATTCCTTAAGGAACAGTAAAATACAGGACCAAAATCAACTTGGCAGTGCTTTTTCAACTAAACAACCACAGCCCTCTAGAGAAGTCTGAGTTTTCTGACTCCATATTCAGCTGCCCAGTAACAGAATTTTAGAGCTGCAAGCATAATGATTTTTTATTCTTATTATTTTATCATGCATTTTTAATTCATTCAATTTCTCATTGCATTAATATGGGAAGCACAATTCAAAATACTTGATCTATGACATTCAGCTCAGTAAAATATCAAAGAACTTGAGTCAAGGATTGCACATCGTGGGAAAGATAGGAAATGTTTTGAATATACAGTAATTCATGTTAAATGGCCTGATTATTGAGACTAAAATATGAAAAATTTTGGGAGTGCAAACAGCTCCTTAGTCCAGCAAGGTTCTCATCAAGAACAGCCAGGGGCCAGTTCAGCATTAATACTGGTTTTTCTAAACATCAAAATATAAGGTAAATTTTTTGAATTCTTAAGAATGTTTCCTTAGGAACTGGCAGCCTGCTGCTCGTGAACTAACCAGCTTTTAGAGATGTTTTTATACCTAAAAACAGACAACATCTATGTTGCCTGATAGCAGAATCAAGAGGTAACACAGTGACTTGGCTACTGGTTTAACTAAACTCTTTCATTTGTGAGTCATGCCACTCGCTTCTCTCAAGCTAGACAAACCAGACCACAAGCAATAAAAGAAATTCCGCAATGAAGATCTTTATTATCCGGTCTTATCTAACCAGGACTTTTTTACCCTTCTACCAAAATGCAAAAAAAATAACAAAAATTTATCTGTTTTTAGCAGAAAAGGACAGAGAAGTAGAAAACTTGCTGCACTCCCTGAGACCTTTTTAATGTATGGTTACTTAGCAGACTGTTCTGCACAATTTCTCTAGTTACCAGAATGTTTAGAAACAACTGTTTTTTCAGCATGGTATTTATCTCTAACCAGCTTATGGGAAAAAGCACAACAAAAGCTAGCATTTCCGTAGTAGCCAGAAACAATTAGTTTCAGAAAATGCCATAAAGTGACATTGTGACACTGTAATGACTATAAAAGTGACTCATTCACACTGACAGCCCAGGAAATGGAAGGGAGAGAAAAAAAAAAAGAAAAAAGGCGAAGAATACAGTACATGGAAGAACAAATAGCAGGAGATAGGCTATGTGTAGTCAGAAGTTAAATTTAGCACAGCCTGAAATTAAAGATAAGGAAGTCTAATTAGACATGATGATAGCACCTCTGATATAAAAACAGACTTTTATTAGCTCACCATAGTTCTCAGGCATTATATTTGCCCTGTAGTATCTTGTACCACCCACCAGGAGTTGTATGACGGATGATTAATTGAACGTACCTGTAGCATTGTCTCTCAGCTTGTTAAATCAGTGAATTGCCTGAAAGCATTTTTACTGCATATGCTGTTTTATAGCTATTCGAATTATCATGTTTACTTACTATCTGTCACATCATTTATCAGTGCTAACAAAACTGTGTCCCTTTAATTTGAAAGTCACAGGCTACGCAAAAAGTATCTTTGAGATGCATCTGCATCCTAGTCCTGAAAACACCAGCTTAGCTCAAGAAACACGTCAACTTCATTGACCAACATTTATTTCTCTGTTTGGTAAGATGTATCCCACAGTGTTTTCACAATGCGTCATTTAGTTCTTTTATTCTCTGAACGTCATTGTCTTGGGGGGATAGTTATTAAAGGTCTGACTTTTAATATTTTTTCCTTCCTAGTTCCTGTTTTTTCAAACAATGACACATTACACTCAGCAAGAATGCAAGAGCTAAGCCACCTTCCCAGCCTTACCAAACTAGACTCCTGCTAAGATTTATTTCCAGAGTCACATGTTGATTTGACAACATAAGTCAGAATGGTTTAAAAAGTAAAACAAAACATTTTATTTCAATTCAGTAGGGAGAGAGATTGTTTCTCTTGCACCACTCTGGCAGTACTGGCCTGACAAAGATTTTTCTTTGTGCAAAATTATGCTGAAGCAATATGTAGTTTCCCTTTAGGTACTGCTTCCCATGTGAAAAAGATTGAGAAAGCACCATAACAGTTGTACACTAGCACATCAATACATCTTTGTAAAGATCTACTCATCACAGAATCTCTTGTGTGGCTAGAAGAGATGTTAATGCAACTAGTTTCTGTATTTAGTTTTTACATTCCACCTGCCTGTTTCCTTGCTCTCATACTTGCAGCAAGAAGCCCCACTGTACATTAATTGAATTTCAATTTCCACCTCATAGAAGACTGATGATGCAAATCAAGGTACAGAATTAACAAGTCAGTTATTCCTTTATATGTGACAACTGCATCTACGTGACATGTCACATTGCAATCTGAGGTAAATCTCTACTCCTCATATCCATCCCTGTTTTCATGGTGACATAGCTTTCAACAGTGAAAAGAAATATTACTTTGTTCCTACCAAATTACTTTTAAATGTGTACTAAATCAAATCACTAATGTACATTATTTCACAAATCTAAAAACAACCAAAAACCTACCATAACCACGCGGTCAATCCTGCGCTTTGAAAACAATATACCCAAATCATTCCCATTACATTTCATGCAAAATACAGCCCACAAGCACACTGTACTGAACAGATTTAGAAAACTAAGCAGTGAAGGTGTATACAGGATTCATGTAATGATGCTCAGTATTAAGGTTTGTACAAAAAGTAACTGATAGCAGCAAAAATATTGATCATATGCTTTCATTTTCAAAAAGGGAACATCTTCAGCATCCTAACAGTAACTACTCTCAGAGCACAACAGCAAACAGAACAGACAAGCAGCAAAATTAGTTTGGCTTTTAGGAACCAGCATGACAGCCCCAGCAACAAACATCAGCATTAGAAAGCTTCTATCCTGCCCTTTTAGCAGTTCTGACTGGGAAAGCACAGTGGACATTTCCATATCTCAGCTCCGCACGCTTTAAAATAGTCCTGTATCTAGAGGTCAGTTAATCAAAAAAACCCTCTTCTCTAACGGACCGAATCATTTCGGTGCTGTATGTTTGTCATCAATTCAGGTGTGTGCATTTTAAAATTGTACACACTACCAAAACATAGCTACTTGACAGCTCTCGCATGAAGCTGTCAGCTACTACAGAGAAGCACAGGAGCAAACCATCTGCCACAATGACGCATCTCATGATTGATTTTAACCCTACCTGACAATTAACATTTCACACAATGAATTAACACAATTCATAATTAACATTATGAAACCTCATCATAAATTACATTTTGCACACATACCCAACATCAAAATAATAATTTTCTTGTTCTGTCAGTAATCAAGTTTAGCTCACCCTTTCTCAGGTGGATACAGCACAAATTTTAACTTCAGTGGATGTGTGAGCTTTGGATTACTGCATAGTTAATGCTGCCATTATGACCACTGGGAATACCCTCAGCATCAAACTGCCTCAGATTATTGCCCTGCAGATACTCAAAACCAAAATAAAACAACAAGGCAAGCCAGACAGAGAACTGACATGAGCTTGACAAAGCTGTGGAGGGGAGGCAGGGGGAACACGACAAAAAATGAGTAACAGTTACTCAGGAGAAAAGTAGAAAATGTTTACAGAAAAACACTAATGCACACCTTTATGTTAATTCAAACTGTACCAGCTAAGTATTTCCTTCATATAATTCAAGTATTTCTAAATTACTTGTTGCAGTGACCGTTTTCAATATAGTTATTTTAAAATCAGTTCATTGAAATCTCTGTGTTCTGCAAGAAGTTTGCTGAACTTTCTTGAGCCCAGGGTCAACACATTAAGAGGCCTAGTTTTATTTTTTTTTTCTAAAGAGCAAATCAAATTAACTAGGTAAATTGGACAGTATAATCAGTTGTGCATGGCACACATAAGGGAAGGTGACAGCAACACTAACAGAAGAAAATGAACAGTTGCATTAACAGCAAAGGGGGAAAAACCCTAAGGATATTGAACAAAGTTATGAGCGAAAATTACAAGGACTAAAAATAAATCTATTTTACTGTGAAGTAACTATGACAGGAAAGGAATTGTATGACTTCCCATATGGTTTTGCTTCATTCTGTCCCCAGGGAAACTCTGTCCCATACTCTTGTAAAGAAAAATAAATACAGCTTCATAAGATAAATATGCAGAAATGGGGGTAGTTTGTCCTCTTTTTTTTTTTTTTTAAAAAAAAAAAAAGGATAATTGTCCCTAGTTTAAGTGTGAACATCTGTAGATATTCAGATGCCCTGTACTGGACATAAAATCTCAATGCTAGTGTTTGCTTCTGTTTACGTATTTAGCATGGCGGGTTTACTGGAGAAACACATAAACAGTCCTTGAAACTTGATCTGGAACCCAGTAATTCTTCTCTGACTGTGGGTCTGGTCTAGCAAGAGGTTATATTACAGTCTCCCTAAAGACTCTGGATATGTTTTCTAGAAGATTGTTTGGAAGCGTGCCCTTTTACACCTTGGCTTTGCTTCATAGTCACATTGTATCTTGGACCGGTTTTCCCTCAATCTCTGGACATTTCCTCTAAGAAAACTTCTGCCTCCTTTTTAGATATATTCTGTCTCATCGCCCTTCAAATACAACACTCTACCTTTAAAAAGTTAACAAGTTTGAGTTTTGACCACTAAACATCCATTATTAAGGAGAATAAAAAAATTGGATTACATTAATTGTTCAAACAGCCTTGAGTCAAGCAGACCATAAAATTACAGTTCTAACTTACTCTGCATTTAGAATATTAACTAGATGAGTTACAACTGAGTTTTCATTAGCAATATTAGTAAGAGTGGACACTGTGCTGAAAGGCTACATGCACTTTGAATATCATATAACTACACTGACAGCTGAAATGCACATCATCTCCAGACTGCAAAGCAAACAGCGCACAAAGTAAAGATAAAGCGAATTACTGAGAGTTTACTTTCAGACAAGAAAGTCAATTTAAAGTATAGTTGAATATTTTCTATCTCAAAAGCTATATTAAAAAAATGAAAGATATGCATTTATCAAGTAATTGCTCATGTGACTACTTTTTAATGAAAATTTATATGGGACGTATTTGACAGGAGAAGAGGCCAGAGCAGAGTGTGTTCTCATCTTCAGCTCCTTAATGTTGTTCTAATTGTATGCATTACATATAGGGTAAACCCTTTAGCGATTACAGATCTCAAATTCAGCTTAAACAAGAATGCAAATTAATTTACTGTGGATATAGGTATTTGTCACCTTCACAGGTGATCACAAACTCTCTCCTAGTAGAATTAAAGAACATGAAGAAGGTTACAAAGGAAAAAGGACAAGAATTTTTCCCAAGTACATGCCTAGAAATTACTTAAGCTTGCCTTAGATGTTCATATCTGTACTGACAGCTTGGACTTCCTGTCTTTGCAACTGTCCGTAAGGCATTCAGGAAGGAAGGTTTATATCTTTATATGTTTTCCATGAAGTGCTTTGATGACTAATTTCTATAGTACTGAGTCACACTGACCTTTCACATACTCTCCCCATCTAAACTGTTGTCCTCTCTACTTTTCTCATTGTTACATGCCTTTTCCTCTTTTAAGTTATATTTACATTTTCTAGAACCATTATTTAAATTTTAGGTTAGTTTTTGGGGTTTTTTGTTTGTTTGTTTGTTTGTTTTGTTGTTTTAAATACAGACTGGTATCATTGTTTTTCATTAAACAGTTACTGAAAATGAATTTCATGCAGATTCTTAAATAAGATATTAAAAAAGTCACCAGTGATGGTTGGACCACCAAAGTCTGCAAGCCTCATTTACTACCCTATTTACTGTTCAAGTGTTCTACTTACTTGAGAATTTCTATAATACATTGTGAGTGAAATTGGTTTGTACTAACATCAGATTCATTTGACTCTCCTAAAATGTTCTCACAGTATTAATTGTTTCAAACATTACAAACCTTAGAAGGATTTGAAATAGCCTGGCAGAATCAAGTGTGAGTCAAGCCTCCCTTGAAGTTGCTGCATGAGAGGAATTGTTTTAATTACAGCTTTTTTTTTTTTCTTTTTTCCCTTCAAACTGTAACTAATGGCTTTCTTTGAAATATCTTAAACTTATATGGAGCTAAAAATACCTTAATCTGGCATTCTGACAACCAAAGATGAGTTGCATTAATATCTGTAAAGCTACATTAATTGCTGTCCTGTTTCAGATCTCTATACAGAAGTGTTCTTTTTTGCAGCACATATTGCTGGACTTTGAATCTAAATACTTGAGTACTGCACCTTTCACATTCTAAAGAAAACCTAACAGCAGACACTCTTCTACCAGCTAAAAAAAATAGATTGTAAAACAAAGTAAGTTACAAAGTACTCACCAAACTCCTAGAAACAGTTCTTGAACTCAGAAAGAATTCCTGAATCAGTGCCGAATGTGATCCTCCCCTACTAATTCACGTTTAAGATAATGTGTGGGGGTGTGGTGTAAAACTACAATGGCAAAATTGCAACCTGATCTTCCTAGAGCAGCCCCCTGCCTGTTGATTCATCAGCTAGTCGTCGTTGCTTTTGCAGAGCACAGAGGTTTACTCCGGGTAGAAGCCAGAGATCTGCAGCAGCAGCCGGGAAGTTTCTTGTTTCAGGTTTTCAGATCCGCCTGCACTTCAGAGCAATTGCTTTCTAAAGAGCACTAGCTAACTCAAAATACACTTTTAAAGAACAACATACAGATAATAGAATATTCTATTCTTTGTTCCTAGCAGACTTTGATTCAGGAGGATGTCATATCCACTGCATATTTAAGATAGAGACGTTGTAGCTTATAACTCTGGTGTCTTTTTATTTTGTTTGTTTGTTTTGTGTTTATTTTTTTGATGTTTATCTGTTTTAAATAAAGCCATGCTATGCACACTAGATCTAGGCTACACTCATTGCAGTATCTGGAGCCTGACTATGCTAAAGGCTATGCTGCCTTTAGTAAAATATATACAGTCCTTCTGTGAAGCATGCTAGTATGTGCTAAAACTAAAAGTAAACATAATTACAGTATCCAATCCTTTCCGCAGCCACAGTACTCCTGTAAGACAGAGACATTAAGCTTGCCTATATAAAGACAGTAGATTAGAATCCTATTCCTGGACACAACACAATGGGAATTTCCCAAGTAATGAATTAAATAGCAACAGAGCCAGAAGGAACAGATGAAGAACAATAACTTATTCAATCAGCAGCTGTAACCAACTGCAATTATTTCCAGGCAAAGACAAACAGGAGAGTCAAATCACTTTCATGGAGGATTTTTATTTGTACGTTCATCAACATCCTGAAACAGATAGGAAATCTCCCAAAGCCAATTAAAAGGCTTATTTGTTCTGAAAGAAACAGAAGTGCTTCTGGTAGCATTTTGGATATTTTGTCTGTTGTTCCTGGATTGTAAGTATGTCTGCAACACATCTCAGGGCAAAGTCAGTAGCCAGCTAAGTTGACCAACTATTGACTGGGTAATAATCAAACAGATTACCTTCCCCAAAATGGACTAGAAGCACTCAAAATGTAAAGAAGCAGCTTAAATAATGGGGGTTGGGTTCTGCTATACAGTTACTAATTACCAGCTCCTAGTTCAGATAAAGGGGAGAGCAATCCCTTTCAGGAGAAGCTAGCTAAAAGGAAGCAGTCAGCCTGTCATGTGTGTAACATTAAACCTTTGAAAAACATTTTGGGGACCCATGCGTTAGGAACTGATATCTGGTAGTGTTATCCATACATCTCTTTAAGGGTCACAAGCAAGATGGACTAAAACAGATATTCTAAAATGATATAATGATTTAAAAAAAAATCTGCCTGTAAATTTATAATAGAACTAAAATCAATTAGTTTCCCAAAAATGACACACCTCATCATTCTGATATTCTAAGAATTCCTTTACCTGGATGAACAGAAATTCAAATTTACTCCACTATACAAGGTAATTACATTGGAACTGCTTTGTGTGCATCCACACTGGATACTGAGTGGGCTTAACTTACCCAGTCTGTCCAAAAATATTTCAGATCTAGGGACTTGACCTGGTCTAAACTTCAAGTGGGCATTTTTTGTTTTAATGATAAATGTTGATTTATTTAGAGAACATGCAAAATTTTTTTGCAGGTTTCTATCATAACGTATCAGCACCATTTCTTCTTTTCCCTAGAAATCTTGCTTGGATCACTCAGAGTTAGTGTGCAAAATAATACTCCAGCCCACTTTGCATGCTACTTTCTGCAGGCCTATTTTGAAATGAATCAGGGTTTGAAAGTCAAAGGAAAGTCCAGAGAGCATTTATGTGATTATTATTCTATAGCCAGGATAGCTTTACTCAGGGAGTACACCCTAGAACATCACAGATCAGAGAAGAGCAGGAAAAGGCCAGCAGAAAGGCCTAAAGGAAAGCAGACAAGACCAGCGCTCCTAAATACTTTCAAGATCATGCATATCTCCAAGAATTTCCATTAAGAAATCTGACACAAACATAGTTTATACCGTAATTGTGCCCCAAAAATTGTCTTAGAGCTCCATTTTTTTTAATGGCCTTCTTACCTTTCTACCAGTAAACAGATATATAGTATCAGCAGGACGTTAGGAAGATGGAAAGGAAATGGTTAATAACTGACCTCATAGCTGAAGAGTACTGGAGCAGCAGTCATCTGGAATTTCTGTCATCAGTCTGAGTTGAAGATTACAGAGGCTGAAAGGGACAGAGGGAGAGACAGTGAGCTTCAGATTTAAATTTTCCAGTACTGTGCAGCTTTACTTCATTTGTGCAAAACTGATAAGTCTCAGCAAAATATTATACTTGAATGCAGTGGTGTTCAGAAACAAAAATTATCTGCAAATGTCAAATATTGCTATTTTACCTTGACAAAATGCAGGCAAAGCAACACAAAATTATATGCAGTTTTATGTATGCATATACAATATACAGATACAATACATTATTTTGGGGAAATCTATAATCCATGAGGCAAAAATGGCAATAAAACACAGTTGGAGAAACACAGAATCATAGAAACATAGAATCAAAGAATGGCCTGGGTTGAAAAGGACCACAACGATCGTCTAGTTCCAACCCCCCTGCTATGTGCAGGGTCGCCAACCACCAGACCAGGCTGCCCAGAGCCACATCCAGCCTGGCCTTGAATGCCTCCAGGGATGGGGCATCCACAGCCTCCTTGGGCAACCTGTTCCAGTGTGTCACCACCCTCTGTGTGAAAAACTTCCTCCTAATGTCTAAACTTAACCTCTCCTGTCTCAGTTTAAAACCATTCCTCCTTGTCCTATTCTCTATCTACTCTCATAAACAGCTGTTCCCCTTCCTGTTCATGCGCTCCCCTCAAGTACTGGAAGGCTGCAATGAGGTCTCCCCAGAGCCTTGTCTTCTCCAAGCTGAACAGTCTCAGTTCCCTCAACCTTTCCTCATAGGAGAGGTGCTCCAGCCCTCTGATCATCTTCGTATTTGCCTATGCAAGCTGTTCTTCAGGTCATAACACAAGTGGCTCTGTCAGTGAGGGTGTAACATTGCTTGCATTCTTCTTCAACAATATAAATATTTCTAATGTTTTATTGCCCCCTAGTGATGCCAATTCATTTTTCCATTGCTTAATTCTTTCACAAATTTCCATAGAATAGCATACTGTCTCCTGAATTTAATAAATTAAATCATAACTTAAAATATTTTCTTTGTGCTTGAATTGGGTGAATAAACGCAAGTATTTCTCAAACCTCATAAGAAACTACTCTCAATCTTCGTAAGGAACTCGACAGCAACTTTACAGGAAAAATACCATTCAGCATGGTTGGCCTGTCCCACTGATCTTAAAAAGTAAAAGGTAAGAGGTAGTAGTCATTATCATCATACATGGCAAAAGCTGCAAAAGGACTTTTCCTCAGTGCACAAGCTATTGCTCTTGCAGAACTTCTGAAAGGACAAAATGTTGCTATTTTTTCCATGCACAATGGCATGCCACAGCAAAACGTTGAAAGTTGGGGATCAGCTACCTAGCACAGACTCCACATTTGCACGGCTAGTAGTTAGTTTTGCAGTCAAGCATTACATAATCTTGCAATTAGTTCATCTTTTTTAAGGCAGCTGAAGTGAATGAAGAATATGCTTGTTTTTCCATCTGAGGTCATCTATATTCAATGACATGCAACTTCAAGCCTGTTTCTGGGTTATAAAAGAGGAAATTTAGGTGAGCTCCTTTTAATACTACGGAGTTGTACAAGTAGCTCTGATAATTGTTTTGTACCATAACTCTTTTGTTATTTGCATTGCGGTCTTTAAATCATTTAATATTTAAAACTCACATTAAAAAAATCATGAAAAAAAAAACATGAAAGGATGATAAAAACCCAGCAGCTGGCCCTTGAAGACCAGTCTCTATAATACACTCCTCCCCTTTTCCTCCCTGTTCTGTAACCTCCTGCTCTTACAAAGAAACAATGGTTATCTTTAGTGTTTTCTACAGATTAAAATTGGAATGAACAGAAAGGATGATTATGTATTCTGATAACAGAATATTGAGATAGCACGATAAGGAAACAGCATTTGCAGGCAATGTTTCTGTCCTCACCTCCAAAGGTACACTCTTCAAATGCTACTGTTCACTGCATACTTAAATGCCTGGGAAACAGCACTCATAACAAGCTAAGGGATGTGTATGTTTTGGAGGTTTAGATAGGGGTGAGAAGAGAAAAGGAAGTGACAGATGAGAGGAAACTGCTAATCAGATCCAGAAACTGGAAGCAAAGTTTCTCCCTTGGAAATACTGAAGCTGTTTGAGAAGGAGCAAGGAATAGATTCAACATCTGCTTCTAAAATTTATTCTTTTCCTGGTATCACCGGTCAAAACTATTACCTCTTGCCAAAGGGCCAGATGTGAGAAACTTTGAAATTCTTGTTTTAGCTGGACAGGTGCTCCCTTTCTCATTCTTGAAAATATCCTACTTATATAAATCTGTTTTTCAGGTAAAAAAATAAAAAATAAAAATGAAACTTTGAGCTGAATCAGAGTTCCTGTTTAACTAGTACTTCAGTACAAGCAGCTTTATGATAAACAACACTAAATGCACTGTCTCATCGTGAGTTTTGATCCCTTAGTCTCTTTAGCAAGGTGGGTCTGCTTGTGGACGGCACTTCTAACGGACACAGTACATACCCCATTTTCCTGAGCCAAAAGGTACATCACAGAAAGTTTACTTTTGCAGTACTCTAAAATCTCTTTTAAATATTTTTTTCAAGTTTACCATTTTTCAAGTTCTCCCATTATTTTAGTCCATTCTGCTTTAAAAAGTGTTTGAGAGTAGCCTACATTTCTGAGTCTGAGGATGTACCACACTTCTAAGTAGTTTGAAGCAGAGGCCCAGAAGGACCACTGAGTCCAGAGCAAGTAAGCACATCATAACTTCCCTGCACGGACTTGAAACTTGTTCTTAAAGTTGTGCTGTCAGTTCTTTATCAGTTTTTCAGTTTGTTTCTCTATTTATGATCTTATGTAATTTTACAATTATTTCTTCATTCACCAATTTCCAAATGGTAAAATAGGAGGAAACTTGGACCTCGCTTTAAAGCTGAAATTCTAAATAATCAGTTTTTATTACTACCTATTTGAAAAGCCCTGACACAAGCTACTCCTTTAGTACAATTACAACAAAAACAAACTACAGAATATACCACAAGGCATTTTGAATAATAGCAATATTTCAAGAATCAGTTCCAACAAAAAAAAACTTGAATAACTGAGGAAGTAGGGAGTCAGGTCAGTACCAGTTACCACCCATTCTATAGAGCCAAAAGCCATGTGAGATTTGAATTTCATTATAAAATTCACATCGACTTTAATTAAAACAGAATCGGGTATGAAAGAGCGGTATGAATTTTGTCACCTTCCTTACACGCGGAAAATTTCTTAATTCTTTTTGGCCTTTATTTCATTAATTTGATAAAACTGGAAACTATTTTCCATCATACAGCAGCATTTATCCCTAGGGTAGATATTACCTGAAGCAAAATATGTAAAAGGTATTGCCAGTTGAACTTTTGTTATTGTTAAATCATCAAAACTTATGTGAAATGTTGCATGATCTCAATAAACAATGTCTCAATGGAGAAATGAATTGTTTTAAAATAATTTATTCCTCACTTGGCTCATGCCATGTCAAATTCTAAAAGACATATCGGCTAATTCAACATCTACATCATTTTAATTAATCACCAATTCATTGTGTTTTCCATTCTCATGCATCCCCTACTTATCATCAGTTCAGTATTTCACTAAGAATCTTAGGAAATAAGCTTCCCTTTCCATCTATGTCCTTTAGCACTGATAAAAATGTAGATGAAGTCTAAAACTTCCTGGCTTAGTCGCTGGATGTCACTGTTGCAACACTAAGTAGTTAGACATTTTATCTGGAAACAGGAGGTACATTTACCTATTTTTTCATTCTTTTTTTTTTATTATTTATTTTTTTTTAAAGGATTTCTTTCCTCTTCAGGATGAAGTTAGTATGACTTTTATTATAGACAGAGATCAGGCCTTAGGATAAATTTATGCTTTGAGGAAAAACAGACCATTCTACTAGCTCAGTTTTCATTTAATTTCAGAACCGCTTCTCTTTTAGTGAGAAAGCATGCCCATTCTTTGCTTTTGTTGCTCTGATAAGAGCTTTACTTCTGGATATATACAAAAATGCACAATTCTGTTAGCATATATACACACAAACATACATATATATAAATATATACACAAAAGCACCATAATTATATGCATGTGTGCACGAGTATATCACATGGACATAATATTTCTAAAAAACATTCCAAAATAATTTACTAGGTAGGTCTAGATAAAAAATTAAATGTAATGAGTAATTATTGAAAATATTACAACACCTCTTGCCTTAGTTGGCTTGAGGAAAAGCTAAACAGTAAGAGAAACATTAATCTACATGTTTGCAATCTTCAATCTCGAGTAACTTAAACATGCGTTAGTAAGAAGCCAGCTTTCTTATAGATACTTTTCCAAACCCCTTGATATGCGTTACATCAGCATTACATTGTCACAGCAGTATTCAACTGTTTCCATCTCTTGTTTAAATTAACTGAAATGAAACTCAATGGAACCCACATTTAGATAGATGACCAAGAATGAGCATTATTTCCTGTCTTTGTACTTTCTATTGATTTCTGATAAAGTTATGAGCATGTCTGAACACCCTTTGTCTTAATAAATGATGAACAGAAATGAAAATTATTTTCTCTGTGTTGAATTTTACTGGAAGCCACTGGTTATAGAGACTCGTCTGAAGAGAACCTAAGTAGTCTTCTATGACATTTTGTTTTCCTGTTTTTAAACACAACAGCTTCTCGCAACCTGTGAGGCTGAATACTCCCCTATGATATGGCTGGAAAATGAAGTAGGCATGAGAGATGCTCAGACCATGACATAAGGAGCAACAACAGGAGTTTCACAATATGCTTTCAGAAAAGTATTTTGAGAGGATGAGTAACTGCAGGAAATGGCAGCTAAGGACTCTATGAACTGCTGCCAGCTCAGGGAAGTCTAAGCAGCTAGTAACTATGTATTTACTAACAAACATGCCAAAGCTGAATCTACCCCTCAGCCTTTTCTGCTGCAATGTCAAATCTGCTTCCTTCTGCTCACCCCACTTCAAACACCATGTCATTATGCTCTTGCCTAGAGTGGCTCTTCAGCATGCTTGCCCTTGTTATTTGTATGTTCCATCCTCTTGCTCACACCTAATAGACAATGCAACCAAATGAGCAGCAAACTGAAGGACTGGTAGAAAAACAAAACAAAGCATTATGACCAACTCCTGTGATGAAGACCTACACTATTCCCTGAGCCTGGTCGCTATTTCCCCAGCTCACTGGCTTGCAGACAGCCCAAGCATATACTTGGAGAGGAAAAGGCTTCTTTAGAAGATACAGTTTCTTGAAAATGCTGCATACATCTTGGCTGTCTTCAGCTGCTAACTTAGAAAACATATCTAAGCCTAACAAGCTCCTGAGGTGTTCTCATGAGAAGCAAGCAGACTACTGAAAACAGCCAATTGCTCCTGTGTGGCAGTCCTACTGCAGTGCACCTACTTACCAGAGGATTATTTACATGGCAACTCAACTCCTAGAAGGCACAGAACAACTGTCTGTCCTGTGCCATGCTCATACTCTCCATGAAGCTAAGGACAATCAGTGCTTCTCAGGTAACAGAATACTAATCCATCTTCAGCAAAGTTCATGCTGCCTAGCAGTGAGACAAAAATCTCATTTTCCCAGTATTAATATTTTTTTCCAGCAACTGAGAATAAGTAATACATTATGAACAGATTAAACATGGATAGGAAGTCTACATGTCAGAGTTCCTATTCTGAAAAGACAGGTTATGAAAAGGACAATGGATAAAGAATTCCCATCAGAGAAAGCAAGTATGAGATTATGTAAATGGAAAATCAGAATAGTTCCAATGCAAATTTACAAAAAATGTTTATAATGCAACCTTATCCCTAAGCATCTAGAAATCCACAAAATTTTACATCTTTGGATTTTGTTACATACCAGAAGAAGACGAAGTTCAGAGGTGTTTCACTAAGTCACAGGCTGGGCCAATTAACAGCTCTGCACTGAAACCATGAAGTACTGGCAGCTTCACAGAATTTCCAGCTGCAGTCAGCAGCTCCTTTCTTTGGTAGAGAAATGACTTCAACTAATATACAGGGTTCAACACACTTCCTATGAGAAACAGTTTCATGGTGAACCAACAAAAATAAAAAACTTTAAAAAGATCTTTTGCAAGATTGCCTGTCCCAAGAGATAGGAAACGGAACATAATGTTATTCACAAGAGTTTTCCATTTAGGCTTAATCTTTTCAAAATGAAGAGTAAACATGTGGGATGCTGACCAGCCAAAATCTCTTAAGCAAGTGCTTATCTCAAAAACACGTGAGTAATAATACTGCAAGAAGGAAGCATTTTTACAAAGGACAAAAATATTTCACTGGAATCTACATTAAACTGTACTTACTACTGCATTTTTCTCTCATCAGGAAAAGCATATTGGTCAGTAACCTGATTAATGAATCAAATGAAAATCTATCCATAATAATTTTGTAATAGTAACGAATAAATTAATGCCAGCCAGCTGAAGTGAAATATTTACTAATGGTGCTACCAGAGGAAAAGTCAGATTGGAAATGTTAGCAAAATGAGCGTGATCTGCTGAAGGCTGACAGTCATTACATTGACAAAAGAATGATGCTGTATCAATAACAAGGTCAAATAGTATTTTTGCAGGTTATTCATTGGAACAAAGTACATCCTTTGTAAAACATAGTTAAACACAGCTGTTCTCAAAGAAGTTCTATTTAAGATGTGGAAATTCATATGGTTTCTAAGGAAAACATCAAATTTAATTTCTGTAAAATACTAGCTAGTCGAGGAATAGTTTTAAATGACAAGCATCTCCCACTGAAATATTACATTCACATGAAAAGCTTTTTCATAATCACTATGAAAGACAATACAAAGTCAAAACCCATCATCACATTTTTGTATGCCTCTCCAAACAAAACCTACAGGTGGTATGTTTCTTACCAATGAGATTTCCCTTTGGTACTAATTTTGTGAGACTGTAGTAATCAATCTTCATTAAACACCATTGTGAAACTGGATCAAGAGTTGAAGTCTCCATCCACATTCCCTGAATTAGACCTTTTTAATAAGAAAACACGTAGAGAAGAAGGATTTATCATAAAGCTTGGGTGCTCTTGGGAAAAGAAGATTAAGTATTACTCTGCATTTCTATTTGATCCTCCACAATTTCTTTCCAATACCATACAAATCTCTTCTAGATTCTGGCAGAAACCTGACAGCTTATTTGATTTCTTTACAGCATGTGGGAGAGTAGGGGTCATAATTTTTGCTTCCTTACACTTCAGGGTAACAAAACCCATCCAAAGCCAAGATACTGTAATACATGTTCAGCTCTAATACACTGGATGACTGTTCTAATGCAAGCATACACATTTATTTCACAGAATAATCCTCATACATGGAAGCTGCAATTGTTTGCACTTAGATTTCAAGGAAGCTCTTAATACAAACTACTTGCAGTAATACAGATAATAAAGCAATTTCCTCTCAATATCTGACATAAGCTGAACAAACATTTCTCATCATCACCAGAGAACCTACTGAATCAAGGAAGAAAACTGTACAAGGATAGTCAAAGTCCAATCAGAAACCTGGATTTCTTTCCTGAGATAATGGTAAGTATGTGATATGAGGTGAGGAGGGCAGGAGGCCAAATGAATACACGCAAGATCTATGAATCAAGGTTATTACAAGCTGGTTACTTTTTTTTTCTGTTTCAGCTGCCTGTGAATAACCTAAAGGGAAAAAAATTATCATCAGGTGAGGCAGTGATTATTTACAACCATAATATGCTTTGAGCAGGCTTTGCCATTCAGTGATAATACATAAACAATCTTCATGACTGAGTATGTAATCTTAACACTGTAAGAGTTTACAAGGATTTACAATCCATTGTTTCAATGGAAAACCATCACACTGACACTGTAAATTAAGCATACATCACGTAAGCCAGAAGCTCTAGTAGTAGAGATCTCTAGTAGTTCTACTGCTCTACCTCTCATGAGTGAAAGATACACAGGAGTGAGATCAGGAACATGCATTAGGAAAAAAAAAGAATTTTTTTGTGTGTCTAAGTTTGAAATATTCAAAGAAAAAAGGCTGCATCATACATTTCACTCACAAGCTGTGATTTCTTCTGACTACAAATAACTTCTGTTAACTGCCATTTTTAAATGCTTATTTCTGTACATGCAGCCTTGTGCTTTCAGGTTTCTGTATAGACTGGAAGTGCCAGATAAGTAGTGAGAAGAGCACTGTTCCAAGATACTGAACATGAAGAACTCAACACATTTTTATCTAGAAAACTGCAGAAACTATAGAGTATTCCTTCACTTGGAACAGAAGGATGTCAAAGGTCTGCGGCCCATGAAGCATCGTAAGGACTGCGTTGCATTTCCTAACTAGTCAGGACAGAAGAATTTTGGAGTGCAAATCATTCTCAGAAGCATTTTTTGTTTATTTTGAGGATGAAAGTTGCATAAATATTTCAGTTATGCTTTAAAGAAATAACTCAATTCCCCCTCTTCGTGTTCTGCAGAAGGGAACGAGGTGATAGTTATTTGCACCTAAGCGCAGGAATCCCGTAACTGCACTACTCTATCCATTTCATTTATCAGGCCCACAAAGTAAAACGACCGACGATTTAATGTGAAGCATGCCAAATTACAAACTTTCCTCTCATTTTTATTCCTTTAATGATGAACTAGCAAAAGAAAAGTTGAAGTGTGGACATATAATCAATAAAAAGAACTTGAATAGGACACAGATCCAGAATGGGGTTATAATTCTTCAAATGCTGAAGCTAAAGATAAGAAAAATGAAGTTTTTTAAGGACTTGTTCCAGATAGGTATGCAAGATGATGTATATTCATTCAGACAACCGGGCAACAGTATTTCTTAAAATTCAAGATTCTCTTCATTTCTTTTAGTGTGGTTCAGATGAGGTCAAATTTAATGAGAAAACAAGACAAAGCATCCTTCTGAGTAATAGGTCATTCATGAGGAAAGTAATACTTTGTGAATACATACACAAGAACACATACAATTTAATCTTTCTTTTCTTCTACACCACTATTATGATTTTGTTTCTCAACATGAAGTCCATTAGTTTATTCAGTGATACAGGTCAGCACGCAATCGATCTGCAGGTCATGTCAAAATTTTACAAATAATGAAGAAAGCAGGCATTGTCATGACTAATGTGCTCTGCTGTTTAAAAAAATCTCACTGCTTTTTGAACTGTGTTTTTTGGACACAAGTAGCAAGCAGGTGGACAGGCCATCTGGAAAGAAGGAAAAAATAACCCAGAAAAGTTGCAATTGCCCAAAGCAAGAGACGCATTTATTTAAAGACAAACCCCTACAGAGATTTTTATATGTATTTTTGGAAATAAAAATATTCATGCTAAATTAGGTTCCCCTCTCAGCAAACACTCTTTTTTTTCCAAAAACTAAATTCCCTTTTGCTAAACTTAGCCTATGTATCATATGTATATATGTATCATCTAAGTAAGGCCCTTAGATTTTTACAGGGAGTATACACATTTGATTTTCTTATCAAAATCTTCCTCAGCTATCAATCTTTTGCTTACAGGACACAACAGAATAATGATTAGCCAAATATCTGCATGAATAATGGGCTACCAGTTTCTTCTGCATATGGAATTAAGGGGGCACTGACTAATCAATTAAGTATTGCCTGGGTATTGAGCATATCATGGGGCATATGCTTAACACCAAACTGTTAGTCTGTTGGTGACTGATTACTGCTGTTTGGTGAAAAACATGATATTTCACAGTACTAAATTTGGTTACCTGCTAGTTATTTTGAAGAAGCATTTGTGACTTTGGTGGTAGTTTCCACTGAGAGATAAAGTGGGAAAAAATGTATTTTTTCCCCTTCATCAGTGCTTACCAACCTACTTTCCATGCCTCTGGAATCAAAGGCACTCCAGCTCTGAAGAATGCAGCCTCGCTGTACAGAGCACAACCAGCCTGGAATTTTCTTCCTAGCTTGCTAATGGACCTTTTTCCTTTATGCTAATACCTTCAAAACGTCTAGAAAAAAAACCTGCCTAGCTTTTATTTCAAAAAAGACTTGAAAATAGAGTCTACTCAGAGTAGCTTTATCGTTAGGACAATGAAACCCTGCTCTGTTAGATATGCAGCTCAAGTTAAACAGGCAGTACAGGTTACTGAAGTAAGTATAGGATGAAGACAGGACCAGGACAGCAATTGTCATTTATTTACTCGCTGTCCGTGTGATGTACACAGAGTTTAGGTACTTTGATTTTCCAAAAGATTTAAATAAAAAAAACCACCATATTTGCTTTAAAATGTTGCTCAACTGTGACATAGCAAGCATTTTGCATGTGTGGTACTCTTCTACAGCTACAGAAAAAACAGTCACTTGTCCACAGAATAAATAAATTTTTGTAAAGTATATATAATACAAAAGAACCACACCAAAACTCTGGTGTTACAGTGGCTACCTGTGAGAGCATCTCTCTTCCTCCAAAATAAGAGGAGTTTCAGTGGAATGCAGTGGAACACTGAATATTTACGATCTCGCAGGCATAGAGATACTTCAGCATCTGGCAAATCTCTGTAGCTGTCTGGCTCTAGCAGATTTTAGGTCCACTACTCAGAAAAGCAGATCAGTCACTAGGGGTGTGAAGGGAGGTATGCCCCAGTTTTGGCCTATTTCAGTGCATAGTTAGTATTCTATGCAAGTCATTAACATCGTAGTATTAACATTTGTAGTATTTGCTTAATAGCTGTTTTTTGTGTTGTTGTTTTCTTTTTTTTTTTTTTATCCTTACATGCAATACCTTCTAGGAACTAAACATATTAATCAAATTATTGAGGTGTTTCAGTAAACTGGGCCAAAGAGAAACCAGTGAAGTAAAACTAGCTGGTAAAATCAAGTCTTATAAGAAAAAACAATAAAGAAAAATCAGAAAAGAAAATAAAGAAATAAACAATGATATCAGGTAAGTATAAAGTATAGCGCTGCTGAGGAATTAAGAAGTTAACCTGTCAGTATTATTTGATTCTGTGAAAGTATAGCATAGTTCTACTTTGCATGAACAGGATCCGAAAGTTAAGAATTGCATCATAGGCAATTAATCAGTACGTAATATGAAAAGTCAAGTCTTTAAGAAGCAGTTTTATGCACAGACAATATGTGATACAGATGGAAGTTGTCTTCAGCAAACCAGATCAATTATCACCATGCAGAGGGAGAACACGCACACTGCTTTCTGTGTGCCTAATAAGACCAGCCCGATAGCCAAGGAATTTAATAACTCTTGTGCAACAAAGGTCTGAAGCGAACCAAAAGGGACACTGATACTGACAGAGGCCTGGACAACTGCAGCAGAACTCTACCCATTTTTTCAGTGGAGTAACACATTGTTCATTTCCACAAACTCCACAAGACTGCACAAAATATAAGCATTCCATTTCAGCAATGCAGAGCAGAGAGCTATAAGCCCACATTCCCTAAAGAGTCTGTGGAGACTCCTTCTTTGGAGATACTCAAAACTTACCTGGACACTTCCTTTTGTAATCTACTGTGGGGATATGCTTTAAGGGGGGGGGATTGGAATTGGAATAGGTGTTATCCAGAGATCCCTTCCAATCCCTATGATTGTGATTGTATGATATCTAAACAATGTTCTAACACAGATGGCTATTTATGCAGAACCACATTGTCGACACACAACCAATAAATTGAATCATCACTATTGAATCATCAATTCTGAGACATTTAAGGAGAAGATCAGACTACTTTATGGCCAAGACTCCAACATATTTTCCTCTGTCTTGGACTACTGTACAGGCTTCAAAACTTAGGTTAGATCACATGCAGGCTTCCCAGTCAGACTTCTACTCCATTTAAAACAATATCTGTTCTGAACCAGGTATCAGAGAGTTTGATGAAAAGCAGTATTTCTGGTTTCAATTTAAGAAGCGTCATAATGTCTTGCTGGTGACTAACTGCCCTTTTTTGTCGTGGTGCCGGAAGGATGATTTAGCTGCCACACTGCCATGTGCCCTCAAGCCAGAAAGTCTGCTGTGTCAGACATCTGTATTCATCCCATAAAAATTTAGAAAGCCACACCAAGCAACAGATGTTAATTCTTCTTTTAGATTTTAGGGAATAATTTATCAGCTCACATATTTTTATGTTTCTTTATTCATTCTTTGCAACACTTTTCCAAACCTGACTTTTTGACAGAAGTTCAAATAACATTTATAACTGACCCTTTTATCCAGTACACAAATACAGCACAACACAGTAACAGTAGCACAAAGTAACCTCTCTAGAAATAAATGATCGGTTATATATGCTGCAAGAATATATATTATGTCTTAATATCTCATACTAGAAAACATGAAGCTCTGCTGTGATATTTTCTCATATTACCTGGCATGAATCTTGCTTATATTAAAAAGTATAATTATTTTCATAGTTTTTGACAAGTGCCCTTACTACCAACTATGGCATTTGACCGTGAAGAGTAAACCCTTCTTTCCTCTTTTCCGTATCCATTCAAGCTAAAGAGACGGATAAAAATCTGTTACAGTTTATCTTCCCCACATATACTAATAAAACTAGCAATACACTCGAAAAACATCATGTGGTTGAATTAGTGCCCAAGGAAATCCAGATCCTTGTAAGAAAATTTAAGAACAGATAATACAGTATGTTTAACCAGTTTAACTACAGCCCATTAGCAAGCAACACAGTAGCAACTGTCATTTAATCACGGATTAAGAAGTAAAATTGAAACCAGTGCGCTCAGAAAACATTGGGTATCAGTAATGTTGAAGGGCATTGCAGTACATTTTTACATTATGCTAGAGTAATTCTAAATGTTAAACCAATAATTTTTCAATGAACTGACAAAAATACTTTGAAATTAACATAAGATGTGAAGTTCATAAAACTTACAGACAATAACAAGCCTAGAAACAATATCTGGAATATTTGGAACTGGAATAAAGGTAAGTCTTTAGGAAAGAAAATTATGGCAGAAACACAAGGAGTTTCTTCCAGCCCACACCAACAGGACGTGTTTTTTGCACAATCTGTCTTTTATCATAATTATTTCATAGATCTTAGCTGCAAAGTGCCAGCTTGCAGAGTTTAATCTGCATTTCAGATTGTGTGCCTAGAATGTAATTTTCTTATTAAAATGCAATCCATGCTGGTAATGTCAGCATTTACTTACTGTGTCACTGGATCTTGAAATTAACTCCAGAGCAAAGTGTTGGGCTTGAATTACATGTAGGACCCTTGATACCTGCAAAAGCAATAAACTATCAGTTAATTCGAGCCTTTTTCCTTTTCCTTCTCCATTTTTCCCCCAACTTTAATTAGCCTTCCTTTTTTGTCCGTAGATCACTGATCATTTTAAGTATTGTCAGCTTTTTATTTACCCAAATTACACTGGGATATAAGTAATAATGTTAATTCATAACAACAACAAAACATGGTCAAGAATGGAAACTGCTATTTCCAGAAGTCAGAAGTACTTTAAAAAATGACACACTAACACAAACCTTCTGAAATACAAACACATGAATAGTCCGTTATGCAATTTCCATACAATGTACATTTCAGCACATGATTTAAAGAGAGATTATAAACAAAATGTTACCGAGAATGCCTCAGAGTTGTGAGCATTTGATTTCAGTACTACCATGAGTTTGACAAACAACATCACATACCACTTCAACTGTATTTATAAACAGAAAAAAAACCACATAATTTGTAGTGTAGAGATGGCAGGAAGACTCCCTTCAAACACCTCTCCTAACTCAGCAATGGTGCTGTGACATGTGTCAGAAGGCAAGTAAAAGTTATTCAAATAGTGTAAGTAAAAGTCAAAAAAGTAACCTCTGATAATAGAAGCTACAAGTGAGATGCTCGTAGCTGAGCTAATGTTTTGCGCGGCTCCTATCGTTTATAGCCTTAGAGAAAGTCGTCCCCAAATCTTATCTATACATTTCATATTGACAGCATAGAAAGCTTGAAATTAAAGCATACTAGCATATCTTGGTTCTTAGTATTCTACAGTACTGAGCAAAATACACAGAATGTTACTCCAGGTTTATTCTTTCAGATTTCCAATCAGAAGAAACAGCAATACAAATAATGGCGACACTTTCACAGTGAATCTCCGTTAACTTGTATTTTCAGCTGTACAATATTTTGATTTTTTTAAGCTTCAAAACATCTTTTTCCACATTAACAATTCACCAGCGTTGGCAGAAGAAGTGAAAGACACAGAGCAAGTTGCTACTCAAATTTTCAGAAGTTGCAGAAGCCTATGTGTTATTTAAAGCAACGAGATGACATCCGTAGACAGAAAATGCCAACATGGACTGTCTTCTTGAAAAATGCTGAGGGACTGGAAAAAATCCTCCCTGGAGTTTTATTCCTTTTCCTCCATTTTTTTTCCTTGGTTTTTTTCCTTGTTTTTTTTTTCTCTTTTTTTTTTAATTATTATTATTATTATTTTTAATGGATCATATCAACAGTGTGATAATCTCACATTTCCACTGTCATTACATTCACTAAAACAACACTGACATTACTGATGAGGTCACTTGATTTGCTCTCCAGCAGATAATACACACAGGTGTGTAATAATGCTATATTGTCTGTCTTCACTATCCTGGTATAACAAAATAATCAAAAGAGAGGTGATAAAACATTACAGAAGCATGTGAAAAATCCTTGCTGATGGGCAAGCAAGTAAGCAAAACTTAACACTGTAAATCGTCAGATGGCTTTATCTACAGTAACCTGCCCAGTCTTCAATCTCATCGATTCCTAGGTGATAAAACTGAAAAATTGGCTTTGCACCATGAAAGCTAGTATAACCTTTCCCCACTTACATGGGAAAAAAGGCTGAGTTCTAAAATCCCATTCAAGTATAGCTTTCATGTATTACATTCCAGATCCAGGCTTGAAGCTAAAGGTATCTACTATGACCTCCCACTGGTAAAAGACTTTATGAATTATTTATATTTTGTATACTCAAAAAAAATGACATACTTAAATTCTCAAGGGTGTATTTTTCCTCTACTTTGCAATCAAACTACGCATTACAAATCTCATTTTCTCTTCAGCTCTCCAAGGAAAAATCTGAATGGTTGCTTCATTGACTAATAGATGTTAGCAGACAAATAAACCATTTTGACCATCTAATTAGACCTTTTCTGTAATTCCAACTATAGAATTCTTTAACTCTTTCACTCAATTCAATTACTGGCCATATGATATTTAAGATCCAATCTTGATTTTCAGATATAAAATCACAAAGAATGTACAACGTGCTCTCACAAATGGTGGTTGATTATACTCAGCGCACAGATCTTGTTTCTAAAAAGAATATACTATCCTTGGTTCCCAAAAAGGTAGCTGTGTTATTAATTCAGCTAAAATAAACTTCTTCCCAGCCAACTGTAATTAACAAAATCCTCCACAACTGACACCACAGTTCTCACTGTTACTAGAATGAGATTCTTCTTGTGTCTCGTCTTTTCTTGCCTACTCACTCCACAGCCAATAACTGGCTAATAACACAAGCTCATAGGAGTAATGCAAGTGGAACTACTAGTACTGCCAGAAATCCATTCATTTTTCAAGTTTTCTAACAAAACTATGTTGAAGAAAGACAAAAACATNTTTTTTTTATCCTTACATGCAATACCTTCTAGGAACTAAACATATTAATCAAATTATTGAGGTGTTTCAGTAAACTGGGCCAAAGAGAAACCAGTGAAGTAAAACTAGCTGGTAAAATCAAGTCTTATAAGAAAAAACAATAAAGAAAAATCAGAAAAGAAAATAAAGAAATAAACAATGATATCAGGTAAGTATAAAGTATAGCGCTGCTGAGGAATTAAGAAGTTAACCTGTCAGTATTATTTGATTCTGTGAAAGTATAGCATAGTTCTACTTTGCATGAACAGGATCCGAAAGTTAAGAATTGCATCATAGGCAATTAATCAGTACGTAATATGAAAAGTCAAGTCTTTAAGAAGCAGTTTTATGCACAGACAATATGTGATACAGATGGAAGTTGTCTTCAGCAAACCAGATCAATTATCACCATGCAGAGGGAGAACACGCACACTGCTTTCTGTGTGCCTAATAAGACCAGCCAGATAGCCAAGGAATTTAATAACTCTTGTGCAACAAAGGTCTGAAGCGAACCAAAAGGGACACTGATACTGACAGAGGCCTGGACAACTGCAGCAGAACTCTACCCATTTTTTCAGTGGAGTAACACATTGTTCATTTCCACAAACTCCACAAGACTGCACAAAATATAAGCATTCCATTTCAGCAATGCAGAGCAGAGAGCTATAAGCCCACATTCCCTAAAGAGTCTGTGGAGACTCCTTCTTTGGAGATACTCAAAACTTACCTGGACACTTCCTTTTGTAATCTACTGTGGGGATATGCTTTAAGGGGGGGGGATTGGAATTGGAATAGGTGTTATCCAGAGATCCCTTCCAATCCCTATGATTGTGATTGTATGATATCTAAACAATGTTCTAACACAGATGGCTATTTATGCAGAACCACATTGTCGACACACAACCAATAAATTGAATCATCACTATTGAATCATCAATTCTGAGACATTTAAGGAGAAGATCAGACTACTTTATGGCCAAGACTCCAACATATTTTCCTCTGTCTTGGACTACTGTACAGGCTTCAAAACTTAGGTTAGATCACATGCAGGCTTCCCAGTCAGACTTCTACTCCATTTAAAACAATATCTGTTCTGAACCAGGTATCAGAGAGTTTGATGAAAAGCAGTATTTCTGGTTTCAATTTAAGAAGCGTCATAATGTCTTGCTGGTGACTAACTGCCCTTTTTTGTCGTGGTGCCGGAAGGATGATTTAGCTGCCACACTGCCATGTGCCCTCAAGCCAGAAAGTCTGCTGTGTCAGACATCTGTATTCATCCCATAAAAATTTAGAAAGCCACACCAAGCAACAGATGTTAATTCTTCTTTTAGATTTTAGGGAATAATTTATCAGCTCACATATTTTTATGTTTCTTTATTCATTCTTTGCAACACTTTTCCAAACCTGACTTTTTGACAGAAGTTCAAATAACATTTATAACTGACCCTTTTATCCAGTACACAAATACAGCACAACACAGTAACAGTAGCACAAAGTAACCTCTCTAGAAATAAATGATCGGTTATATATGCTGCAAGAATATATATTATGTCTTAATATCTCATACTAGAAAACATGAAGCTCTGCTGTGATATTTTCTCATATTACCTGGCATGAATCTTGCTTATATTAAAAAGTATAATTATTTTCATAGTTTTTGACAAGTGCCCTTACTACCAACTATGGCATTTGACCGTGAAGAGTAAACCCTTCTTTCCTCTTTTCCGTATCCATTCAAGCTAAAGAGACGGATAAAAATCTGTTACAGTTTATCTTCCCCACATATACTAATAAAACTAGCAATACACTCGAAAAACATCATGTGGTTGAATTAGTGCCCAAGGAAATCCAGATCCTTGTAAGAAAATTTAAGAACAGATAATACAGTATGTTTAACCAGTTTAACTACAGCCCATTAGCAAGCAACACAGTAGCAACTGTCATTTAATCACGGATTAAGAAGTAAAATTGAAACCAGTGCGCTCAGAAAACATTGGGTATCAGTAATGTTGAAGGGCATTGCAGTACATTTTTACATTATGCTAGAGTAATTCTAAATGTTAAACCAATAATTTTTCAATGAACTGACAAAAATACTTTGAAATTAACATAAGATGTGAAGTTCATAAAACTTACAGACAATAACAAGCCTAGAAACAATATCTGGAATATTTGGAACTGGAATAAAGGTAAGTCTTTAGGAAAGAAAATTATGGCAGAAACACAAGGAGTTTCTTCCAGCCCACACCAACAGGACGTGTTTTTTGCACAATCTGTCTTTTATCATAATTATTTCATAGATCTTAGCTGCAAAGTGCCAGCTTGCAGAGTTTAATCTGCATTTCAGATTGTGTGCCTAGAATGTAATTTTCTTATTAAAATGCAATCCATGCTGGTAATGTCAGCATTTACTTACTGTGTCACTGGATCTTGAAATTAACTCCAGAGCAAAGTGTTGGGCTTGAATTACATGTAGGACCCTTGATACCTGCAAAAGCAATAAACTATCAGTTAATTCGAGCCTTTTTCCTTTTCCTTCTCCATTTTTCCCCCACTTTAATTAGCCTTCCTTTTTTGTCCGTAGATCACTGATCATTTTAAGTATTGTCAGCTTTTTATTTACCCAAATTACACTGGGATATAAGTAATAATGTTAATTCATAACAACAACAAAACATGGTCAAGAATGGAAACTGCTATTTCCAGAAGTCAGAAGTACTTTAAAAAATGACACACTAACACAAACCTTCTGAAATACAAACACATGAATAGTCCGTTATGAAATTTCCATACAATGTACATTTCAGCACATGATTTAAAGAGAGATTATAAAAAAAATGTTACCGAGAATGCCTCAGAGTTGTGAGCATTTGATTTCAGTACTACCATGAGTTTGACAAACAACATCACATACCACTTCAACTGTATTTATAAACAGAAAAAAAACCACATAATTTGTAGTGTAGAGATGGCAGGAAGACTCCCTTCAAACACCTCTCCTAACTCAGCAATGGTGCTGTGACATGTGTCAGAAGGCAAGTAAAAGTTATTCAAATAGTGTAAGTAAAAGTCAAAAAAGTAACCTCTGATAATAGAAGCTACAAGTGAGATGCTCGTAGCTGAGCTAATGTTTTGCGCGGCTCCTATCGTTTATAGCCTTAGAGAAAGTCGTCCCCAAATCTTATCTATACATTTCATATTGACAGCATAGAAAGCTTGAAATTAAAGCATACTAGCATATCTTGGTTCTTAGTATTCTACAGTACTGAGCAAAATACACAGAATGTTACTCCAGGTTTATTCTTTCAGATTTCCAATCAGAAGAAACAGCAATACAAATAATGGCGACACTTTCACAGTGAATCTCCGTTAACTTGTATTTTCAGCTGTACAATATTTTGATTTTTTTAAGCTTCAAAACATCTTTTTCCACATTAACAATTCACCAGCGTTGGCAGAAGAAATGAAAGACACAGAGCAAGTTGCTACTCAAATTTTCAGAAGTTGCAGAAGCCTATGTGTTATTTAAAGCAACGAGATGACATCCGTAGACAGAAAATGCCAACATGGACTGTCTTCTTGAAAAATGCTGAGGGACTGGAAAAAATCCTCCCTGGAGTTTTATTCCTTTTCCTCCATTTTTTTTCCTTGGTTTTTTTCCTTGTTTTTTTTTTCTCTTTTTTTAATTATTATTATTATTATTATTTTTAATGGATCATATCAACAGTGTGATAATCTCACATTTCCACTGTCATTACATTCACTAAAACAACACTGACATTACTGATGAGGTCACTTGATTTGCTCTCCAGCAGATAATACACACAGGTGTGTAATAATGCTATATTGTCTGTCTTCACTATCCTGGTATAACAAAATAATCAAAAGAGAGGTGATAAAACATTACAGAAGCATGTGAAAAATCCTTGCTGATGGGCAAGCAAGTAAGCAAAACTTAACACTGTAAATCGTCAGATGGCTTTATCTACAGTAACCTGCCCAGTCTTCAATCTCATCGATTCCTAGGTGATAAAACTGAAAAATTGGCTTTGCACCATGAAAGCTAGTATAACCTTTCCCCACTTACATGGGAAAAAAGGCTGAGTTCTCAAATCCCATTCAAGTATAGCTTTCATGTATTACATTCCAGATCCAGGCTTGAAGCTAAAGGTATCTACTATGACCTCCCACTGGTAAAAGACTTTATGAATTATTTATATTTTGTATACTCAAAAAAAATGACATACTTAAATTCTCAAGGGTGTATTTTTCCTCTACTTTGCAATCAAACTACGCATTACAAATCTCATTTTCTCTTCAGCTCTCCAAGGAAAAATCTGAATGGTTGCTTCATTGACTAATAGATGTTAGCAGACAAATAAACCATTTTGACCATCTAATTAGACCTTTTCTGTAATTCCAACTATAGAATTCTTTAACTCTTTCACTCAATTCAATTACTGGCCATATGATATTTAAGATCCAATCTTGATTTTCAGATATAAAATCACAAAGAATGTACAACGTGCTCTCACAAATGGTGGTTGATTATACTCAGCGCACAGATCTTGTTTCTAAAAAGAATATACTATCCTTGGTTCCCAAAAAGGTAGCTGTGTTATTAATTCAGCTAAAATAAACTTCTTCCCAGCCAACTGTAATTAACAAAATCCTCCACAACTGACACCACAGTTCTCACTGTTACTAGAATGAGATTCTTCTTGTGTCTCGTCTTTTCTTGCCTACTCACTCCACAGCCAATAACTGGCTAATAACACAAGCTCATAGGAGTAATGCAAGTGGAACTACTAGTACTGCCAGAAATCCATTCATTTTTCAAGTTTTCTAACAAAACTATGTTGAAGAAAGACAAAAACATGCTACAAAAAAAAAAAAAAAAAAGAAAAAAAAAAGACAAAAAGCTGTATCTAGGACTTCATTCTGCATTTTTATATGCATGACAAAGAAAAAGCCCTCAGAAGTCAACTGCTCAAGTAGCAGTATGGCCTGAACCTGGTATGCGGGACAAATTCAATTCACTCCAGCCCCAAATCATATTCAATCAATGGTAGTTTAGCTAGTTCTGTGACAGAGTGAATTTTCCCATTATTAATGGACAAGATGTAGCTGATAGGCCACACAATAAAAAAGACTATAATTTTTTGACATACATTTTATCTGGATTGGAGTAAAATACTGAAGAGAAACTAAGCAATTATCAAAAGTGAAAAGAAAAATATATTCATTTCTTTCCAAGCTTTCATTTGGATGTAGATTCCATAGAAACGCAGGAAAGAGACTAAAATAATTAAAATGTCAGAGCGATTATAGATTTCTCAGAATAAATGTGAAGTTATAAGACTGCTGTATGAGAAGATACTGATGCTATATTTGGTAAGCATTCTGATTTCAAACACTACGCAATATCTCAGCACACATACAGTTAAACAGCTTAACACTAAAAGGAAATTAAAAAAACATTAGAAGAAATGTCAACGAAACTTAAAAGCTTTGTACAACTGCTCTTTATCATAATGTTATTAATGTTGTTCTTGGAAAAAAGTCATCTCTCCCTAACCTTAACTTCTCTCCCTGCAAGACTCTTAAATCGTGCCTATATACTGATTAACAAGCACCAAAGTCATCAACAGATGTGAATTTGGTAAAGAAAACATTATTAAAATGTGGATTGGCTTTACAGAGATAATCTATCATGAAACAGCCTTTGATCAAAAAAACACTATCTTATTAAAGCTTAACATTTTATAGAGAATATACCAATACCACAATAAAATTAATGCAGAAAACCAGAAACTGAAGACAGACGTGAGAAACACCAGTATATTAGCAAGAAAGGCTTTAACTGAAAAGAAAATGTCTCAGACAAATGCTCTATTAACTAGTCTGCTTGCTGTTATGCCCATTTACTCACTTTCTTAAAAATGTAACAACAGAAGGAACTGGAGGGGTCTGAACTTTCAACTGTCACAGCAAGAAAAGACAAATGTGAAATTCAGCAAAAATAAATAAATAAATCACGATTAAATAGTAAACAGCTCACTAATTAAGCAGGAGTCTGCAAAGTGTTGTTTCTTGCACAGAATGGAAAATTCTTTCTTTCAACGCTTCCTAAGAGCTCATATTTAAATTCCAGGAAATGCTAATTCATCCCAAACTAGAGAGAATGTTCCTTCACCTTACTAATAGGTACTTCATTATTTCAAGGGAATTAATTTGTCTAGAGCAGCAGTAGATTACTGTTTGCTCATTGGTACATGTTATTCTTGGTATATGAAGGTATAACAAGAGTTGAATACTTAAAGCTTTACCTTGCTTTAATGTTATCTGCTGATAATTACTGAAACTATGTGAGACATCTTCAATTTGTTTTATTTTCTTATTTTTAACTTTGTATTTCTACAGTTTTGGATGATAGACAAGCTGAGAAGTCACCAGGGAGTTATGAAGAGGCTAAGGAAAGTCATGCAGGCCTCTCTACCTGAATTCACTGTTAAAGATGGACAACAGAAATGAAGAAATGCAGGTCTAAACTATGGCAATGGTCAAAGCAAATAAGTTTATTAAGACCAGTATTTCCTGAACCACGTTCTGAAAAAAAGACTGGCTTGGGTTACAAGTAACTAATACAGAATACTTTACGTGTGAGAAAAGAAATGCATGAATAGCCAAAAAAAGACTAGAATTCCTAAGGAAACTGAAGCTCAAGGCCAGTATACTTCACTAAGGAATTAATAATCACTTTGTAACAACAACAAAATAACAATAATTTTAAAAATCCTGTCTGCTGTGGACTAAGGCTAGGATAAGGAAAGATAAATACAAGAGACACATTATAAGACTGGGTAGGAACAGGAGTTGCCATAGATACTGCAGAATAGCAAAGCTCTGCCTCCTTCAAGCAGGCCTCTGGCATGGACAACCACCATCATGAACAAAACTGGATTCAAGTGAATGTGGAACAGCGACACAGAAAATAGGGCTCTCTTAAACAACCTGAGGACTGAGCATCTGTTTCCTACATTTTAGTTCAAGTTTGGCATGTATCCCGTATTTGCATACGCTCTTACACTCATAACACAGCCCTTATGTGCTCTGAGTTTCTCATGCTGCACAAGATAGCACACGGAACATTCCTAGAGATCATGCTCTTATTGCTTCTGTTCAGCCTGTAGTCAACAGAGCTAAAGGTCTCCCTTTTCTGGTATACATGTAAACCAAGGTTACCAAAATCAGTGGCCTTTCAACAGTCTGAAGTATGAGAGCTGCATGCAAGACCTTCGTGTGACACACTAAGGATTGTAGGCAATGGACTAGTCTTCCTTTCTGAGACAAAAAAAATACTAAAAAATATAAAATATTGCGCTTAATCACTATGTTTTACTTTCAAATCAGATTTGTTTGCCATCTTTTTATCTCTGAGGTTGTATTTCTATTCTTCCCTGACAGTAAAGAGTAAATGAAAATCTGGTGGTGACCTTCTCTAAATCACTCTCATTCAGTATGCTTTTGTAATGCTCTAAATGGAATTAATGTATCTTTCTGATCTCCTTCATAGAAATCTTCCCTTGTTTAATCTTACTGACTGCCTGATCTTATTGATTGCCCTCATATCCTATCTGAGCGAGTGTAAAGCAATTAATATTGTTTGTACTACCTTCTCAGGAATTTTACCAGAATGTCACATTATTACAAACTAAAATAATTCTGAATCTTTTCGTCTTACTTTCATAGTACTATCTGATTAGAAAAACCCATCATCACCTTCTTTCCTCAAAGCACTTTATTTATTTTGCTTTCAGTTTCACAAAGCAATCCTGGACAATCACTACTGATGAGACTGGCTGACACTATTTTAAATCTACATATTCCTATCATTTCTTTGGGGTTTCAGGGTATCCTTCAGTTTTCTTAGCAAAGCTGTTTCAGCAACAAAATAAATATCACAAGTGTCAAACAGATTTTGGAACCTCAATTACATACCACGCACCTCCAAAACACACAACATATGTTCCATAAAATAAATCAACCGAATACAGTATTATAACCCATAAATGTAGAGGAAAAGTAACCTTTTTTTATGCAAAAGCACTAGACATTACTAAAATTCAGTAATGCCTGCAGTATCTGCGAAATACATGAGGATAACCGGCTGTTCATCTGAAAGCATTTAATAATTTAACACGATGCCTGAAGGTAGTTACAAGATAATCATATGCTTCTCCTACTCTGATCTGTTTGCTTTTTGGAACTTATCCTATCTCTTCCTGAAGAACTCTGACACCAATGATCTTTAGTGCGGGTGCAACGGTCACTCAGTGTGGATCTCACTGGGACAGAACAGACCAACCAGGAATTTTACTGAAAACATAGCACTGAAAAATTAACATTGCTGTTAATAACACGAAAAGTCTTCAAATGGTCAACTAACTGAAAAACTCTGCTTTAACTGAAGCACTCTGCTAATTCACTCCAGCATCAGGAGTTTTCTCATTTCATTTATTCCTTTGTTTCATCTCTACTCAGCACTGCTGGAGGATTAAGACATTCAGACATAGTAAAAAGTAAACAGACCAAAATATTCATCATACAAGAGACCTGTCTCCACCTCCATCCACTCAAACAAATGCTCTTCCTTATTCTTCTAAATTCCCACACTGCCTTCTCTCTTTCTGAAGAGTTCATTCTCACAGATGGTAGGCACATCCTGTTTGTTCACTACACAGAAACCGCTTTTATCAATAAGGCTCGCAGACATAAAACACAAGGACTCCACATCACCCATAAAGTGGTGAGGTCCATAATGAAAGTGTCTGAATTTATAAACTTCTCCATGAATTGGAGCAATACAGTATGGAGGCAGATTTCTGTGGTCACCTATTGCTCTGCTGGTAGAGATGTGAAATATCGCATCGGTGATCAAAAAGAAATGTTATTCTAACTCTTCTCATTTTGGAAACTGTTCCGCATTTGCTGAAATATGATCCAAAAGAAAGCAAGTGATTGTGTTGAAGCGTTGTCTGGCACAAATGAAAAGAGCAAGACAAACTGATGCTGTCAAATTTCATTGAGGTTTTTATATCTGCTTAATAAAAAAAGCAGGACAGAATCTCTCCGCTTATTTTTTAGATAAAGAAATGCGCTGAAGCCTGCATGATGAAATCAACCATCAGAAGGTCGACTTTTTCAGAGCTGGAGATGAGGACTGCTACATTTATTTACCTGTATAAATTGGCTCATACTTGTAATAGTTGGCAAAACCATGTAACCTGTGATGCCATTTTTTCCAACTTAAATAAACAACACAAAACATTATCCTCCTACCAAATACCCAAATTAAAATATACTAGTGAATCAACAATTAGGTTTTTTTTCTGTTTGCATGCTGAATGGTATCCATGATGGGAACATCACAAAGCGAGAAAATAACTAGCTCACACCAGGTATACAACCCACAACCAACAGACATCCCCTGGAATGCTTCTTTCTTTGTCCCCATCCATCCTCTCACACAAACTCTGTTTTTTCATAAGATTATGTCACTGGACTCCTTTAGGAAATAGCTTCTGTTTCATTTGAGTGTCATTATTTAGCACCTTGAGTCCTAGCCTCTGTTTAGCTGGCTCACTCATTTCAGACACACAGCTTGTAACGTACAATTTTTGTAGGTGAAAAGGGGGAACATATAAACAGTTTCTGGAAGTCTTGTGTTTTTTTCTGAATATAAAACGACTTCCATAAGGTAAAAATCTTTCTCAACAGCAAACTTAAAAACAAACTACAAATCCAACACATAGAGAAGAGGCCTTATTTCCTTTGATTGAGATCATTTCCAAATTTAACTTAGTAACTAAGCATTTTTCTACAGGAGAAAAAAGAAATGAAATTCTCTTTTGTCTTCCCGGAGGTATAACGTACTTTATAGAAACTAAAAACATTATTATTGACTATGCTTAATGAGATTTGTCAAGATAGATGCTAAGCAAGAAATAGCAGAATATATGGTAAGATTACAGAAGATAAAGCAAATAATTCCTAATTATTTGGTTCAATCAATTGGTACCACAGCTGCAGTCTTATATGTTTTAGAATTGAGATAGTACAAATTTAATTTCAATATTCATATGGATATTGGATCCAAAACATACTTTTGCAGCTTGCAAATAACATATCATGCCAGTAGGACAATAAGCTTGGCTAGTTAATGCATGAAGGAGGATTGCAAAGTACAAAGTGCACAGCACGAACCAAGGTCAATTCAAATCCACCTACCTGTGCTTTCTAAAGATTCAGAGCACTTAAGCTTCATCAGCTGCAGCTCATCTCTTGTGTAAAGGTTGTGGCAAGCTGCCCTTTCAACTCCTCCAATCCTAGACTTGAACATTAACCAAAAATGCCAAAAGCAGAGCCTCTGAAAAGTCGGAGTAAGTATATCAATTTGAAGTGATCACTTAGCTTTGCAGAGAGCACATGATTACATTAGAAAGAAATGAAATATTCCCACTGTTTTTCTGCCCAGTCATCCAGTCCCTGCTATGTCCTGCATGTGATAGACATGATGAGGTAGAGAGAGAACTCAATAGCTTTATACTGTAGGTTCTCTAATGAGACCTAAATACAGATCAAAATTAAAATCTTAGGCAGGTTCAAATTAAAAACTTGGATTCAGGGAAGTTAATCTTAAGTAAATATCAATGAAGAATTCAAATCTTTGGAAAGTAGCATAAAATAACAAGAACTGATAACAAGCATCTTCTAACAGCCTACAGCCAAGTCTGCGCTGCATTTGGACCATTTGAAAAAGCATACTGGAACACCTGGGAGATTTTCTAGCATGCATTATAGGTCTTAAAGAGGAGACCACACAAGTCACACTTGAGGAAGATTCCAATTTCACTTGATTCTAACTAATCTCTTCAGTTTGGACTGACCACATCAGTAGGCTCACAGCTAAGATAATTCAGACAGAAAAGTTCGTATGAAAAACGTAGGACTTTCTGGTTTTGAGCATGCTGTGAACATTCTCCTTCTACTTCCAACATCCACATTGCATGTACTGAACTTTCCGACAGCACTGGTCCACTTCAAATGTGGTGGGTTTTTTTAATTATTATTATTTCAGTTTAAGCACAATATCAAATATAAGCATGCCATTAAATTATTAAGATAAGATACTGAGCTTCATTTCAAAGTACTTTGGTAGGAAGTGTAACATACTTGCTGCGAGTAAGATTTTTTAGAATTGTTTTTAATTATTTCATTTCTTTCACCAGAGCAAAGGTGGCTTTTTTACTAAAAATATCCATCCAGAAAAGAATTCTCAATTGCTTGATAATTTGTGTGTTGTCAAACAGACAACGAGACTACAGAACGGGATGGTAAAGGGATGACAAAGAGATGGTTATACTCCCTGTACAGATCTGTAGAAAATATGGTCAATAATAATTTCCCATTCAGAAATCCAAGCCAGAAAGCTCAAAAGTACAACTCACTTTTGCTGCATTTTATCCTTAAAACACAAGGCATAGTTCTCCACTTTATATATATATGCATATATATCTGTATACTTTTCTCTAGGAGACCTTGGTAATCTTAGTTCTCATACGTTACTCATTTAAAACTGTGATAACTGCACTGCTGTTGCCAAATACCGGCACAGGACCCTCCCAATACAAACATGGGAGACTGCATAAAGATGGTACTAGGTGCTTTGCACTCTCAATACAAACATGGGAGACTGCATAAAGATGGTACTAGGTGCTTTGCACTCTCAATACAAACATGGGAGACTGCATAAAGATGGTACTAGGTGCTTTGCACTCTCAGCAACCTGTACACAAGTTTAAGGGCAAACAGATTTTTTGTTTTTACTGTTTAAAAACACACTTCCAAAATTATAGAATATCTGCTTATGGAAAAAGGAAGTTTCCTCTGTGGAATATATCATCTTCATTTCGCAGCCTTTCAGTTACATATAGAGAGAAAGCACTAGACTCAAATTAAGCTATTTTTGAAAACTGACTCTCCTGAAAGGTTTCTGCCATTCTCTATGTTCATTCAATTTCATACAAAATGTTTCTTATATAATGAACAGTGCACGATAAGAATTTATATTACTTAAGAATGAAAGCAGAAAACATGTATTTGAAGCAGCAGCAATAGGTTAGTCACAATTAAGTCTTATTTTACTTAACTATGAGATCTATTTGCTGATCCTCATCACAGATTTGAATACATTTCCTTTAAATACCTATAGGTGGTGCTGAAATACAAATGTTACTTTAAAAAAATGACAAAGTAATTTTGTAACAAAGCTACACAGTTAAGCAGATCTGCTTCAGTGACATATAGCTGAATCAGCAATCAAATTCAAGTTTGTTCTTGGTTATCTTTCCTCAGGTACTTGCTGCAATGCCGTGCTTTACAGCACCATTTCCAAGACTTATAGTGCAAAATAACGGTATTTTTTAATTGTTTTAAGAGCTCAATAACAAAAATATAAACTGAAAATCTAGCTGTCATAAATATGACACAGCCATAGAATCTTTTGAGTTTGAAGTGACCTTTAAAGGTCGTGTAGTCCAACGCCCAATGAACAGGGACACCTACAGCTAGATCAGAGTGCCCAGAACCCCAGCATGACCTTGACTGTCTCCAAGAATGGGGCTTCCACCACTTCTCTGGGCAACCTCTCCCAGTGTCTCACCACCCCTATTGTAAAAAATTTCTTTATTATATCCAGTCTAAATCTCCCCTCTTTAAGTTTAAAACCACTGAAACCTGCATCAAAAGAAGTGTGGCCATCAGGTTAAGGCAGGTGATCCTGCCCCTCTGCTCTGCACTGGTGAGGCCTCACCTGGAGTACTACATCCAGATATGGAGTCCCCAGTACAGGAGAGACATAGGCCTGTTGGAGCGTGTCCAAAGAAGGACCACAAAATTGATCCAAGTGATGGAACACCTCTCCTGCAAGAACATGCTGAAAGAGCTGGGGCTGTTCAGCCCTTGGAGAAGAGAAGGCTCCGAGGTGACCAGATAGTGGCCTTTCAGTATCTAAAGGGGAGCTACAGGAAAGAAGGGGACAGACTTTTTTGCAGAGTCTGTAGTGACAGGATAAGGGGAAATGGTTTCAAACTTAAATAGTGTAGATTTAGGTTGGATATAAGGAAAAAGTCTTACAGTGAGAGTGGTGAGGCACTGGAACAGGTTGCTCAGAGATATGGTGGATGCCCTGTCCCTGGAGACTTTCAAGGCCCAGCTGGACCAGGCTCTGAGCAGCCTGATGTAGCTGTGGATGTTCCTGTTCATTGCAAGGGAGCTGAACTACATGACCTTTGAAGGTCCCTTCCAACTCTGAGGAGTCTATGATCCCGTGATTCACTTCCCCATGTCCTATCACAACGGACCCCACTAAACAGTCTGTCCTTTTCCTTCTTTTAGTCCCCATTCAGATATTGGAAGGCTCCTGTTAGGTCCCCCTGGAGCCTTATCTTCTCCAGGCTGCACAGCCCCAGCTCTCTCAGCCTGTACCATCCCTTGAATTATTTTTGTGGCCTTCAGCTAGATATGCTTCAACAAGTTACATCTCTCCTGTACTGAGGACTCCACATCTGGATGCAGTACTCTAGGTGACATCTCACCAGCACAGAGAAGAGGGGAAAGATCACTTCCCCCGACCTGCCGGCCACATTTCTTTCAGTGCAGCCCAAGACACAATTGGCTTTCTGGACTGCGAAGGCACTTTGCTGGCTCATGTCCAGCTTGCCATCCACCAGTACCCGCAGGTCTCTTTAAGCAGGGCTGCTCTTGGATTTATTGAACCTCAGGAAGTTCACGAGGGTCCACTGCTCGAGCCTATCTAGGCCTCTCTGAATGGAATTCTATCCCTCAGGTGTGCTGACTGCATCACACAGCTTGATGTCATCTGCAAACTTGCTTAGAATGCACTCAATCCCAATGTTAATGTCATTGATGAAGATGTTAAAGAGCACTGGTGCCAGCATTGACCCCTCAGGGACATCACTTGCCATCGATCTCCATCCAGACATTGAGGCACTGCTCACCACTCTCTGGGTATGAGCTCACAACCTGCTCCTCATCTACCGAAGAGTCCACTGCAAGTACAAAGCAAACCGAACACAAGTATGTTTCTCCAAGAACATCCCTTTCAGGTTGCACATTTCATCCTGATCAATATAAATTTTACCCCTGAGTATAAACTATGACAATGTAGCTACTAATAATAGCTCTCTGGGCCATCAGCCCAGTTCATTGAAATAAAACAGTACTAACTTAATTCTCCATAAACACAATGCAAAGAACAAAATCTTTGCCAGGCATTATTAACATGTGGTAACATAACAATCAACAGCAGATGAGTCCTTACTTTCTGGATTCAGAATCAACAAATAATAATTTCACACTAGTTATTATTTATAGAAAACATTCTGAAATGTTCACAATTATGAGTATACTTTATGGTAGATGTGATAGTTTGAGCTATTTCCTGCAATACTAACACTTCCACCTAATTTCCAAGCGTATTCAGCCTTTTGAAGTTACAAAACTTAAGAAAATAGTTAAAGGAAAAAAATAACTGCTATTAACAGCACTACAATCTTTCTAAAGGTAAGGAGCAGCGTAAAATTATATTTGTGAATTTGGTACAGTCATATCATGGGGTATAGATCTCCGTATCTGTCTATTTTTGACAGTAATAGAATGTAGCAAGTTTGAAATTGTGTGGTGAACTCTCAAGTGTTAGGAAATATTTACTTCAGTTTGCACAGCTTTACTTGCATCAACTTGAATTACGGTCATAATATTTCTCAATATGCCACCATTTCTCCCTTGTTGTTTTCTTTAAATAGTATATTTTAAAAGCCATTGTAAATAGAAAGGCAAGTTTGGCCGTCTGTAAAAGCCAGCTGTATAAAAATGAGACCAATATAAATCAGTTTGGCTCTTCTGTTATGAATGGAAATTAATGAAAATCAATGTTAATTTATATAGGTTGGAAATGTGGTTCAATAATGCCTTTTATCACTTTAACATATAAACCAGCTCTGAGCTGACAGCTACATGTTCCAAATGCCCTAAGAAGCCAAATGCAAAAACTGGCCCTGCTTTTGTACAGTATCTCAAAACAAACAAACAACAAAAAAAACCCCACAACACAACAGCAACAGCTTTTTGGTTAAATGAACTAAAGAACCAGCCAAAAGACACCAGACCTCAGAACGCTTGATAATCTGTAATAGCTATATACTTTCCCAGGGTTCAAAACTGCATCTTGAGAGACTTAGAGTAAAGTAAACTTCATTACAGTCTTACTTAGCTGTTTATAAACTATCCTTTTTCTGACTGCTACTTCAAATATCACACCTGATATAAATGACCACTAATTCTTGTTTAGTCCATTCTTTGTATCCCACTTATCTTCAACAGGGTGCCCCTTTTTTGCACTTCTCTACATATTTTGGGGTGGGAAAACACCTGGACTATATATAGCCATTCATCTGAGCAGCTGAGGAGAAACAAGAAAGTAAGTACAACCAGATTTGAGCCATGAGCACTGAAGAGGAAACTTATCTAAACTCCCGCTGTTTTTTTCCAATTACAGAAGAACCAGTGTTCTCATTTGTCAAATTCTCCCAGCAAGACAGCTCAGATACAATATTTCATTTACTACCTTCTTTTTCAATGTACCTTAAAGCTGTTCCACACCAGAAAATATTGAGGTAAATTATCATTCCTACTGTATGCTATGCATAGGTCAGAAACTAGATTTTAAGTCTGGCCTACTTTATATTGTCAAAAAACAAAGTCAAGATCACAGTTCTGTTGACACAGGGCTTCAAAATTTCTCAGAACCAATACATACTTCTACTGGGAAACCAACACTGCAGCAGAGTCGTGACTATGCCTGTGTTTCCAGTCACTGCTCCAGACCCTGGTCCATAAGCTGACTTTTCTTGACCTAAAGTCCACCACACCATTATGGAACTTACCTAGTGATCCCTGAGCTGTATCTAACCCTGGTTACCCTCTCTAGAACTAATGGAACCTATCTAGCTCATTCAATTTCTTAGCCTGATCTCAGACCTGCGTCGTTACACAGACTTGCCCAAAGATCTGGACTCTCACCTGACTGTGGCTGCCATCCCCAAACCTGCCATGCTTGCCTTGCTCATATTGTAGGACTGTACACTTTTTGGTTGAGGCACTGTCCTTGAATGCCTGCCTCATTATTGCACTTGGATCATGGTTTATCTTCCTTTGTGAAACAACCTACCCTTTCTTCTTTCTGATGCCTTAACTTTTTTTTTCAGGGGATATTGCAATTTACAGCTAACATATATCTTTATTTCCGAAAGATGGACCTGCTCTCTCCCTGCCTCCTCCCTTTCTTCATCCCTTCCCAGCATCACACCCTTCTTTTTGCATCAACTCAGCTGCCCCTTTGGCCTTCACGCTCCATTCACCAATGCTCAGCAAAGGGATTCACAAGTTTGTTCAGGGAAAAGGGAGGTGAACACTTATCCAAGTGACTGCACGAGGGAAGAAAGGAGAAGGGCAGAATGGACTCTCCCTTTTTAAGTGAGAATGAGCTGCTATATCGCCTCCAACAGAACAGCAACTTCTCCTTTGGTTACCTTATTTCACAGCGCACTTTGGCTCTACATTTAACTTCAGTTAAATATATTATTTTCAACCTTGCAAATTCTCAGCAACCACAGTAAAAAAATTTGAAAGGCACTGAAAACAAAATCTTGTTTTACATCTAATTACAGTTTAAACAAGTGGAAACGCCCTCCTACAGCAGTGCAAAAGCCAAAGTTAACACTTTCACTAAGTGCAAAACTGACAACATATTAAATGCCTATCTGACCCTTTAGTTTGCTAATCTTGTCAATGATGAATAACTAATCCACTGAGCTCCGCCCATAATTTATTGATTGAGCTACCAGCTGAAAAGCATCAAATGACTGCTTTCTAACAATACCTTAGGGAAACTTATCAGATGTTAAGACAAATAGTCACTTATGTAATCAATTAGGTATAACCGCAACAGATATATACCAGTAATTTCTCTGGAGAAAACTATACAGGGAACATATATGGTCCCTCCACTGCCCTGTTGTTTTTGTTTGCTGCACTTTCCGAATCCCCAGCTGAGTTTTTCTTATTCCTCACATTGAATTAGAACTGAGGTACTTTGTAAATATAGCTGACTGCCTTTTCATCTCCCACAGACAATACAAAGCAGTGAAGATAAATACACAGCCTCCCCACACATGCATACAGCATGGGAGCACTCAGCAAAAGGAAGTGCTGGACAAAGTGAGTCAGATTGGCTTAAAATGTGAAGGAAACATAGCCTCGAGCCACCCATGCAATTTCAGACACAAAAATACCTGGGATGCCTATCTGGAAGGTCCTGAATACAGTCATGTTAATCATGTTAAAGCATGATGCCTTGGTAGATCATTCGGTTCAAAGACTGTTCTTTGCTAATTTTTGCTTCTCTAGACTACGGTTCTCACTTTAAACTTATTTATCATACAATTCAGTTTCTTCTAAGCTTTTGACAACCATTATTTTCCCTCTACGCATATTTGTTTGTTTTGCCCTAAGATACACACCAATGAAGAATGTTTTGTTGCTGTTCAGAAATAAAATACATATCTGGGTCCTCCCAATTCCTATTTTGCTGAAGGGAAAAAAAAAAAAAAAAGCCATGGAAATGTTTCAGCTTGGCCTGTCAGAGTTCATTTAATTTGAAGTACAAGCGGCAGATCAGTAGTAGTAGGCCTGGCAGAGACTCCAGTCAGGCACAGATGGAAGGTCAAAGCAGGTGGCCTAGATGGCAACGTTATGTAAAGCAGTTGAAAAAGAAGGAAACTGAGTGAAACAATTACTATATTGTAGAACAGTAGAAATGGGGTCTGAAATATATTAAATATATATGTAGCTCATGCTAATTATTTAAAACTACATAGATGGAATAAAGATGAAAGTACAGTAATTGTTGTCCTTACCCTCCTTTTCTCTCAAGCACAATAACTAAGCCAGTGTTTTTTTCTACTTACTTCTTTTGAAAATACCCTTCAAGTCTTATCTATCTTCTGCAAATCTCTATCAGGAGGAAGTCCTACATGCCTGCAATCAGTAATACTACACAGAAGTCATACTATCTTATTCCAATACCCTATCCAAATATATGCTATATAGAGTCATCAGCTGCTGGATCTAGTAATGGGTATCACACAATGGCAAATACCACTCAAAACATGACAGAACCACTACATATTTATAAACAAAGTATGTTCGTATAATGACACGTCATTTTTTCAAAGCTCAGATTGCCTTATGATGCTATTAATGGCATAGAACTATAGAATCATTTGAGTTTGAAGGGAATTTTAAATGTTATCTAGACCAACTCCCCGGCAGCATACAGGGACATCTACAGCTAGATCAGGTTGCAAAGAGACCCATCCAGCCTAACCTTCAGTGTCTCTAGGACACAGCTGGAACTCTCTGGGCAACCTCTTCCAGTGCTTCACTACACTTATTATAAAAAAAATTCTTTTCTTAAATCCAATCTCAATCTCACCTCTTTTTGTTTGATACCATTTCCTCTTGTCCTATCACCACAGACTCTGCTGAAGGTCTGTTCCCTTTAGATACTGAAAGGCTTCTATCAGGTCTCCTCACAGCCTTCTTTTCTCCAAGCTGAACAGCCCCACCTCTCTCAGCCTGTCCTCGTAGAAGAGGTACCATCAGTTGGATCATCTCTGTAGCCCTCCCCCAGACATGCTCCAACAGGCCTACGTCTCTCCCATACTGAGGACTCCACATCTAAACACAGTACTCCAGGTGAGGTTCCACCAGTGCAGAGTAGAGGGGCAGGATCACCTCTCTTGACTCTCTGGCCACGCTTCTTTTTATGCAGCCCAGGATACAGTTGGATTTCTGGGCTGCGAGGGCACATTGCTGGCTCATGTCTATCTTACCATCCACCAGTACCGTGTATCAAGGGATACACATAAAGGCCAGATATTTTGGGGTTGAAAGCTCACCACTTAGGCTGGGGAACACCAAAGCAGCTTTAAGAAAAATCATGCCTAGTTTTCAGAACACAGGATTTGAAAATGAATTCTTTGCTAAGTTTAACTATTCTTGTAACCAGCTATAGAACAAAAATGGTACCGTTCAATACAGAATTATTTCACTAAATACAAACATTAGATATATTCATAAATGTTCAAGGCTGGAGCACCTCTCCTATTAGGAAAGGCTGAAAGAACTGGGATTGTTCTCTTGGAGAAGAGAAGGCTCCGGGGAGACCTCACTGAGTCCTTCCAGTACTCGAAAGGAGCATATAAACAGGAAGGGGAAAGGCTGTTTATGAGAGTGGATAGAGACAGGACAAGGGGGAATGGTTTTAAACTGAGACAGGAGAGGTTTAGGTTAGATATTAGGAGGAAGTTTTTCACACAAAGGGTGGTGATGCACTGGAACAGGTTGCCCAAGGAGGTTGTGGATGCCCCATCCCTGGAGGCATTCAAGGCCAGGCTGGATGTGGCTCTGGGCAGCCTGGTCTAGTGGCTGATGACCCTGCACATAGCAGGGGGGTTGAAACTAGATGATCATTGCGGTCCTTTTCAACCCAGGCCATTTTATGATTCTATGACTTTACACTACCTAATATGCTACTCTCAGAATGAAGTTAGGAGCCTCTTCATAAACTATTTCAGAAAAAAACAAGCCAAAATACCCAAAGTTGCAAAGCTTTATCATTGCAGCTGAAGAAAACTCCATCAAGGGTGACAGAAGCATAGGATCAGCCAAAAAAGACCCAGGGATGATTGGAAGCAATTGAAGATCTCTTCTTACTAATTATTTTATTTTTGTTGTTTTTTTTTTTAATAATCAAAGTAGAGATATGCATATTGTTTCTGCTGTTTGTTCTCTTCCTGGAGAGGCAGGTAAGAACAAAGGTAAAAACACTAAGCAATGCTTGTAGTTTAACAACTCTGCCTACAAGAATTCACTGGAAATATAGCTGTGGTGTGCCCCTGTACCTTGCAGGAGAGTTGGACTAGAGGCCTTCAGAGGTCCCTTCCAACTCTAAGGATTCTGTAATTCTACAAAATCTATAAAATGTTACTATCAAATTCCATCATATCATTTGACAGAAGCTTCTAGCTGTGCTTCCATCAGCCTGCCTTTTCACCCTAAATAATGACAAAATACAACACGAAGTTAAAAAGCTATGACATTCCCAGGCTAGCCTGGAAAAGAAAGAAGTTCCATCCTACCTCAGGATCTACTGGTGCCACAGAAAAGGATCTTGAGCCTTGTAACACCTACCAAAAATCCACGTATGGTTTCACCACCATTCTTGCAATTACTAAGTCCTCTCCTCCTGCTGTTCCATTACAAAGCTTACCCATATCTATGCGCAGTTTTCTTTAACGTGTTTAGAGCTAACATCTTGGTTTTTAGGACTAGATAAGGAAACACCTTCCCTTATAAAACTGCTTTTGAAGAGGCACCTGAGGACATAATTAAAGGTTTCATTTATTCTGCCACCTACCGCTAGCCCAGACTGAGGTCAGAATGTTACAGCATTGCATTTACCAACACAGAAGTTTGTTTATACTCAACAAGCGCTCCTTCCAATATATTTAAAACTGTTTCCATATTCATCCTGTTTATTGTTATTCTTTGATTTTTTAAATTTATTTTTACCTAATTCATTAAATTTTAAAAGGTGTTTACATGTTCAAAGCAGACCCAGTAAAAGTAAAAGCATTTATTCTTCAAGAATTTATTTAGCAGTTCACATATATGGCAAACAACTGCTGCCACTCTAGTTTATTCACAACATGCTGTGATGACATCCACAGAGCAGGGCTGTCTGACCTTCACCATCTTTTGTCTCTCTCGCAGCACTTATTTTCCAGTTGTGATAACCGAAGAGCGCTTTGTGTTGTTGGAGCTCCTGTTGACACCCCCTTCCCTCAGATTCAAGAACGCGAGTCACTTTCACGAGATACAACATAATCAAGACATTTCTGTAATCGCTTCCTTCATAACTTACTCCCAGTGTTACAGAATTATGCTTTCTTATCAGAAAAAAGCATAAACTGTATCTCTGAATTACTTAAAAACTTGTTTACTTACGACCCTTACCAGTTAAGTCACCACAGGCAGCTAGCAGACCGTTGTGGGGCACTGCAGGTTAACCCCAGTACTCCCAGCATTTCAGACAGCTCTCATTTCTCACCTGAAGGCCAAGCACAAGTGGTTCCTCAGCTTCCATCTGCCCGCAAGCTGCTCCATTTTCTATATGACACCAGAGCTTCTCCAGCATGTGCTGAGTGCTGGGCAGGGCTGCTCCTCTGGAGGCGATCTGTAGAGGAATAGTTAAAAAAANAAAAAAAAAAAAAAAAGCCATGGAAATGTTTCAGCTTGGCCTGTCAGAGTTCATTTAATTTGAAGTACAAGCGGCAGATCAGTAGTAGTAGGCCTGGCAGAGACTCCAGTCAGGCACAGATGGAAGGTCAAAGCAGGTGGCCTAGATGGCAACGTTATGTAAAGCAGTTGAAAAAGAAGGAAACTGAGTGAAACAATTACTATATTGTAGAACAGTAGAAATGGGGTCTGAAATATATTAAATATATATATAGCTCATGCTAATTATTTAAAACTACATAGATGGAATAAAGATGAAAGTACAGTAATTGTTGTCCTTACCCTCCTTTTCTCTCAAGCACAATAACTAAGCCAGTGTTTTTTTCTACTTACTTCTTTTGAAAATACCCTTCAAGTCTTATCTATCTTCTGCAAATCTCTATCAGGAGGAAGTCCTACATGCCTGCAATCAGTAATACTACACAGAAGTCATACTATCTTATTCCAATACCCTATCCAAATATATGCTATATAGAGTCATCAGCTGCTGGATCTAGTAATGGGTATCACACAATGGCAAATACCACTCAAAACATGACAGAACCACTACATATTTATAAACAAAGTATGTTCGTATAATGACACATCATTTTTTCAAAGCTCAGATTGCCTTATGATGCTATTAATGGCATAGAACTATAGAATCATTTGAGTTTGAAGGGAATTTTAAATGTTATCTAGACCAACTCCCCGGCAGCATACAGGAACATCTACAGCTAGATCAGGTTGCAAAGAGACCCATCCAGCCTAACCTTCAGTGTCTCTAGGACACAGCTGGAACTCTCTGGGCAACCTCTTCCAGTGCTTCACTACACTTATTATAAAAAAAATTCTTTTCTTAAATCCAATCTCAATCTCACCTCTTTTTGTTTGATACCATTTCCTCTTGTCCTATCACCACAGACTCTGCTGAAGGTCTGTTCCCTTTAGATACTGAAAGGCTTCTATCAGGTCTCCTCACAGCCTTCTTTTCTCCAAGCTGAACAGCCCCACCTCTCTCAGCCTGTCCTCGTAGAAGAGGTACCATCAGTTGGATCATCTCTGTAGCCCTCCCCCAGACATGCTCCAACAGGCCTACGTCTCTCCCATACTGAGGACTCCACATCTAAACACAGTACTCCAGGTGAGGTTCCACCAGTGCAGAGTAGAGGGGCAGGATCACCTCTCTTGACTCTCTGGCCACGCTTCTTTTTATGCAGCCCAGGATACAGTTGGATTTCTGGGCTGCGAGGGCACATTGCTGGCTCATGTCTATCTTACCATCCACCAGTACCGTGTATCAAGGGATACACATAAAGGCCAGATATTTTGGGGTTGAAAGCTCACCACTTAGGCTGGGGAACACCAAAGCAGCTTTAAGAAAAATCATGCCTAGTTTTCAGAACACAGGATTTGAAAATGAATTCTTTGCTAAGTTTAACTATTCTTGTAACCAGCTATAGAACAAAAATGGTACCGTTCAATACAGAATTATTTCACTAAATACAAACATTAGATATATTCATAAATGTTCAAGGCTGGAGCACCTCTCCTATTAGGAAAGGCTGAAAGAACTGGGATTGTTCTCTTGGAGAAGAGAAGGCTCCGGGGAGACCTCACTGAGTCCTTCCAGTACTCGAAAGGAGCATATAAACAGGAAGGGGAATGGCTGTTTATGAGAGTGGATAGAGACAGGACAAGGGGGAATGGTTTTAAACTGAGACAGGAGAGGTTTAGGTTAGATATTAGGAGGAAGTTTTTCACACAAAGGGTGGTGATGCACTGGAACAGGTTGCCCAAGGAGGTTGTGGATGCCCCATCCCTGGAGGCATTCAAGGCCAGGCTGGATGTGGCTCTGGGCAGCCTGGTCTAGTGGCTGATGACCCTGCACATAGCAGGGGGGTTGAAACTAGATGATCATTGCGGTCCTTTTCAACCCAGGCCATTTTATGATTCTATGACTTTACACTACCTAATATGCTACTCTCAGAATGAAGTTAGGAGCCTCTTCATAAACTATTTCAGAAAAAAACAAGCCAAAATACCCAAAGTTGCAAAGCTTTATCATTGCAGCTGAAGAAAACTCCATCAAGGGTGACAGAAGCATAGGATCAGCCAAAAAAGACCCAGGGATGATTGGAAGCAATTGAAGATCTCTTCTTACTAATTATTTTATTTTTGTTGTTTTTTTTTTTAATATTCAAAGTAGAGGTATGCATATTGTTTCTGCTGTTTGTTCTCTTCCTGGAGAGGCAGGTAAGAACAAAGGTAAAAACACTATGCAATGCTTGTAGTTTAACAACTCTGCCTACAAGAATTCACTGGAAATATAGCTGTGGTGTGCCCCTGTACCTTGCAGGAGAGTTGGACTAGAGGCCTTCAGAGGTCCCTTCCAACTCTAAGGATTCTGTAATTCTACAAAATCTATAAAATGTTACTATCAAATTCCATCATATCATTTGACAGAAGCTTCTAGCTGTGCTTCCATCAGCCTGCCTTTTCACCCTAAATAATGACAAAATACAACACGAAGTTAAAAAGCTATGACATTCCCAGGCTAGCCTGGAAAAGAAAGAAGTTCCATCCTACCTCAGGATCTACTGGTGCCACAGAAAAGGATCTTGAGCCTTGTAACACCTACCAAAAATCCACGTATGGTTTCACCACCATTCTTGCAATTACTAAGTCCTCTCCTCCTGCTGTTCCATTACAATGCTTACCCATATCTATGCGCAGTTTTCTTTAACGTGTTTAGAGCTAACATCTTGGTTTTTAGGACTAGATAAGGAAACACCTTCCCTTATAAAACTGCTTTTGAAG
>JACDJE010000131.1:865051-886700 GCA_016647715.1 Pavo muticus
AAAGGAATAGTTAAAAAAAAAAAAAAAAAAAAAAAAGTTTAGACAACTTCAGATACGCAGGTATACTACTGATTTTTCTACCTCCTTTGTAAAAGCCAGGCAGTGCACTGTGCTATTGGTAAATCCCCCATAATTTCTCCCTGCTCCCCCTGCAGCACCTTAACCTGAAAGGAGTACCAATTTTAAATAACCAGGACCTTTGAAGCTGAATTAACACACGGGAAATGCATCAAAACCACAAAACAAACCTCGTTTCCACCAGCTAAACACGGGATTTCCACCGAACGCCCTTCACAGCCGTGTGGCACACGACCGTTAGAAGGGCACCTCAGGGCGCGGAGCGGCGCGCGCCTCCCGCCCCTCAGGGCGCAGCACGCGCACCAACGGCCGCTCCGTTCCTGCGCGCCCCCGGCTTGCAGAGGCTCTTCAATTAGCTCAGCTAAGCGCGTGCAGGTACAAAGGCTGCCCCCCCCGTCGGGAGCGGCGCTCCGCCTGTTCGTCCACCCCGTGCAGGTGCTAAGGGCGCCTCGCGCCAGCTCCTCCACCGCCCTCAGCTCGTGCCGCACCTTGCAGGCGGCACTGCGTCCCACCGTGCGCTGCAGCACTGATAAATAACAGAAGCGCTAATTGCACAAGTACTCTGCTAATGGGATTTCATATATATCTTAGAGCTCTAAAAGCATCTCGTTGTTTTCATGTTTGCAGTCGGTTTGGCTCCACGACATCGATAGTAGTCTCATGGAGTGCTATGACCATTTGTCACAGCACACCATCATTGCTGTCTGTCACCGGCCAGCTTTCTACAGGAGCACAGCAGTGGGGGAAGCACTTAAATACAGCTCAGTTGGATGACTTCTAGTCAGTTCTTGAACTACATATTTAGATTTACTTCAGCACACTGTATTTCCTCCATTTCCATCACTAACCCAGGCTCGATTCTTTCTCCTTTCTTGTGTCAACCCAGGGTGAGCTCCAAAATTTTTGAGACGACACGCGACAAACAAGTGTTTGGTCCACTCCATTCCCCGCTGTCACCCTACATATCCCCTTGTCCCATCTACAAATGAGATGACATTGACAGGCTCCAGGTTCCATGGTCACAAATAAGAAATTTTCCATTTGGGATAACTAAACATTTATTCTCACAATAGAAAATTGGCAAAGCCCAAACCAAATGTGGAAGATCCAGGTGAGCATATGAACCTATTTAATAGCTCTCTGTTGGTGCTGAACTCCTCAACAGCTAGAAAGCAAGAACCATTGTGACTCATGCATGGCTGGAAGTAGGCACCCTTCCCAACGTGGTAGTTGAGCCATGTTGTACTGCAACCTGCCATCACTGCAATAGTTGACATCACTGCTAATCTCACAGAGTTAATTCCATGGGAGGAATAGAATTAATTAAAGAAAACAAAAGTAAAACCAAACCCTTGGGTTGTGTCATGCAGTCTAGACAGATCCACTATCAGTCCTTTCACCCAGCTATAGCTCCAGCTGATCATTTCCTAAGTTTGTTTTCATTAATTAATATTTTCAGATACACAAACTTTCCAGCACAAAGCATACTAGACAAGTCACAATGTAAAGCAGTATTTTAAACAAATTAAGATCATAATTGTCTCTGTTAAAAGTTACAGTCCAGGATAATAAGTCACTTAAGAAGGACCGCATATAGTTTAAGTTTATGTCACAAGCTTCTCATTTTACTTAAACCATACCGGTGAGCAAAACTAGCTTACTTCTATTTTACATGTGGAATCCAGTGAGGCATTAGAGATTACAAACATGCATGTGGAATATATCATTCACTTTGTTAGCATTACCTAATGTATGTAACACAAGTTACACAGGAACACTGATGCACTTTTCTGGACTAGAAAAGTCACCTTACTGAACATAAGATTTAAGACTTGATCTCAAAATTATTGGTACTGCTAAAAGGCTTCTATTTTTCTTAGGGGCTGGACTGGATGATTCCCAGAAGTTCCTTCCAACCTCTACAATTCTGTGATCCTGTGCTTCTTCATAATGCTTAGATCTTCAGAATGGCTGGGTATACCAGAAAGCATACACTGACAGGAGAGTGGAGGTCATACATGTACGGAACAGACACTTTATCAGAGTCTGTTGTGATAGGGAAGGGGAAATGGTTTCAGACAAAAAGAGAGATTTAGGCTGGAATTTTTACAGTAAAAGTGGAGCAAGTTGCCCAGAAAGGTGGTGGATGCCCCATCCCTGGAGACATTGAAGGTCAGGCTGGACGGGGCTCTGAGCATCTGATGGAGCTGTAAGTGTCCCTCTTCACTGCAGCGGAGTTGGACCAGATGGCCTTTAAGGGTCCCTTCCAGCTCAAACAAATCTACAATTCTATGAAAAGTAGGGTCAAAGTACTGGAAGTTGAAAAAAAATTTCATTGCAACCTCCTGGCTGGCTCAATGAGACCTAGCAGTCCTAATTTAATTCACAACAAGGATGAAATTATCATGATTGCAGTTGTGCCAAGTATAGAGCCTGAAAAAAATATCTCACATTTAAATAATCTAGTGAATACCCTTGTATCTGCAAGTGAAAAATCAAAGCAGCTTAACGTTCAATTTAGACGAAAAATTTGTAGAAAGTTACAAGAAACAAGGAGTCTATATAAGATTTTTGTACTATTTATGAGGGCAGCATGTAGACTCAGGCAGATTCAACAAGTGCCTGAGCAGACAGCACTGAGAATTGTGAGTGGGAAGCCCTAAGGTACCTCAGACAGGACAGGAGAAAGGTTTGGGTGGGAAGCCTGAGTTTACCTCAGCAGGGACAGCAGAAGTGAAGCACTCAAGTGAAGCCCAGAGGTACGTCAGCAGGGAGAGCAGAAAGGTTTGGGCAGGATGCCCTGACTTTCCTCAGCAGGGACAGCAGGAGTGTTTGGGCAGGAATCCCTGAGGCACTGCCGTGCAGACGGCAGAATGTTCTGAGCAGGAGGCGCTTCCTCTGCATCTAGGCAGGAAATAGTGAGTTATCTGAGGATGGTAGGAGCATTTGGGTGACAGCTGGTGCATAATTGATATTGAGTAGATGAATTTATTTACTAGTAAAAGTTAAGAAGAATTATGTGATAAGTCTAAGTAATCGTCTGGGTGAACAAGTAACCCTTGAACAAGGGACAAGTAGCCTTTGAAAGCAGAAATAAAAGAGTAGGTACAAAAAACAGGCAAAATATTTAGTGGAAAGAGGAAAGAAGATACACAGTAGCATGAAGGGGAGATTGCCCTCAACAGTTAAGTATGAGAAGCAGGAGGCAAAATGAAGACTTCAGCAGCAAATGCTGAAACAGCTTCCTAAACTACTACTAGCCATTCTAACCATAACTTAGCTATGTAAAATACGTAAATTAGAGCCGAACCAAGGGCCATACCTCATTATTGGAAACACGAAAGGAGATGTAGCTTTAAGGGGAAGCTGTGCAACATAAATACAGTAAGGAATCTGTGTGCCAGGGCTCTTGGCTGGTGTTTGGAGTAGGTGAGGTGTTGAGTGGTAGCTAGCAGAGGAGACAGGGAGGGCTTCAAAAGCAGTGTGGACAGCACTGTAAGACCAAGAGAGGGATGTTCCCTCTGTGTGCCTAGGTTCTGGCTGCTTTAGCTAGTGGAAAAGAAAGGTCCTCTGTGAGGATGGAAGTTCCATCCAGTTGTTAGCTCTAACATCCTTATGCCCTACTCCTATTAAGTGTTCTCAGTCCCAGACCTCTGCTCTCAGCTTTATATCTGGCCAGAAGACAATGTACTGTCCTGGGGACTCTACAGCTGTCCCAAAGGATAAGGGAATGGAAAGTATTGCAAAAGAAGACAAATATATTAAAGGCAACAATAGTACTAATCAGAAAAGATAAAGTCCAAGCATTTGTGCAACTAATGCAGCAGTAAAATGGATTCCCAATTTATTTATCGTACTTACTACTCACTTTTCACTGTAGCAATAACCAGTAATCCTCCGCTCAAGGACTCCATACAAATGTTCCTCATAAGGAATAAATTCCAAGCTAGTACTTATTTACCATCATACGACACAGATATGAGGGAAGTATATTACAGCATTCTTCACGAAGCATGCGTTTAACATAAAACTACAGCTCTCAGCCACGTAGTCTCCATAAATCAGATTCTGAAGAGCATAACAAAATGTGTCAATTCTTATTATTCCCAGTATTAAATACTATATGATCATACCAGTAAAACCCCTAAAAGTCCACATTATTCTTGTCCATGTGAAGTAGACGTATGCCTACTTCAGTAGTGTAAAGGGCAGCTACTGCAATAACTTCGTTAGCTATGGCATAAGGTACTTTTCTGCTGGCCTACTATTTACTGAAAATGACATCACCGATCTGTTTTTACAGCTAATTTAAACACCCTGATCTGTTTGAATGTAATTTTCCTGTGTTCTTACACAATACAAAGAGGACTAGTAATCACCTCTACAGAAGCTAGGGAATTACCAATGGTTTATTTTCCCTGAATTAAACTTACATTCTTAATATGTTCACTTCTGCTTGTTAGGAACTGGTGGGTATCTGGAGAGCTATAGAATGAATCCCAAAATGACCTTGGAACAGCAAAGCTGTGTATGCTAGCCTCCAGCATTTTAGCTGGAGCATAACAGGTTTTCTGTTTCCGTTAGAAACATGACATATCACAGTGATAAATTGTTTAAAAAAGCAGTAAACTCAAGAAGCATCATACATTATTTCCAAGCTGAAAATCCATGTAGCTTCATGGTAACAAAACGTGCCTTCATGCTAATAACTTAGTAGAAAACTTCTGGGGAAATAGAAGTATAAAATGACTGCTGTGCAACTCAGACTCACTCTAAAATTTAAGAGCTGCCTGTTTGCTAATAAAGTTCCAATAATGCCATATTGAAAAGCCCCAGGATAAAAGACGTTTTTAATGTATCTTTTTTCTAAGTGCAGAGCTCACCATCATGATTAGATTGGAGTATAAAGGGAAATAAATATGTTCAATGCTATCCTTTGTAAGCGTTTCTCAGTTCACAACACTAAGTTGCCTTTGCTTTTTTTTTTTTTTTTGCTGTTCACTAGTTTTGATTGATTTCATATGTAGAATAATACAAACGCTATCTTTCAATCTCTCTTCTCAGCATGCCTGACTATTACTGCTTTTACTCTGAGAATTTACTCTGATAAAGAGAACTGCATGTACCATCTGTATAGATCACTGTGGGAAGCATGAGTTAATGTTATTACTAAATTACTTGGTATGTGCTGTAGGAACAAAGCCATCTAATTATCTGATAGACACAACCTGCAAGACAGAAGAGATAAAACTCTCTATTTTCATATTATGTTTTGAAATAACAATGAAAATGATATTCTAAAACTGGTACATTAGCAATTTTAAGGACCAAATCCTCTGTCTATGAAAAAGATGGAGGAGAACAACACTATTTTCACAGTACTCTTCACTCCTGCACAGTTCATTTGACAGGAAGTACTGAAAGCTATTCAGTCATTGTTAGTCTATACTCTATTTAGACTATCTATACGTACAGTGAAATTAAGATTACAGAATTATCCACTAAGTCATCTCTCCAGAATTTCATTTTTCGTAGCACAAGCTCTTGAGATAAACAATTACTTCATTAGTATAGTCTTATTTTTCCATTAAAAATGTTTGTTTTTTTTTTAATTGATTAGTTAATGCTCAGATTGAATGAGGCCACTTTCCAAAAGTTAGTCCCATCGGATGACTCATCCTTATTATTTCTTATTGTAATCCCCCACACACTTGTACAATCTTTTACCCGAAGGAGTCAAGCAAGTGAATATTAGAGTTACTCCATACTACATGGTATTACACACCCCATGTAAACACACAAGATATATACATACTAAGGAAACCATCTTAGACTACCCTTTGTATGCTTCATCAAAAATAATAAAATTAACTTTTATCTATTCAGTTACATCTTGTTTCCTGAGATATCAAGTAAAATGAGGTGAGTGCAACTAAAAATGAAGTCCACATATATTTATTTTTTTAACAAAAGTGATCTACTGATCATCCAACATAGCCTATAGCAATTTAGTCCTCTCTTTGCTCTGTTGGCTATTAAGTAAAAATTTTAAGATATTTCTTTGTTCCAGGTGAGGTTTTTGAAACAATCTGGAACTAAGAGCAGATGATGATGATGCAGCTTCAAAACATTTGCATAACTTGTTTTGTGTGACAGTATACTAACCAAAAAAAGTATATTTTATTGGTTTTTAATTAAAAATTGAATGATAGTTTAGTTTAGATTGTACATACCTTCTGAATTATTTTTCACATACCATAATGCTGGTATAATATCAAACACTTACCTAACACTGACATTATAGAAAAATATACTATAATGAGTATAAATCAATATGACTTTGAATTCATATGGTGGAAAAGGTGCTTATGTGAAAAAAAACATTATTGAAAGCGATAATCAGTTACTGATAGGTATTCTAAATGAAGCAAGTCATTTCTAACTAGGACAAATGGCTAGCTCAATTTTGCACAAAACAGCTTATCTTGTATAAAATCAGATTCTGCCTGTACTGCAGTATATGTTTTATCTATTTTACCCCTGAATTTACAAGAGATATCACTGTTGATGAAATTATGCCTTGTGTCAGAGGATTTATATTAGCATCTAGAAGGCAAACATTCTGGCTTTAAGTTGGGGTTGGACTGATGATCTCTTGACATCTCTTCCAACCTCTGCAACTCTGTGATTTTAAGAAGTTAAGAGATACCTTTTGTACTTTAAACAGAACCTAGAAAAAACCTGTATTTATGATGTATGAAAACATCAGTGTGGTTATCTCATTTTCCATGAGAAACTACAATATAAAAATCTTCTTTATCATCATCTAATACTCAGTGATAGTCAATTGAAAGATCCTCTTTGTCCAATGGAAGACTGCTATTATTTCATTTAAAATAAAAGCAAAGGAAAATCACTTCCCCCGTCCCTTTCTCTTTCAAGATGACAGACAATCCAGTACGTAAATTACTACTGTGGTACTCAGAATGACCTCACAAGACTTATTACCTGACATTATAACTATTTTGCATTGGATTCCAGATATTTCAGAGTTAAAACAAACAAATGAAACAAAACAACAACAACAACAAAAAGCAGTACTAACGTGGTCATGGGAAAAATTTCCTTGCTATTATTTCTAATTCTATGCTTGGGACTCAAGTGCAGTTCTGTCAGCAATAAAAAAAATTAAATAAATATCCATGAGGGTTACCCAAAGAAACCTTTGCAAACATATGTCATATGACATACAGGAGGATGCTATGAATTTCTCTAAAACTCCATCTTGTTCAGTGAAAGCCTAAGAGCTGTCAGTTCCACTGCTCTCAAACCAAAGTACAGTACTGCCTCCTCTCTACCTCCCTCTCCACCGCCACTGTACTAATACAGGAGCCCACTTCTGTGATTATACCCTACTTACATACTTCTTTCTAAGGTACATTGTTAGGGTTCTGTCACTTATTTAGATTTTTGCCATGATACAACATTATAACTTCAGAAGCACGCAGGGGCACTTTTACAAAGCAGTTAATTACCAAGGGAAATTAGACGTAAACAAGAAATAGAAATATCCAGGACAGCATTTAGCTTTTGTACTTTACAACCCATGTTAAGAGAAGAACCTGTGAAACTAACTAGAAACTGTTAAGCTTACTATCATTCCATTACCTTTCAAGGGAAAAAATAAAAAGAGAAGTGAGGGATTATACAGCATTTGTTTAAAAAAAAAGTTCTCAAATTTCATCTCTGAGAGATCAGGATTTCTCTAAGCTTTTGATCTTGGTTGAGAAAGAGACCTCAGCTAAGCAAAACACCTCTAACAGTGGCAGACCTCCTGCTTACCACTCCTTACCTGATCAACTCACGTCTGCAACTGGCTTTCTGGTTTCAGTCAGAATATATTTACAAATTGTATCAGCAAGAAAATCACACTCCACCCTTTTTCTATGTATCAGGGTTAGTGTTCATTAAGAGAAAAAAAGTGGAGCTCTGCTGTGTGGGGTTGCAAAGGGGCTGCTAAAGGAAATAAATGTATTATTGTCTGGCCTTCAGTATAAGAGTTGATTTCAAAAATGTTGTGCATTTTAAAAAGTCTCAACAGATAGTAAGCAATGAAGTGAATCTCAGGTTAGATTAACTATTTAGAACACCGTAGTAAAGTTTAAGTATGGAAAAATCATCTGCATGCAATCCACAATCTAAAATTCTGATATTTCTTTTCCTTTTAGTTTTTCTGTGGTACCTTTATATTTTCATATCCCTCCTGTTCTTCAGAAAAGCCTGAAATTAAATTTACAGAATTTCACAGATCTATGGATATGTATCAAATTTGAATGCTTTTATCTGTCAGAGAAATCCCACAAGACTGCCAGAATGCTGCATTTGATGCACATCAATGTTGACTTCATACAAATAATTGAAAGAATGCATAGCACTTCATATTTGAGCTGAAGATTATGATCCATACTGACAATGAATTTCAAGACATATTCTGCTTGACTGGAGAGTTTCAATTTTTCTCCTTTTGTTTTATATCACATTTTTATGTTTCATGGGAGGAGGGTACACTGGGTAACCTGATTGCCTTAGCTTATTTACTGCACTATGTTTAGTTGGTTTCACACTGCTGAGAACAAAAGCAATGCAGGGAGGACATAGCAATGTTAAAGGTCTATACAGCAGCAAAGACAAATTCTGCACATTCTGAGAAGGTGAAGAAACAATGATGTTTTTTCCTAGGGACGAAGAAGGGATTTGAAGGTTTACTGCAATCCAGGAAGCAATAAAATAGTCATTAAGCAGGGAAAAAAAACTGAAGAAAGAGATGTGCCCTGGAAAGCCACATTAGGCAGGAGGGAGAACTCCTTTCGAATCTTTTATTTTTGTTTAGTCTTATGAAATTTCTGTTTCAAGAGTTACTTTTTCCAGTGGCACAAAATATAATTTTGCTTTAGACTACAACACTGAGAATCTCATGCCCAGCCACGTCATCATCACTATATATTCATACATTTATATGTCTCTATATTTCCAACTACAGCATAATATGTATAACACATGCAGTTTAATCATCAATTTATCATTCATCTGGAGATGAGTGTGCTTTTCAGAGTTGTTTGTGCATCTGAAACAGACTTTGAAAACGTCTTCTTTAAAATACATTGTACTAGGAAAGATTTCCCCAAATTGTCTCTCGGATCTTAGTTCCTACAGACTTTTTATACACCATCTAAGCAGAAAAGACAAAATTTTCTTCCACATCATTTACTTCCTTGTCAATCTAACAACATTTATAGATCAAGCATACAGTAGGAAACACAAAAGCAGCACAATTATGCAAAACCATTCTGATTTGTTTGTAATATCCCACCTCAACAGTTTCAGCTAAGTCTGATGTACAGTTAAGTCATATCTCCCTTCTTTGAAAGGAATTTGTCAATATCTCCTAGACATCCTGAGTCACAATTTGCACCTAAAGAAGAGAAGCATAGGAAACACCCTCTCAAGGAAAACATTCTAAATCCAGATTTTCAATATTTGCTTTATACGATCTCACACACAAATTGCCAGTTCCCTTCAATTCTATCCAAAACTGCAAATGACATGTTGGGTGCTCAGGCCACCTTGAATTAGAGATGGCATCTACTTAACTATTAAAATTCTCCATCACTTGAAACCTGGTACTTTTTGTAACAATAAAATCCCCAAATGTTGTTTAGACCATCAAAGACACCATAATCACAAGAGGATGTGATTTAATGGATCATTATTTTACACATCTTCCACTGGAGGCTTGGGCTGGAAACACTGCAGCCAGATGTCCTCAGGGATATACTGCACAGGAATTTAATATCCAACTGTAGCCAGCTAAGGGGTTTTTATTAGATTTCACATTCTGAAAACATGTCTTTTTAGTATTGAGGTAACATAAAGCCCCAAACAGCAAACTATCTGACTACAGACTGTTGGATAGACAAGATCATATCCTAGAACAGCTAAAACACTTATCATTTACTATTCATACTACTTCTGCTGCAACAATCAAACTCAAAGAATGAACGATCTAGGCTTGCCAGTCAGTGAGATTTATGCTGAGGACTTATGTTTCCACCATGAAACTGATCAATAAAACAGGAGAAGAATGTATTAAATCAATATTAAAATAAGCTAATGTCAATTAGAGAGTTTCTGATTTTCAAATGAAGACCTTCTCTACTGAAAACACATTAAATGTTAAATACCTAAATGCAAAAAAGCTATCTGAAATTGTTATTTTTTATATTTACACTGCATTACACCTTTGTCACTGTAACAATTTTCTTCACAATATAATGGTTTTAAAATATTTTTTTAAAGTATTTTGAACATGTACATTTTATTACAAAATCCAACCTTTAAAATAAAACAAACAAACAAAACAAAAAATCCCCCCAGTAATTAGTTCAGAATTTAGCCCTATAGATTTCTAAAATGTATATATGTGGTATACATCAAACTTTCCATCCTTCAGTCAGAGTCTACAAGTCCCTGTGGTAGTTGCTGCAACAAACTAACCGTACAACCAATTAAATAACTGGGGGGAGGGAGAAAGTAGAAAAAAAGATCAATGAAACAGAAGGAGAAATGCCATGAGAGAGCCCACAAACTGAAAGAAACCTCAATTTCTTTTGGAGCATTTCCAGGACCACAGAACTGAACCATTCTCAGGTTTCATTTCCTACCACATATCTTCCATGAAGAATGTTCTGTGAGCCATAATCACATAACAGATCTTTAGCAGATACTAACTATAACAGCTCCCCTCACAACATCACTTTGTTTGGGAAACTAAAACACTTCAAGTGGAAAAACACTCAATTTCTTTGCATTTCTCCTACAGCTTGACCTTCAGTTAGCTTGCAAAGAGGCCAAGCCCAAACAGCCCAAAATACCATAAGCTACTTTTAATCTTGTATTTATAATTAAGCTACTCTCTTAAAAGCCCCCAAAAGATTTTTGATTGTTACACCACTGTGCTTGCACCTGAAAAGGAAATTCCTTTTTTAGATTCTTCTGTTTTTTTTCATCACTTTCCTAAGCCTATTGCAGTATCTTAGTCAAATTATTGTTATCTAGGGACCTTAACANTAACAAAAGTGATCTACTGATCATCCAACATAGCCTATAGCAATTTAGTCCTCTCTTTGCTCTGTTGGCTATTAAGTAAAAATTTTAAGATATTTCTTTGTTCCAGGTGAGGTTTTTGAAACAATCTGGAACTAAGAGCAGATGATGATGATGCAGCTTCAAAACATTTGCATAACTTGTTTTGTGTGACAGTATACTAACCAAAAAAAGTATATTTTATTGGTTTTTAATTAAAAATTGAATGATAGTTTAGTTTAGATTGTACATACCTTCTGAATTATTTTTCACATACCATAATGCTGGTATAATATCAAACACTTACCTAACACTGACATTATAGAAAAATATACTATAATGAGTATAAATCAATATGACTTTGAATTCATATGGTGGAAAAGGTGCTTATGTGAAAAAAAACATTATTGAAAGCGATAATCAGTTACTGATAGGTATTCTAAATGAAGCAAGTCATTTCTAACTAGGACAAATGGCTAGCTCAATTTTGCACAAAACAGCTTATCTTGTATAAAATCAGATTCTGCCTGTACTGCAGTATATGTTTTATCTATTTTACCCCTGAATTTACAAGAGATATCACTGTTGATGAAATTATGCCTTGTGTCAGAGGATTTATATTAGCATCTAGAAGGCAAACATTCTGGCTTTAAGTTGGGGTTGGACTGATGATCTCTTGACATCTCTTCCAACCTCTGCAACTCTGTGATTTTAAGAAGTTAAGAGATACCTTTTGTACTTTAAACAGAACCTAGAAAAAACCTGTATTTATGATGTATGAAAACATCAGTGTGGTTATCTCATTTTCCATGAGAAACTACAATATAAAAATCTTCTTTATCATCATCTAATACTCAGTGATAGTCAATTGAAAGATCCTCTTTGTCCAATGGAAGACTGCTATTATTTCATTTAAAATAAAAGCAAAGGAAAATCACTTCCCCCGTCCCTTTCTCTTTCAAGATGACAGACAATCCAGTACGTAAATTACTACTGTGGTACTCAGAATGACCTCACAAGACTTATTACCTGACATTATAACTATTTTGCATTGGATTCCAGATATTTCAGAGTTAAAACAAACAAATGAAACAAAACAACAACAACAACAAAAAGCAGTACTAACGTGGTCATGGGAAAAATTTCCTTGCTATTATTTCTAATTCTATGCTTGGGACTCAAGTGCAGTTCTGTCAGCAATAAAAAAAATTAAATAAATATCCATGAGGGTTACCCAAAGAAACCTTTGCAAACATATGTCATATGACATACAGGAGGATGCTATGAATTTCTCTAAAACTCCATCTTGTTCAGTGAAAGCCTAAGAGCTGTCAGTTCCACTGCTCTCAAACCAAAGTACAGTACTGCCTCCTCTCTACCTCCCTCTCCACCGCCACTGTACTAATACAGGAGCCCACTTCTGTGATTATACCCTACTTACATACTTCTTTCTAAGGTACATTGTTAGGGTTCTGTCACTTATTTAGATTTTTGCCATGATACAACATTATAACTTCAGAAGCACGCAGGGGCACTTTTACAAAGCAGTTAATTACCAAGGGAAATTAGACGTAAACAAGAAATAGAAATATCCAGGACAGCATTTAGCTTTTGTACTTTACAACCCATGTTAAGAGAAGAACCTGTGAAACTAACTAGAAACTGTTAAGCTTACTATCATTCCATTACCTTTCAAGGGAAAAAATAAAAAGAGAAGTGAGGGATTATACAGCATTTGTTTAAAAAAAAAGTTCTCAAATTTCATCTCTGAGAGATCAGGATTTCTCTAAGCTTTTGATCTTGGTTGAGAAAGAGACCTCAGCTAAGCAAAACACCTCTAACAGTGGCAGACCTCCTGCTTACCACTCCTTACCTGATCAACTCACGTCTGCAACTGGCTTTCTGGTTTCAGTCAGAATATATTTACAAATTGTATCAGCAAGAAAATCACACTCCACCCTTTTTCTATGTATCAGGGTTAGTGTTCATTAAGAGAAAAAAAGTGGAGCTCTGCTGTGTGGGGTTGCAAAGGGGCTGCTAAAGGAAATAAATGTATTATTGTCTGGCCTTCAGTATAAGAGTTGATTTCAAAAATGTTGTGCATTTTAAAAAGTCTCAACAGATAGTAAGCAATGAAGTGAATCTCAGGTTAGATTAACTATTTAGAACACCGTAGTAAAGTTTAAGTATGGAAAAATCATCTGCATGCAATCCACAATCTAAAATTCTGATATTTCTTTTCCTTTTAGTTTTTCTGTGGTACCTTTATATTTTCATATCCCTCCTGTTCTTCAGAAAAGCCTGAAATTAAATTTACAGAATTTCACAGATCTATGGATATGTATCAAATTTGAATGCTTTTATCTGTCAGAGAAATCCCACAAGACTGCCAGAATGCTGCATTTGATGCACATCAATGTTGACTTCATACAAATAATTGAAAGAATGCATAGCACTTCATATTTGAGCTGAAGATTATGATCCATACTGACAATGAATTTCAAGACATATTCTGCTTGACTGGAGAGTTTCAATTTTTCTCCTTTTGTTTTATATCACATTTTTATGTTTCATGGGAGGAGGGTACACTGGGTAACCTGATTGCCTTAGCTTATTTACTGCACTATGTTTAGTTGGTTTCACACTGCTGAGAACAAAAGCAATGCAGGGAGGACATAGCAATGTTAAAGGTCTATACAGCAGCAAAGACAAATTCTGCACATTCTGAGAAGGTGAAGAAACAATGATGTTTTTTCCTAGGGACGAAGAAGGGATTTGAAGGTTTACTGCAATCCAGGAAGCAATAAAATAGTCATTAAGCAGGGAAAAAAAACTGAAGAAAGAGATGTGCCCTGGAAAGCCACATTAGGCAGGAGGGAGAACTCCTTTCGAATCTTTTATTTTTGTTTAGTCTTATGAAATTTCTGTTTCAAGAGTTACTTTTTCCAGTGGCACAAAATATAATTTTGCTTTAGACTACAACACTGAGAATCTCATGCCCAGCCACGTCATCATCACTATATATTCATACATTTATATGTCTCTATATTTCCAACTACAGCATAATATGTATAACACATGCAGTTTAATCATCAATTTATCATTCATCTGGAGATGAGTGTGCTTTTCAGAGTTGTTTGTGCATCTGAAACAGACTTTGAAAACGTCTTCTTTAAAATACATTGTACTAGGAAAGATTTCCCCAAATTGTCTCTCGGATCTTAGTTCCTACAGACTTTTTATACACCATCTAAGCAGAAAAGACAAAATTTTCTTCCACATCATTTACTTCCTTGTCAATCTAACAACATTTATAGATCAAGCATACAGTAGGAAACACAAAAGCAGCACAATTATGCAAAACCATTCTGATTTGTTTGTAATATCCCACCTCAACAGTTTCAGCTAAGTCTGATGTACAGTTAAGTCATATCTCCCTTCTTTGAAAGGAATTTGTCAATATCTCCTAGACATCCTGAGTCACAATTTGCACCTAAAGAAGAGAAGCATAGGAAACACCCTCTCAAGGAAAACATTCTAAATCCAGATTTTCAATATTTGCTTTATACGATCTCACACACAAATTGCCAGTTCCCTTCAATTCTATCCAAAACTGCAAATGACATGTTGGGTGCTCAGGCCACCTTGAATTAGAGATGGCATCTACTTAACTATTAAAATTCTCCATCACTTGAAACCTGGTACTTTTTGTAACAATAAAATCCCCAAATGTTGTTTAGACCATCAAAGACACCATAATCACAAGAGGATGTGATTTAATGGATCATTATTTTACACATCTTCCACTGGAGGCTTGGGCTGGAAACACTGCAGCCAGATGTCCTCAGGGATATACTGCACAGGAATTTAATATCCAACTGTAGCCAGCTAAGGGGTTTTTATTAGATTTCACATTCTGAAAACATGTCTTTTTAGTATTGAGGTAACATAAAGCCCCAAACAGCAAACTATCTGACTACAGACTGTTGGATAGACAAGATCATATCCTAGAACAGCTAAAACACTTATCATTTACTATTCATACTACTTCTGCTGCAACAATCAAACTCAAAGAATGAACGATCTAGGCTTGCCAGTCAGTGAGATTTATGCTGAGGACTTATGTTTCCACCATGAAACTGATCAATAAAACAGGAGAAGAATGTATTAAATCAATATTAAAATAAGCTAATGTCAATTAGAGAGTTTCTGATTTTCAAATGAAGACCTTCTCTACTGAAAACACATTAAATGTTAAATACCTAAATGCAAAAAAGCTATCTGAAATTGTTATTTTTTATATTTACACTGCATTACACCTTTGTCACTGTAACAATTTTCTTCACAATATAATGGTTTTAAAATATTTTTTTAAAGTATTTTGAACATGTACATTTTATTACAAAATCCAACCTTTAAAATAAAACAAACAAACAAAACAAAAAATCCCCCCAGTAATTAGTTCAGAATTTAGCCCTATAGATTTCTAAAATGTATATATGTGGTATACATCAAACTTTCCATCCTTCAGTCAGAGTCTACAAGTCCCTGTGGTAGTTGCTGCAACAAACTAACCGTACAACCAATTAAATAACTGGGGGGAGGGAGAAAGTAGAAAAAAAGATCAATGAAACAGAAGGAGAAATGCCATGAGAGAGCCCACAAACTGAAAGAAACCTCAATTTCTTTTGGAGCATTTCCAGGACCACAGAACTGAACCATTCTCAGGTTTCATTTCCTACCACATATCTTCCATGAAGAATGTTCTGTGAGCCATAATCACATAACAGATCTTTAGCAGATACTAACTATAACAGCTCCCCTCACAACATCACTTTGTTTGGGAAACTAAAACACTTCAAGTGGAAAAACACTCAATTTCTTTGCATTTCTCCTACAGCTTGACCTTCAGTTAGCTTGCAAAGAGGCCAAGCCCAAACAGCCCAAAATACCATAAGCTACTTTTAATCTTGTATTTATAATTAAGCTACTCTCTTAAAAGCCCCCAAAAGATTTTTGATTGTTACACCACTGTGCTTGCACCTGAAAAGGAAATTCCTTTTTTAGATTCTTCTGTTTTTTTTCATCGCTTTCCTAAGCCTATTGCAGTATCTTAGTCAAATTATTGTTATCTAGGGACCTTAACAAAAGACATTTACAGCTCATGTTCTGATGACTACCTCACTAATAGTCCAGTGTCCTTCACAGAAAGTTGTTTTTATGTTCTAATCATCTTTCCAGAGGCCAGATAGTTATGAGTTAATTCAAATCAATGTCCAATGACTTCCTAATTTTCATTTCACACTTAATAGCATTCATGTCTGCGTTTGGCAACAGTTCTATTGAAACTTTATATCAGATATTGTTAGGAAGTTTTTTTCATCTTTCTGAAACCATGTTTAATCAAGCATGAACACAAACCACGGTTTCTTGGTGAAATGACTGGAAGTTAGGATTCCATTTAAATATTACTGGTTTAAAATTTCTCTTGGATTTACACAGAATAAATGCAGAACAGAAAAAGTTTGATAAACCTTTAAGCTTAAACATCATTCCAAGAATGCTTTTCAAATTTTATTTACTTGCTAGATTATACTAAGAACCAATACAATCTGCATTTATTGCTTACATAGGTAAGCAAGCTTGGACCGTATGAAGGTATTCAACCTCACGGTTCTGATAACCTACTGAAAAGAGTTTTTGGAACTAGTGTCTGAGGAAGAGTTTAACACACTCTTCTACAACAAGTTGGTTTTTTTTGTCTGTTAAGATGGGCAGTAAAATTTCCCTCCTCCTTAAAGTATTTTCATGATAAATGACTGCCATACTCCTTAAACAAGTATATATGAGTCTATGCTCTTTAAAATAATAAAATTTTATTTTGGTGTCATTCAAATTTTAAAGGATGTCAAATTACTTATTCCTTGATTTTGGTTTATTAACTTGAGGTAGACTAAAAAGTTCACTTTTCTGATGTATACTTTAAGCATACCGATCCTCCGAGTCTCAGTACAGGCTGAAGAATTGCAAAGATTTGTTTCCATTAGCAAAGTCTGGAATTTCTACCTTCTGGGTACATCTTCAGAGTTCAGGAGCTATACTTACATATGTCGTGTCAACAACACTTTACCTTGCCATATTTCATATCGTGGGAGAAACTAGGGATAGCAAGATACAATACCATCTGAATTATTTATTTTCCTCTGAAAGTGATAAAAATTCCATTAAAGATCTTTATAGATGGATACGTGAACATTTCGCCAAGTCAAACCAAACCCTCATGTGAATGACTTTAACTCTTACACAAGTAAATTTACTCTCAAGCTCTTTAAGGTAGATCTCTCAGAGTCCTGTTGTATGTACCAGGTCACATGCAGCAATTGCACTCAGAATATATCATAGTTTTCCTTAAGTCTATTAGGAGAGACAAGGTAAGACATACAGGTGGTTCTCAACATTCTATCTTTAAAAATGAGGAAGTCATGCCAATCACATACGTCTCCTTCTTCAGCATTTCTTTCTATTTACATGCTCTGATAAAACTGTTGCTCTCCATCAGCCTGAAAAGGGAAATCAGACTCATCCAATTTCAAACATCTATTTTAAAATAAATTATCTTCATTTTTACTTAATTTACATCTTGCTTCAGTGTCATAATCCTAATGCCACTCCTATCTGGCAGAATATCCATACAGATATCTCAGAAAATGAAACAACAGAAATGAAAATCAATTTTGTACCCACTTATCTTTGAATAAAATCCTCAGATTTTCAACTGATAAGAAAAAAAGAGGTTATTATGGAAGTTCTGCCCCATTGGTGAGTATTAATTGAAGAGGATTCTGTGAAAACCAATTCACCAAACTGGATAATCACATCAGCCCAATTTGATACTTAATTTATATAACCCAGGTTAAGAGGTTGGAATCAAGAGCTCAGGGGTCCTGTTGCCTGCGGATAAAGATGATGCTCTCAGCTGGAGAACATATTGTTTTGAATGCTCAGTTGACTTATGCTGTTCTAAGGTAAACAGGTTGGAGTTGCCTTCTGAAAACTGCATTGAAATCTAGTGGTTATTTCAGCTAACCTCTACTCATCGCATTCCTTTAACTATCTCTTACTCTGTAGCATACTTGCCCAAGTAACTTCTCAAACAGTGGAATGTAATTTGTTTTCATTAATTCTATCCTTACACTTCTAAGTAAAACTTCAATTATTCAGTGATAGTCTGTCACTTCTCCTCTGTTGCAGACTCAACCAATTAAGAAAGGTAGCTTAGATCTCAGGCTCCTGGGGAGTTTCACTTTATTTAGCTTCTGTTCAATCTAGAAATAATGTTATCCTAACAACAAGACAAAATCATTATTTAGTATGTAACTGTACTCAAGTAGACTGTTCACACAAATTTAATTAGTGTTTACAAATGTAACTTGGATCATGTTGGTTTATTATTGCACTCTTGTCTGTGTTTTTTCCTGTTTAAAAACGCACTGTATTGCTGTATGTTAGACTGACACTCTTGTATGTTAAATTTACACTTAAGTTCTGCATAAATATTTCACTCACAGTTCTATATTTGAAGTTTTTCAGGTTTTGTTCCCCATTCCTTTCTAGGTTTGTGTTAAAACCGCTCATACATTACTGCAGAAAAAAGGGCTTTCTGCCTTTTAATCTTTCCTCTATTGTGTAACCCTTTCTGCTGTTTGAGAACTTTGAAATAAACCATTTGCTTGACAAAAATGCATAACTCCTAAGCACTATCTGAAAAATAATTAAGCAAGAACTGCTTCATTGATTCATACAAGCTTCTCATAATTTAGCCTCAATGGCAGGTGTACATGCGAAGACAATTAACATGAATATTATTTGACAAAAACGTTTTTCTCCCTCTATATGTCCTTTTAGTTTTGAATAACTGACATAACATTTTAACGAAGTTAAATATTATTATTTCATTTTGAAACTAGCATAGGCTTTCTAAGTATATAGCATATAGCATTAGTTTCAGAGGAATGTATATGGTCACCTTAAAACCTGTTGTTTATGTATTCTTTCGCATACATATTATTTGTAATAGCGATAACCAGGAGAAAAAATCCCATAAAGGAACAATACACTAGAAGCAATAGGAAGCAAATGATGTAAAAATAAATAAAACCTATTTTAATCGATTTATCTTTTCAAGGTACTGCCACTTATTTTGACAGACAGTAAAGTGCTCCTCTTGAACTTAAATGTCTTGGAACATAAAACGTTGGTTTCTTATACTGAACAAAAGGTAAGACTTTTCTCCACAGTTACAAATAAAGAGGCTTCCTGGTGAATTATGAGGTTGAAGCACAACTGTGAGAGCTCAAGATTTCCATTAGGGAGATTTGAATCAAGCCATGTACCCACAAAAGATTTACTTCAGCATAAACAGTTTTGAAATAGCTTGTTATGCATAGAAATCTTCTCTTCTTGATGGTTTTTCGTAATAAACTGTCTTTCACACCTCCAGAGCATGAAAACTCCCTGCTTCCTGTAGAAAAACTGTCATCCAAGGATAAGCCATTTTCAGGAGTTTTCAATGCTGGTTTACTTCCAAGCTGAGGAACCAGATGACAGATCTACTTATTTATAAAAGTCTTGATTCTTTGCTACTTACTATTCTAGGTTATAGTACTGAAAGATCAGTACTATTAACTAGTAACAAAATAGGCAAGGCACGAGTACTGCTTCACAGTCTGCAAACTACCTTAACATAATGCTGCTAAAAAATTAATTAGTCTTTTCATTAATTATAAGACACATCCACAGCACAACTCTTCTTTTTAACTACCATGACAATACAATAAGACGCAGTTCAAGACAAATAACAGCCTAGACCTGAATTTTTAATAACCTATTGTGAGAGTACTGCAGCAGGGTACATAAACTGTGATTCAGTGGACAGACTTGCCATATGGTAAGCTTTTAGCGCCAGCATTAACTGAATCCCAGAAACCAACATTTCTCTTTTTGAGTCTGCAAAAAACAACAAAACCTACTTATTTACGGAGGGGAAAACCAATATCAACTGATGACAGATCTGATCTCAGTGGAGATTGTCGATACTACTATAAAATATTTTCTGAGGAAACTGTCCTTGCTGATATGTTCTGACATGAGTATTGGGTACATACAGATGCTTTCAAGCAGTAGCAGAACATTTCAATACTATGGGTTCCAGTACTTTTGCTCTGCTTCCAAAGTTACTGATCCATTTCTTTCTCTTACCTAACTAACAAAACAGCTTCTCGGTAGCTGCTCTGCAGAGGACTCCCAAGGCTCTGACTTTCTCACTTCCCACAGTTATGGGTATATTCTGAAAGGCCAGAAGTGAAGACATATTCTGTCTCTACCCCTATCACGTCACAAATATCAAATCACAGAATAGTATCAATTATACTTACACATATTGTGAAAAGTACCAATATCCTGGAATAGATGAAATGATACTTAACTTGGATATCTCACTACAACAATAAATTTTTACTATGTGTCCTCTGCAAATTATGAAACAAGAGAAATAGTCCTTGTACCTGAAGTCGAAATGAGCAGAGCAAGGTCCCACTGAGATTTTTTTGGCCGTTAAAGAAATTGAAGTGCTTCTGTGAAAATCCACCCCTGTCACCCCAAACACTTATGTAGAAATTTTCTCTGACTCCAGTGGAGTTTTAATCAACTCTTGAGAACATCATTGGACCATTGGTTTCTTTCATCTATACGTGTATTTTTTTGCAAAGTCCACTTGTCCTACATGCTTAAACACATCTGCTTCTAAACATCATGTGCAAAACGTGAAGTACTTTTCTTTAAGCCTTGAAGTGATTAACTATGCAATTTTCTTTATACCAAAGTAGACTATACCAAAATACCTTCAATATTTTCAAGACATGGGGCAATATGACACAATCACCCTAAGAGTGGTTTCCCTCTGAAAAATCTACTTCAGATACTGAAGGAAAACTATCAGTCAAGATATCTAATTTTCTCAAAAACAATTGAAGTCAGCAGTTCCAATTCCAATGGGGAAAAATGACAGAAAGACAGACTCAAAGAAAACAGAGGGAAGGACAGACAGGGAGGGATGGAGAAACAAGACAGAAAAACAGATGGACAGAAAGAAAGAAAATTAAACTACGTATCAGTGAGATTATTTTATGTGGAGGACAAAAAGCAAGACACGGAAAAATCCCCAACACAATAAGCAAACAGCAGACACCATTAAACAGCTCATAGATTCATGGCTTTCAGTTTATCTGAGAAAAACTAGATATTCAACACTAGAGATTTCATTCATGTGGTTTTTAAAACATTTTGCATGCATGATCAACATGAAGAGGAACATAATGAAAAGAAAAATGTCTTTGCAACCATATTTCCTTTTGGAAAAAAAAAAAAACCC
>JACDJE010000131.1:886770-901517 GCA_016647715.1 Pavo muticus
AAAGAAAAAAAAAAATATATATATATATATATATACATATATATATATGTAGGTCACGCTTTCCTGAATCTTACAGAGACTTACAAATTTTTCAGTACTTTTTCCCTACCTGGAGTACTTAAATGAACTGTATTAAGTTTTCATTCCAGTGCGGACTAAAACACACAGATTTTATCTGTTTTCATGAGTCTGCCAGACTAGAATGTTAAGTTTCTTGAGAAAAGTGAGTTAAATGACATTTCCAATCTTGACCACAGGCCGAGACAGTAACTAGAGAGAATTACACTAAACTGAATATTTCAGAAATTTGAATGAGTTTCAATTTGGCTGCAGAGAATAAAAAGAAAAATAAACGGTCCAGTTACGAAGGGATCTTATTTTACAAGAAATGTTTCAGGCATCTTTATTCATTCCAAAATTTCTTCTATATAATACACCTTTCTTATTAATGCAAAGTCAGACCTGGAAGTGCCTGGAGATGCTGGAAATGAAATCAATACTTTATTATTATTATTATTATTACTCAGAGGAAACAAACAAGCAAAGCAAAAGCTTTAGAATATGTACTGTTGCAGAAATGAGCAAGTGGAAAAACCCTACGTATTGTCTAATATGTGGAGAAATAACTGGATCCAGAAACTAGTTGGCTTTTCAAAGACAGCATTGTTTCCTTAACAGATTTTTCCTTTTCTTTCATATAAAAATGGGTAACCATCAGGATAAATTGATTTTTCCCCAGATTTGTTTGCTGTTCTCAGTGTGGATGTTTTCCTACATAGAGTCTGTTCAAGGACATTTTCAGTTTCAGGATCTCAGAGGGTCATGACAGATGAATATAGTTAGCTCCAGGGTAGTTACTCAGGTCCCACAGTGCCAAACATTTGGGGTAAGCAGTATTTTTCAGGCTGTCTCACAACCCTTTAGAGAGTACAGAATGATTCAAAGGGCATAGCAGATGATTACCAAAAAAAAAAAAAAAAAAAAAAAAACAAAACAAAATAACAACAACAAAAAAAAAAACATGTAAATAAAGAAAAAAAAAAGTAATGGCTTCAACTGGGGCAGAGGTTTCGAAAGTGAAGAGCGTTGCTGTTTCTCAGGTTACGGGCGACTTCAAGCCAGCAGTTGCTTACTGCTTTTACTTGCTGGTAATTTTCTAGATTTTTCTAGGTCAGAGGATTAAGTGTTCGTTATACTAGCCAGAAATTACACTTGGTTATGACTCCACTATTCTAAAATGAGTGAAGATATCTTGATTCTGAATATAACAAGAAAATACATAAGACAAGACTGGGACTTTAGATTCTGTGGGACATCTGAGAGAAAGAGAACAAAAGGTGTGACCAGAAGGACAGTAGGAAAGATGGTAACGTTTTGTTTTCATGGACCTCAGAGGATCCAGGAGGGGACAAAAACTGCCACCTCCTTCCCCTCAATTTTCAGCCCCTTTTCCTGTCTGTGGCTACACAACTTGTCTGCTCAGTTTTGCAGGAACAATACTGACCTTTGAGGAAACCAGGCCCAGCATCTTTGGCTGAATTGTGGAACAGGACCAAAATGTTTCTGGGTCCACACTAACCAGGAACACAAGGAATAAATCAGTCCAAACAAAAGATCAGGCCTTTGAGAGAATTGATCTGGGAGGAATTTAAGGATGAACAGAATTTATGTATTTTGTAGTAGAAGATAGAGATTTCACCCATTTCTTTTTCTTTTCTTTCTTTTTTTTTTTTTTTTTAAGTTAAAATTTAAAAATTCCATGGGCTTTGATTGAACAATATAGAGGCAATGATTAGGAAACAAAACTGAAAATATTTCTGTAAACACATTAAATTCAGGACTGTTGGCTGTATGGCCAGTCTACTTTTTTTTATTATCATTTCTTGCAGGAAAATTTGCTGAAAATCATAAATTTATGCTTTTTATCCAAAATGCATTAAACATACAGCATTTTTCAGGATAGAGTGATGTTTGTTTTTACAAAAATCAATGAACTGTGGAAGGAAATCCAATCAGATGTCCAGTTTATGATATTTTAAGTTTTCTAAAGCCAAGAATAAAGGGCTACTGGTTATCTTGTGAGAACTTGTCTTTCCTTCGAGTGATGAGGAGAACATCAGCGTATAGAGCAAGTGATGAACATATTCTGCTAACAGTGCATTCTGTGCTCTTATTAAACGTTATAGAAACAATAATATTTACAAACCTCTGCTCTAGTACAATATAAACACAACAATTTGAGTTCAGAAATACTTTTAAGTGACCTGGTTTTCACTTTTGCCAAATGCACGTGAGATTGCAGACACTTAAGCCTCCAATACATATTTATTTTTAATTACCTTAACAGGGCTCTGAGTATTACAGAGATGAATTAGGAATGATAAGCAGTTGCCAAATCCCAGTGAATTAGTCAGGAAATTCAGTCTCTGAGTTCAAGTGCAAGACTAGAAACACATATCTATAGTGTAATAACATAAATAAGTTGCTACTCGGTTTATTTTTACTTTTACATTATATATAATATATTTGTATCTCATGTTGACTCTCTCAAAAGCATACTTCATTGGTTCAAAGTGGAAATTTTTGGCCTAAAGATGTTTTCGGAGTTGAAATGAAATTCCCTTTGGGGGATGACTAGCAAATAAAAACATATCATCTTTTATTATTATTATTATTAATGGTTCTATTTTTTTTTTTTTATCTACCAAAAGCAAAGCATTAAGAGAAAAAAAAGTCAAATTTGTGGCTAGTGTCAATGGCAACTACTCAGCATACTATACAAGGGTAAAAGTTGCGAAAAAAATAATCACCAGAAGTTCTAAGTTTGTGATTTATAGCAAAAAATCACCATCGCATTTCTGCGTAATTCTACTAAAATCGTGTCACTTGAGAAGCAAATGTTACATCCAGTTTCCTTGAAGCTGCAGTCAGTGACTAAACACAAGAACAAGGCAAGTCTAAAAGCAATTCTAAAAGTTAAATTATCTTCTAAAGTGCAAAGTTCAGTTCTTATAATTCAAATGGCTTCAAACAATGCTGATGCCTTGTGCTTTTTGCAGAGAGGCAACAGATATAAAAGATTCCGTGGGCTAACTCTATTAATCATCACTTCTAAAGAAATGAAAAACGAGCACTTGAATATTCTATTCCTCTTCCCTACATTTATTCTTTTGACAATTGTTTCTATTGAGAAAACTTAAATGTTCTAATTATTCACAGTTCCATTTATAAAATGGCTGTATGTTCCCAAATGGGCTGGTGCTTTTTATTATTTTATAATTGCACCATTTCGCAAGGCATTATACAAACAAAAGAGAAGGAGACCCGTGCCCACAAAGCCAGAAGGTAAATGTTCTTGACTCTGAAATACATAAAAAGCAGCTGAAGGACTGATGCAAAAACAGTATCAAAATATTCTTTAAAAATCTGTTTTTTTCTTACTAAAGAAATTCATCATAGAGCAGTGCTGGGAGGCCTCCCACCTGCAAACAAACCTGTCTCGTCACCAATTCATCAGTGAAAACACATGCAGTAGTCAAGTGCACTCATGACTTCAAGCATCATCACACTGCAACCTGCACATAACCGTGACTCAAAAAAGCTTTTCTGTATTCTTACTGGGGGCAGGAAAGGAATTCAGCCCAAGAGAGCTGCCTGAAAACCTCTCTGCAGTGCAGAGAACCACCAGGAACCCTACAACAACATTTCTGAAGAAGGAAGCTGTTTCCCCATGAGTTTCATAGTCCCTCGATTACAGTGCTGCCCCTCTCTACCAACGTCGTCTGCAGCATTATCTCACTTAGAAATGATTTATTGTGAAGTTATGGCTCTGTTAAGTGCCTTCAGGTTATCTTCAGCCAATTTTTTTCTGAATTATATGTACAGTAATTTGACTGGGAGAAATGTTTCTAACAGGGGCACAAGCTTTTACATATCTCTATATTCTCACTGCATTTTTACAGTATTCCAGGAGGCTCATCTGGTCTGGTATTGCCTTTGAGGACCCCATTCCGTGGTGCTATGTCCCAGCCACCAACCGCTATGCAAAGAGATGGGGTTGACAATACTATGTAAAGTAGGCTTTTACCTCATCCCATTTCAGTATGATCATTTTTTTGTGTGTTGAAAAATTTATGTGATTTAAATATATTATCCATTGGCAATGTTTTCAATGCCTTTGAAAGGAAATAGTTAATATGTGTATATACGAAAGGACTATTAACTCAGATTGAAGAGGGAAGTTGGCAGGTCCAGTACTTACACAGGATGAAGCTCTATTTTGAAGTGAAGAGTGACTGAAAACTCCCGTTTGTCCAAAGCTGGCGATGTCAGGTAACATTGCATCAGATGGCATTAAAAAAAATCAATCATTTTCTTACAATGTTTTGCTGCACTTGCATAGGAACAACAGAAATGAAACAAGCAATTGTTGCATAAAGGGGAACACACTCAAGATATCTGAGTGTGAGCAGGTGTCCCTCAGTCTAATTAGCACTTCACTTTTGTTTCTTTAGACTCATTTGCCTTGGATTATCTATTCATAATGGCATACAGCTGCTCAATAGATGTCCCTACATCTGCCACAGTTTTCAACCCCAAACTGTTCTCAGCTTATCAACCAATTTGAAAGATGAGAAAATACAAGTTTAAACAAGAGAATATGTACTTCAGATATGTGTGAACTTTGTTGCTTTCCTCCAACCTACTACCTGACATGTTAGGGCAGGATTTTTAACACTTTCTACTACTCAGCATTTCAGAAATAATTGAGAGTATGTTTTACATCTCCTTCTCCTCAAGATCCTTTCTCACCTATTTTTGAAACTGAGTAACAGAAACTTAATGCAGCAGATGTGGCTGAATCTTCAGCATTTTAAGCAGTGCACAAAATAGGAAAATCTTGATATATGGTTGAAAGCTAGTTGTCCATCTATGCTCAATTCTACTCCCATTTCAAGCCCTAAAAAAGAAAATGGCTCAATTTCAAATATTATTTTAAAGGACAAAAACAAGCTTCTGGATTTTTTCCTGAGTTCAACTCTGATAACCATGTTCTATGTTGTCAAACTTCAGTTTGACAAATATATCTTCAAAAAACTACAGATAATATACTTACATTTTAATCTTTAAAATCCCTTTAAAACCAGGCATCCAGTAAGATATAATATTTAAGCTTTTAGTTATTGACTGCTATGCCTTCCCCTCACAAGAGATACAAAACACAGACCAAGGAAGAATTTATTTGTAAATTGGCTTTAGTCAACCTCAAACTATTTTCAACAGAAAATAAGCGTATAAATTTTGCTACAATAGGAGACCTCTCAGGGAAGATGCAGAGTGCTGTGCTCCACCACCTGACGAGTTACAGGTGAGGTTAAAATTAGAAATGCAGAGCCATGTTTTCCAGTAAATATTACAGTGGGGAAAAAAACAACATTAAAAAAGTTACAAAAATGAATCACCAATGTTACCAAATATGAAAAAAATATTACCACAAACACTTGGCAAAAGTGTTTCTGTCAGACCAATGTCAATATCGCTAGTGTTGAAATTAAAAATATTTCCTACACAACTTTTATTTCAAAATATTTTGTTACTAAATTTGCTTCTATTTAAATTTAACACACCAGTAAACAGGATATCGAAGAGCTGGCTTTTTTCCCTGTGCTGTGACCCAAGTTTTGATTAGAGGGAATTTGCTGTGAAGCTATTATGGAATTCAAAGCAAACTCTCCACACTGTGCCAAGCTAAATCTGCCAGGCTTGAAAATAGGAAACTAGATTTCAAGTGTGCTAGGTTCCATCGAGAGAACTGCGTAAAGCAGTTCCTATTAGTCTATGCAGACTAAACACTTCATCCTGCTTGAAGAACTACCCTTTTCTGACATTTCACTTTCGTGGGAGATGATACCCTATTCATAGCTCTGGTTGTTAAGCTCTGAATTCCACAAAAGAAAATAATTGTAATCCATCTCATAAAGGAGCAGGCAAGTAATGTACTACTTAAAAGTAGCTATAAAGCAGTGTGTTTTAACAACTCAGTAAGCCATTAAATAATCTTGTTCCTGGGCTTGAACTGCCTAGGGCCTCATTAAAAGAAATTAGAGACCTTTTATATGCAGCAAACTCTCAAGTGCACGCTAAAATTATGTGCCAAAGATTATGTAAATTTAAAAGTGGTTGGTTGACTAAGAGAGCTTTGCCAACAATGCATTTGTAAATATATTGTTTGTTATTAGAAAATGCTAGAGCTATTACTAAAGTATGTGAATATATTAATAAATCACAGAAATTACAAAGCATTTTACATCACTGAAGTGCTCTGCTGAAACGTAGTACATAAATATGTTTCATTATTAAATCTTTATTTCTCGGCTAGATGCTTTTTTTCCTACTGATTGTAGATAACTTCAAAATCAGCTGTTCCTTCAGAATCATCCATACATATTTTTCTATCTGTTCCTCAAATTAAAGCTACTCTCTCATTAAACCCTTGATGGCTTCTTTTTTATTGCCTAAGTCTACAAATTCGCCATACCTGTTGTATTTTAATACCCCACAGAAACATAATTTTCTATGTAGATCTTATAGAGGTCTTCCAGTACCTACAGGGGGCCTTGCAAAAGAAAGCTTGAGAGGGTCTTTTTTACAAGGGCATGTGGTGATAGGACAAAGGGTAATGGCTTTAAACTGAAAGAGTGGAGATTTTTAATGGATATAAGGAAGACATTCTTTACTCAGAGGATGGTGAGACACTGGAACAGGTTGCCCAGAAAGGCTGTAATGCTCCATCTCTGGAAGCATTAAGGTTGAACAGGGCTTTGGGCAACCTAGTATAGTGGGAGATAACCCTGTCCAGGTCAGGAAGATTGGAACTAGACCACCTTCTCTTCCAATCCAAACCATTTTGTAATTCTTTAATTACGTCCTAGAAGGACAGAAAAAAAACCTAAAACTATTTCTTGAAGTTTGCAATTGACCCTCTAAAGTCAAATAGAACAATGCACTGAAAGATTTTCATCTCATTTAATCAGTTTATTTCTCAGCTAACTGCTGAAAGATTTAAATTACTTAATAAAACAAAGAACTTTTAAAATATCAAAAATGTTCATTAAGAATGTATTTCAAGTCACCAACTCTTTGGCTTTAATCTCTTTGCCTTTCAATTTTGTTTCAGACTGGAATTTTGTGCTGATGGCATGCAAAGAGCATTTTTTATTATAAGTCTTAAGAACTGTTATTTTAACACAAAAGACAAGAAATGATGAGAAGGTATCTGTGGTGGTGTTCTCCCCCTGGGCCCCAATATCCTCCTTTGGCCTGGCCTTGCACATAAGGCCTTAGAGAGGAAAGCAGCGAGCAGCAGTACCAATCTGTGTCAAACTAGGAGGAGGAAGATGGCTGAAAGAACTGATAGCAGACACCAGGTTCAACAGCTGAGGACCTGTTGAGCATGTGTCTAGAAAACAACCTATGACTATGCATCAATCATTTTATTCCATAAATAGCTAGGCAGCCCAACAGCCCATTTGAACTCTCCTGCATAGCAGCCAGCTGCATGACAGGATCTCCCCCTGCGTAGAAATGGCTCTTGAGATTACACCTGCATAGAGATCCCTTCGCACCATGATGCCAAGGCGCCTCGCCAAAACTAAAAGTTTGTTTTAGGCTTTGTTAGCTTCACTAAGATCACATCATAAATTTACTGTAAGCTTTGTTAATTTTGCTAAGATAATATTTTAGATTGATTATGCACATATAACCCCTCAGACATAAACCATTTATTGAGCCTGTGAGTAGCAATGGATCCACCTGCACCTAAGCTCCTTGTGTCTGCTGTTTAAGGAGTTAAGGAAGCAAGGGAGTCCACTCTGAACCTTTTGACTCAACATGAGCGGCTCTTCAATGTTTAGTTAACAACCATTCATCATGTCTTGGTTTAGGAGTGAGTCCAGCTCCAACTAGGCTCCTTACCTCTGTGGTTCAGGGAGTTTAGAAAGAAATACGGTCCACTCTGAAACTTGTGACTCAACAGGAGTGCCTCCTGAATATATATGTTTAACCATACCCTCTATACAGTAAATAATCAAGTGTATATAGCCATCTTGAATCTCAAGTCTCTATTAAATCATTACATTATATCTTTATTATGTCAGTAAGTATATTCCTGCTTCTCTTTTATGAGTGAACAGCATAGTATTGTTGTTGTTTCCATCTGTGACTGTACCTATTTAAAATAACAAAAGAGATGACTCTTTAAGCTTTTATTTGCAACCGATCTTCTCTTGGGCAAATGAATACTACAGGTTACTATTCTCCTGAGTGACGCTTGTTCCAGCGCAAGAAATTATCCCAAAAATGTCCAAGTAAGCATTAAGCTAGTAAACATTCCAACAGTGTTCCATTTCCAAAATGCTTTATCAGAATGGTCAATGAATCATAGCTTCGAACAATCTGATTTTGGAAAATATAAACTATACTTTGCCCATGCTCATAATCTGTTAAACATTATACTTATTTTGAAACTATTTCATGACAAAAAATATCACTTAAATTTCAAAAAGTTCAAAAGACTCTGAAATTAGACAACATATTAGATATTTGCGTTAGTCTACATGTGGGATTGCTCTGCATTCACAAAGCAAACCCAATATAAACCTGGAGGAAAGCTTACTGGAGCTTCAAACCAGACATAAGGCAGAATAGTCAGAGCACGGATCTCTGACAGACTGAATTTGGCTAAGTAGGAAACATAAGCGAGAGCAGCATAAATGAACCTAAACATTTTCTCTTCAATACCCTTCTATTGTTTTGCAATTCAAATTCCATTCCTTGCAGCCACAGGAGTCCAAATGAAATGATTTATGGGCAACTACAGAATATAGTTCTTTACTTCTACCTGGGCTCTAAGTTGAAATAAAAATCCCGCTCAGCATACAACATCACCAACATTAGACAAAAGGCAGACAACTAAGCTTTTCATACTCCATGGAAAAACAAACAAACAAACAGATTTTCTGACTCTAACTGCAATTCAAGTAGTTCCACTGTTCCCTTTAAATATTACTGTGATCGTGAAAGTGGCTCCAAACTTTTCAGTAAGCCAATTTGGTTTCAAAAGATTGAAATAACTCTCTATGGCAGAACTGTTATTATGTACAATATGTCATATCCACATCTAAAATGTAAAGATGACCCCACAAATTGATACGTTATGATAACCATCATTATATCTCACATTTTTTTCAAGGTTCTCCCAGTAGTTCAGGGAAATAGACCTAAATTGGGTCTAACCTTGAATTGACAATAATTTCATCACAACTGCAAATTGAATCTATTTTTAACAGTGATAATCCTGTTAAGTATAATGGGTTTATGTAAAAGAATTTGTAGAATAGGATATCTGTAATTTCAAATTGCTCTGATTTACGTTTGAGTAATATTCTAGCAAGGAGTTCTATCTAGATCCATCTTTTCGGATTCCATAAAAAATAGATTGCAGAATTCAAGACTTCTTAGCTAGACAAAACTCCTACAAAATCTTTTCATTAAATTCCCCTGTAATACACTGTAGAAAACTTAGCTTGGTTTTTTTTTTTTCCTTTTTGTTACATTCATTTGACTGATTAGTTTGCCTGATGACCCAAATACTACAAATCTTCCTGACGCGTAGCGGTAACAGCACAACTGCTTTTAAACAAATACAACTCTTTGCACAGCCACAAGATTACTGAAGTTTCTTTAAATGCTGGTAGATGTTGTTCCCCTTAAGCTAACAAGATCTTATGGGTCATCTTCCCTCCTTTCTCCATCTCTGACCCAAAACCAAACACTTGCATTACTCTACAGATTTGCCAATTCAAACAGGAAAAATGAGAATTCCCTTCACAGTTAATAAAGACTAGTATGATGATAGCCATCATCCTTCAGTCATATGCAAAAATGCATTAGAATCCTGGTGCCATTACGATAAATTGCCCAAATTCATGTTTGTCAGATAAAAATGTCATGTCCTAATAGCCATGGTTGAAGTTGCTATTTACTGTAACGTAAGTGAACTTGGTCTGCCTGCCTGCTGCTACATCAGCAGTTAAACTTTCTCTTAATTTGAAAAATTCCATGGACTTCAGGTGCTAGCATAAGCAGCAGTCATTAACCCTAGAGGAATCAACACTGCTGGAAAAATTATTAAAGGGACAGGAAGATGGTAAATGCAATTGGCAGAAAAATGGGGAAAAAAAACAAAACGTGGAAAGACTAATTATGGCAGAAAACCAGATAAGGACTACAGGTCTGTAAAAAGTAAGCAGCACTTTATACGTGACTGGTTAGCCTGTGAGAAAGCAACTTGGTTCTTCTATAATATATCTTTCCCCAAATAAAGAGGCCTACCACTGATGCATGCCACTTTCTAATGCAGTGTTTTGCTTCTAACATCTTTAAACAATTCCAAGGCTCTCACATAAGGTCTTTCATGTAGAACTTCAAAAAAGTTGAAGCAGGGAGAAGAAATTGCTATCAGATCATAACAAGTACAGAACTTGTATCTCTAATGTTCTGGAACAACATAAACTTGCTTTACTGAATACCAGAATGTGCCTCCATCGCTCACAGTAGAAGACAGGTACCTTCATCTCATACCAGGTTCTAGATGTCATTTTCAGCATACTAAACCATACATGTAATGATGTTGGAGGGTTGCCTGGGCAGATAACATTACTGATGAGCTGACTAAAAATCTAGATAATGAAATGACAAATACAATGGAAATATTCAAATCTGAGTTGATATCTTGATGATTGGTGACTTACATTCTGTTCTTGATTTTTACAGTAGCCTTTTAATAAACAGCTGTGCCTATGCAGTGTACATGTTTTGTTTGTCAGAAAGCCTGTGCTCAGTGACTGGACTGGTATTGGCCCTAATCCAGAGCTTTTCCTTGATCCTCCTCACTCCTGCTGCTTTTATATTTGACTTAGTAGAAGGTCTAGTACTGCATCTCAGCTGCCAGTAGCAAATACACGCTGTGAGACAGAAAAGGGCAGGCTCTTCAATGACCTGCACCTATGTGATTTCTAGTGCCAAGTTAAGCAAGTTTGCTTCAAGTGCTGGCTGGCAATGCAGCAGAGTGAAGGAAGAGTTGGGCTGAAACAAACCATTCAACTTTGTGCTGAAAGAGCATTGACAGATTACACAAAGCCATGAGCACGCTAAGTGTCTCTCAATGGAGGCACTAAACATGGTTGTGCTGGTGCTGTGAGTGTTCCAACAAGTTCCTAAAGCTACGTTGCTTGACTTCGTGCTAAGGAAGGGAGATCAGTAGTATTTCATAATCTGTGCAATAGCTTTCAAAATCTAAGTTTACTGTTTTCCTTAGCTTGCATTTCCGATTATATTTTTGCATTAACAAAGCAAAAATGTGAGTGACACTGGCAGACATTCTGATGTGAATTTAATTGACCACGAAGGCACAGCTAGAATCACGCAGACCTGCTATTAGCATTTGTCTGCTGCAAGAAATTGAAAGCACAGGGTTTCTGACAGAGAATTCCACATAAACAAGAGAACCCTAGGAAGTAGTGCTTATTCAGACCAGCAATTAAGAAACCCAGCAACCTGACACAAATACTTTGTCTATTAATACACAAGTAAAACAGAGGTATGAGAAAATTCCAAAGTCTCAATCAACTGCTTAGAAATTATGAGCTTGTCTGCAGCTTTCAACCACTTCTTTCTCCACAACATACTAGCGTATGAAGACAGCTGTCGTAAAAAGCAAACTATCGACCAATTGCTCTAGCGCAACATACAGAATTGCTGTCTCCAGGAGACAGTAGAGTCGTGAATGGCTTACCAGCACGCACAGGTAGGTTGCTAACAAGGTGAGCTGAAGAACAGTCGGTGAAATTAGTTTGGGAAAAAACAAAAAAAAGTGCTGCTCTTCATTACGTTTGGGAGAATTGTACATCTGTACATTTACTCAGAATAGCCCAGCTAATAGGTGATAACTAGCTAAATTTTGCAGTTCAGTTCTTGTCACCACCTTGTCTGAACAACAATGAAGAAAATTTAAATAGTGCTGATAGCAAAACACTGACACTACTTGGGAGATTTAACTCTGCTTAGTAGTTAGATAGTCATTAAAAGAAAAAAACCACAATCTGCATCAACATCCCTTTCAAAGAAATGAATGGAACGTGCTTATTAACATTCAGAAGGTTTACGATCAATTCTTCACGGTTTCAACTTCTGTTTTCTTATTGCTACATATCACTAAAAAGTGACACAGCAACAGTTTACTCTTAATGGGGATCCACAGAAATTATTTCACTCAAACTACTTTTTCCATGCTTTGCAGCTTTGTTTCAAAGTTCTCTTCTTCAGAATAAGGAAATATTTCAAAGTAAGAGGATTACAACTATTATCTGCTATCTTTCCTTCAGTGACAAAAAAAACCAAGACTGTACATGTGACAGGCACATCTAGAAAAAGACTAAGACAAGATGAAAGTTTCATTATGAAAAACTAGTAGGATGAACATTTACCCACACATCTGGAGAGATTTTCAGTGCCATCAATTAATAGAAATTAAGACAGAATTTTAAATAAGGTTCATTTCTCAATCAGTTTCTGCTAAGAAATAGGGGAAAATAAATATACTCAACTCAGAAAGAGCTGTCATTCTCTTTTAAGTCTTTTAATATTTTCTCATGCTCCCGAGTTTTCTTACATCATCCAGCATTGTTCTGATTTATTGTGGTGTTTGTCCATTAAAAAAAGTATGAGTCTCCTGAGATTTAATTGTCACAAATTATTACAGAGGGGTTGCTGAATTCTCATCATTCTTACAGTAGAGGTTTTTATGACAGAAGTGATGTGTAAGACACTGACAAATTGACACGATAAAGTCAGGCAGTAGCAGCATGGTCACAGGTGCTTGAAGGTTCTTAGCAGAATAAATAGCTGCTATTAGACCTGATCCATTGGCCGTTTTGGTGAAAATGGTACTACTTGTTGCCAGCACTCTAAGTTTATTCTTTATGCATGAAATATCCTTCAACTTTTCTCTTGATTTTTATGCTTCTGTGAAGGCAACTCAGAAGAATTTCTTAAGATACTTTTTTTTTTTTTTCATTTAAGAAAGAAGAACATAAAGTTATTTCTTCAACTCCATCAGATGTTAGTTCCAATTTCAACTAGTGATTGAAGTTTGGATATAGAAGCCTGGATCCAGAGAGGAGAAACTGAATTGTTGTGAATCATTACATGCAAGATATGAAGAGCTCTGACCAGCTTCTGCTGCTGTACTGACCAGTTTACCCTTCTCAATACTTAAGCAGTAGAATATTCTGTGGTGTCCCGGACTTTTTTCATGGCATATACAAAAAGAAGCTGGAACAAGCAACTACTATAATTGCTATACTATAAACTAATGGGTAAAATGGCAATCTAGTACTTCCTCACCCAGTTAAGACTTGGATCTGCAAAGTCTTCAGTTTTTCATTTATAGATTATAAGTCAGTACAAGATAGAATACACAGTACCTTATGCGTAAGATGCATAAGTACAGATAACAGAATGAAGAAGTGAGTATCAAATAACATTTGGTAGCCAATTTTTTTTCCTTTAGTCTAGGTAATCTGACTGAGTAAAAAACTAAAAACTTTGTGGTCGTTTCCCAGGAAGCAGGCAACACGTGACAATCTCTCTAATATTTACCCTCACTCTTAAATCAAGGCTTCAGAGTCAGCATGTGAACCTGCTCACCATAGTTAATGCTTCATTGGGAGAAGAAAACAATTATTATTTTAGGCAGACTCGTGCTTGAAGGAGTCCTGTGGAGGTTTTGAGTGATTAATATTCTCCATCAGGTCCTGAAAGTCTGATGGACCATATTCATTGATATTAAGAGGTAATGAAGCTGCCAATGGCCTTGCTCTTCTGATCTGTGAAAATGACATTCATAAGCACTGAGCATCCATGAGAAAATCTCCCATTTCCTCACTCCTTTTACCAAATGGAACCCTTCAGAAAAAGCCTTATTATTTTTTCCTGTGAATTCAGAATGTTTTTTACCCATTTTTCATTGTTCTTGAACTGAAAACATTTAAAAGATAGTTTTTGCTTTATTTTCATGCACTAAAAATTGAAATAATATTATCTTTAAAGATTCGACCATTTACCGAAGATATTTTACCCAATGAAAATACAGAATTAGCCTCAAGAGCTGAAACATTAAAAGGTTACGTATTTTCCTGAAAAGTTTGGTGAAATAAAATTCAGCAACAACTATTCTTTCATCTAAGACTTAAAAAGACTCAGGAATTGAAGAGACGGGATTCTTTCTTGATATCTGCTTGTGTTGCTAATTGAAGCAATGAATGCAAAGTGCCTTCCTGAAAATCCATTTTTGTAATGTGGATTCAGTGAATAAAGTTACTGGGATTACTTTAAGTCATATAAGTCCATATGACTTCTTTCCTAGTTGAGCTTTTTAAAAATGCCAGCAACTGGGCAACTTCCTAACTACAAGCAGTTATTCCAGGGCTACAGTTGAGAAGGAAATACGTCCTCATAAATATGCTAATCTTCCATATGTTTTCCCTAAAAAAGGAAGCAGCCTTTCCTTTACAGTTTTTGAGGTGCTTTGATGTGCTGTTCATACAGCTATTTTCTAAAGTATTTTAAATCATAACAAAAGAGCATCCACAGACAATGTAATTAGCGCTCAGAATCTTCCCCCCCCC
>JACDJE010000131.1:901537-1137301 GCA_016647715.1 Pavo muticus
CCCCAACCCTCTCTCTTGTTGCAGTTCCCAAAGCTACTAACCCTGCAAGAGGATGGAAGCCCAAGATGGCAAACTTGGGAACCCAGTAGTACCCGGTGTCTTTTGCGCAGGTTACTCAAGCTGAAATGCACATCTCCATGAAGAAATGCTTATATTAGCTCCAGTATCCAAATTAGACCTTTCAAGGGAGATTAGTCCTTTAAGCCACAGATCACTAAATACCCCATCTTCTTATCATGTACTGACACCAGCGATCAAAGAACATACCTAATTACTGTGTAACTAAAACCTTATTAATCAGTTTTGTATTTATTATAATTCTAGATGGAGACCTTCCCTAGAATGAAAGAAGTCTTATGAATTAAGAACTTAATCTTTCTTATGACCTTTAAACTACAGTGTCCTGTGTAACATCCTTACAAGATATGAGTTACCATATTAATTCATAACTAACATTACATATGGATCATTCTTAAGGAGCTTGTAGTTTATGCTTCCAGTTTTCACAAGTCAACAGTTGCTATTTAAAATAATTTTAACTGCCAAAGTTTTGTTTGTTAGTTTTGATGCTAATTGAAATCCAAGTTAGAGAGTAGAGAGCGTTCTTTTAATTTTTTTCTTTACAGTTCCGGGTCATGAAACTTCATTGACACTTTGCCACACTGCAGTAGCCCGTAAAGATTGTAACAGAAAGGGCAAAACAAGAGTTAAGAGAAAATTACCTTTAAATTTAATTGAATCAGTGGTTCCTTTTATTAAATGAAAGCCTAGGGATTTCCTATCTACAGAAGAAAAGTTGTAGAATTACTTCTCTTTCTTAAATTACGAAAAGTAAAGTGTTTTTCAAATGAGGCCAAGATTAATTTATTTATTACAGTATTTATGCGTTTCAAATATGTTGCTGTACAAGAACAGCAGCAGGTTCTCCTTCTCCTTCCTCAGTTTATTCTTTTTAGTCTTATATTTGATCTTCCAGTAATCAGTATAAGGCAAAATGATAATTGAAGACATCAGGATGTTTCAAGTTCAGGGAAATTTTTTAAAATGGTGTTATTTTTACATATGGTTTCATAGAGTCATATCTCTATGAACTTACTTCCATAAAATTCATTGTGAGAACAGAACTTGAGCAAGTTTGCTTGAATTCTTTTGCAGAAATCTACAGCATTTTTAAATCTTTATATCTAATAAAGCAGAGTAGTTATGTTGTAGATCTTCTTCACCTTGCTAGAATAGAATACAGTGGTACAAAATATTGGGCATACATCTAAAAGAATGAAGCACCATATTCAACCGAGTTTAACTGTTTTACGTAGCACTTCTACATAACAGTTGAAAGCGTGCTAGTTTTATGCTCATATTCACCAGAAGCAGACATGTTCAGGATCGGCACAGAGTTTCCTTTCTTTCAGCCATGATTTCTTTCCTTTAGGAACACATTCACTGACTTTTCTGTCTGCTCACAGCCATTTGACATTACCATCTACTTTTTTTTTTTTTTTTTTTTTTNATCTTGATGATTGGTGACTTACATTCTGTTCTTGATTTTTACAGTAGCCTTTTAATAAACAGCTGTGCCTATGCAGTGTACATGTTTTGTTTGTCAGAAAGCCTGTGCTCAGTGACTGGACTGGTATTGGCCCTAATCCAGAGCTTTTCCTTGATCCTCCTCACTCCTGCTGCTTTTATATTTGACTTAGTAGAAGGTCTAGTACTGCATCTCAGCTGCCAGTAGCAACTACACGCTGTGAGACAGAAAAGGGCAGGCTCTTCAATGACCTGCACCTATGTGATTTCTAGTGCCAAGTTAAGCAAGTTTGCTTCAAGTGCTGGCTGGCAATGCAGCAGAGTGAAGGAAGAGTTGGGCTGAAACAAACCATTCAACTTTGTGCTGAAAGAGCATTGACAGATTACACAAAGCCATGAGCACGCTAAGTGTCTCTCAATGGAGGCACTAAACATGGTTGTGCTGGTGCTGTGAGTGTTCCAACAAGTTCCTAAAGCTACGTTGCTTGACTTCGTGCTAAGGAAGGGAGATCAGTAGTATTTCATAATCTGTGCAATAGCTTTCAAAATCTAAGTTTACTGTTTTCCTTAGCTTGCATTTCCGATTATATTTTTGCATTAACAAAGCAAAAATGTGAGTGACACTGGCAGACATTCTGATGTGAATTTAATTGACCACGAAGGCACAGCTAGAATCACGCAGACCTGCTATTAGCATTTGTCTGCTGCAAGAAATTGAAAGCACAGGGTTTCTGACAGAGAATTCCACATAAACAAGAGAACCCTAGGAAGTAGTGCTTATTCAGACCAGCAATTAAGAAACCCAGCAACCTGACACAAATACTTTGTCTATTAATACACAAGTAAAACAGAGGTATGAGAAAATTCCAAAGTCTCAATCAACTGCTTAGAAATTATGAGCTTGTCTGCAGCTTTCAACCACTTCTTTCTCCACAACATACTAGCGTATGAAGACGGCTGTCGTAAAAAGCAAACTATCGACCAATTGCTCTAGCGCAACATACAGAATTGCTGTCTCCAGGAGACAGTAGAGTCGTGAATGGCTTACCAGCACGCACAGGTAGGTTGCTAACAAGGTGAGCTGAAGAACAGTCGGTGAAATTAGTTTGGGAAAAAACAAAAAAAAGTGCTGCTCTTCATTACGTTTGGGAGAATTGTACATCTGTACATTTACTCAGAATAGCCCAGCTAATTGGTGATAACTAGCTAAATTTTGCAGTTCAGTTCTTGTCACCACCTTGTCTGAACAACAATGAAGAAAATTTAAATAGTGCTGATAGCAAAACACTGACACTACTTGGGAGATTTAACTCTGCTTAGTAGTTAGATAGTCATTAAAAGAAAAAAACCACAATCTGCATCAACATCCCTTTCAAAGAAATGAATGGAACGTGCTTATTAACATTCAGAAGGTTTACGATCAATTCTTCACGGTTTCAACTTCTGTTTTCTTATTGCTACATATCACTAAAAAGTGACACAGCAACAGTTTACTCTTAATGGGGATCCACAGAAATTATTTCACTCAAACTACTTTTTCCATGCTTTGCAGCTTTGTTTCAAAGTTCTCTTCTTCAGAATAAGGAAATATTTCAAAGTAAGAGGATTACAACTATTATCTGCTATCTTTCCTTCAGTGACAAAAAAAACCAAGACTGTACATGTGACAGGCACATCTAGAAAAAGACTAAGACAAGATGAAAGTTTCATTATGAAAAACTAGTAGGATGAACATTTACCCACACATCTGGAGAGATTTTCAGTGCCATCAATTAATAGAAATTAAGACAGAATTTTAAATAAGGTTCATTTCTCAATCAGTTTCTGCTAAGAAATAGGGGAAAATAAATATACTCAACTCAGAAAGAGCTGTCATTCTCTTTTAAGTCTTTTAATATTTTCTCATGCTCCCGAGTTTTCTTACATCATCCAGCATTGTTCTGATTTATTGTGGTGTTTGTCCATTAAAAAAAGTATGAGTCTCCTGAGATTTAATTGTCACAAATTATTACAGAGGGGTTGCTGAATTCTCATCATTCTTACAGTAGAGGTTTTTATGACAGAAGTGATGTGTAAGACACTGACAAATTGACACGATAAAGTCAGGCAGTAGCAGCATGGTCACAGGTGCTTGAAGGTTCTTAGCAGAATAAATAGCTGCTATTAGACCTGATCCATTGGCCGTTTTGGTGAAAATGGTACTACTTGTTGCCAGCACTCTAAGTTTATTCTTTATGCATGAAATATCCTTCAACTTTTCTCTTGATTTTTATGCTTCTGTGAAGGCAACTCAGAAGAATTTCTTAAGATACTTTTTTTTTTTTTTCATTTAAGAAAGAAGAACATAAAGTTATTTCTTCAACTCCATCAGATGTTAGTTCCAATTTCAACTAGTGATTGAAGTTTGGATATAGAAGCCTGGATCCAGAGAGGAGAAACTGAATTGTTGTGAATCATTACATGCAAGATATGAAGAGCTCTGACCAGCTTCTGCTGCTGTACTGACCAGTTTACCCTTCTCAATACTTAAGCAGTAGAATATTCTGTGGTGTCCCGGACTTTTTTCATGGCATATACAAAAAGAAGCTGGAACAAGCAACTACTATAATTGCTATACTATAAACTAATGGGTAAAATGGCAATCTAGTACTTCCTCACCCAGTTAAGACTTGGATCTGCAAAGTCTTCAGTTTTTCATTTATAGATTATAAGTCAGTACAAGATAGAATACACAGTACCTTATGCGTAAGATGCATAAGTACAGATAACAGAATGAAGAAGTGAGTATCAAATAACATTTGGTAGCCAATTTTTTTTCCTTTAGTCTAGGTAATCTGACTGAGTAAAAAACTAAAAACTTTGTGGTCGTTTCCCAGGAAGCAGGCAACACGTGACAATCTCTCTAATATTTACCCTCACTCTTAAATCAAGGCTTCAGAGTCAGCATGTGAACCTGCTCACCATAGTTAATGCTTCATTGGGAGAAGAAAACAATTATTATTTTAGGCAGACTCGTGCTTGAAGGAGTCCTGTGGAGGTTTTGAGTGATTAATATTCTCCATCAGGTCCTGAAAGTCTGATGGACCATATTCATTGATATTAAGAGGTAATGAAGCTGCCAATGGCCTTGCTCTTCTGATCTGTGAAAATGACATTCATAAGCACTGAGCATCCATGAGAAAATCTCCCATTTCCTCACTCCTTTTACCAAATGGAACCCTTCAGAAAAAGCCTTATTATTTTTTCCTGTGAATTCAGAATGTTTTTTACCCATTTTTCATTGTTCTTGAACTGAAAACATTTAAAAGATAGTTTTTGCTTTATTTTCATGCACTAAAAATTGAAATAATATTATCTTTAAAGATTCGACCATTTACCGAAGATATTTTACCCAATGAAAATACAGAATTAGCCTCAAGAGCTGAAACATTAAAAGGTTACGTATTTTCCTGAAAAGTTTGGTGAAATAAAATTCAGCAACAACTATTCTTTCATCTAAGACTTAAAAAGACTCAGGAATTGAAGAGACGGGATTCTTTCTTGATATCTGCTTGTGTTGCTAATTGAAGCAATGAATGCAAAGTGCCTTCCTGAAAATCCATTTTTGTAATGTGGATTCAGTGAATAAAGTTACTGGGATTACTTTAAGTCATATAAGTCCATATGACTTCTTTCCTAGTTGAGCTTTTTAAAAATGCCAGCAACTGGGCAACTTCCTAACTACAAGCAGTTATTCCAGGGCTACAGTTGAGAAGGAAATACGTCCTCATAAATATGCTAATCTTCCATATGTTTTCCCTAAAAAAGGAAGCAGCCTTTCCTTTACAGTTTTTGAGGTGCTTTGATGTGCTGTTCATACAGCTATTTTCTAAAGTATTTTAAATCATAACAAAAGAGCATCCACAGACAATGTAATTAGCGCTCANCCCCCCATTTTTTTATTTAAATAATATTAAAATTAATATCTAGTTTCACATCCCCTTTGCTGCATTTAGCTACTTATGAGGAAAAGGAAATCCAGCCTGCCTGGTATGCTATCGCAATGAGCATCATAAGATAAAACCAGAAAAAAAATCTCTAAATAACATTCTCCTACCCCCAATGAGTCCAAATCTTAGGATGGTTGAACTTCAAAGGACACAGAGAAGAAATAATCAGGAATTCCATCCTACTTAATAACTGGAGATTTTTTTCTCAATTGTACGCGGTCCTACACAAAGAGCTAGGCATGTACAACACCAAAAATAGAGACACAAAGCACAACAGTTAGAGAGGAAAAGTCACAGTAGTTGTAACTCCCTACTTTCTTCACCATTATCCTGCTGAACACACACTACCCATTATGAATACATTAAATCATTCACCAGGAACTGCTGTGTTAGCCGGTAAAGAAGCAGTGTTGGCTATCTTAAAAAATCTTGTTGCCTAGGTCTCAGTTCATTGCTTCTATACATCCAACTCAGTGCAATGCTTAAGGTGAAAGGGACTGAACAAATTAGTTTAGCCATATCCCAAGGCTTATAAGTCAGAGTTAAACTTTCTTTTACAATAAAGCTTCAGAATAAAGCTAAGACTTTTATAAAATGGGAACTTAAGCCACTACAGAGAAAATATTTGCTGTGTAAAAAGAGCACAACATTAATAACAAAATTACTACAGCCTGTTTATTACCACCCAGTATTCTTTAACAGTTCACCTCCTTTCTGAAAGGCCACTAGAACTGTTCCAATGGAAAAAAAAAAGCGGATCTCCATATAAATTAACTGTTGGAATAACAGTACGAATTCTATTGAAAAATGTGAACACGTGCTACTGCCTGCATCCAGAGAAGGCTTAATTATACCTCCAAGTAACTGAAGTAAATCAGCATTTTTACACGGTACTGGCGTCACATTTGTATGTTGGCGATGTTTTTTCATGGGTTGTTTATTTTAAAGAAACCTCCCATTCACACCTTCATATAAGATGAATCTGTGTTCACTGCAATCAATAGGAAGTACACCACTGTAATTGATGTGCTTTGAAAATGAGAAGGAGATGCTAAGAATTCAATTGGAATTACACTATCGATCCTGAGACTCTGTTCGCTCCTTGTCCTTATGAAGTTTCCTATCACATTTTCCCCAGAGCAGCAGCACTTACAGAATTTAGTTACTTTATTAGGTGTTTTCAAGCACCAGTAGATGCAACTACAGAATTCTGCCAACTCTTCAAAAATTCTTTTGTAAATTAGAAAGAAATCACTAACATGTGACCTCTGTGCATTCAAAGCGTATTAGTTATTCAATTCAGAATAAACCTACAAGAGTTATGCTCTACGAATATATAAACTTTACTGGTTTCTATTCTAATCATTCAGTTCTGCAATGGATTATATTTTAAGTCACCTGACTAGCTTCCTTCTGAAGTACACCACAGGACTCAGAAATCATTATATTCCAGAAAAATTTGATATTCAACTCCACTAGCTTCTTGATGTTAGTTACGCTCCAGTGTCATCGTTCTCTGGGAGAAAGAGAGATTAGCAACATTCACATAATACAGTGATAGAAGGAAATTACATAAGTCAGAAGGCACATAAGCTATAAAGATAATCAAATGAAATTCAAGTATGCAGTCCCATATATTAACATATAATTATATATTATATATATAATTACTCATATATAAACATTAAAAACAACAAATCATGCAATTCAGACTTGATTCAGACATCTCACTACTCTTATCAATTTCAGTACTTCTATAATCAAGGAGCCCTAAGATTTATTTACACTGAGTAATTGCTTAAGCGTATTTTGTTGTATGGCTAAAACATACCAGCAGAAGAGACAAAAAAAAAAAAAAAATTGTACCAGACTCAAATATTCTACTTAATTCTGAGTCTTGATCTTTTAGGTGTCGAGGACAGCTTAATGGACACAGATTGTTTTCATTCCAAAAATGTCCTATTATCGTCTAAATGGCAACAGTTCAATCCTAAATTGCTTCTGAAAGTAGTGATAATTTAAAATGCTTTTATGACTGAAGAAAGTAGTAGAGATGCCAAGTGTCCATTTAGCTCAAATACCGTCAAAAAAAAATTATATTGATTCCATCTCTGAGAGCATTTCCTTAAGTGACTTGGTCAATTGAAGGAATTACTTTTTAAATGCTTTCTCATAGAAGATTTACTAAGTTAATAACAAGCATTCAAGCACGGAAGTTTAATAATTGTTTTAATGCTTCCCATTCATGGAGGAAAATAATAAAAAGAGAAGAGAAGGGATACTTTTAAAACTACTGATTTCAGCAGTCTCAATACAGGAGTTGTGAAGATACTGCTACATTGACAGGGCCTCAAACATTTGTACTAAATCTGGTATGTATTTCCTGAAGTAATCAGCTGTTGCCTGATGAATAGTGAGCTCCCACACCCAATTTTAATTAAGAGAACCAGCTAATAGTGTGACTTTCTATAATGAAGAATACCAACTGAATTTATAGTAACTGAATGCAACTGGAAAGTATTGCTTTGCTATTAAAATGACTCTACAGTTCATAAGACAAGAATTGATTGTTATTCATTACTTAGTCGTGTTGAGAAGTAATTGATTTCACACAGTTCCATTTCTAACAATGAAACTATTCAAGGAGGAAGATAACTTTCAGAATAAATAGAAAGAATACTCTAGTCTAACAGACTGGAGGGGTTGCAGAGCGAAAAATAATTAGGAAGAACTGGGAGAGCTTGAAAATATTTTCTCAGATTTTTTTGTATATAAAAATCAGACTTCAGTTTTCAAAATCATCAGGAGATGTACCAGTTACTTTTTTCTCCCAGTATCTGAGCAGTTTTAAAGCTTTTTCTGAGGTGAACACCTGTACAGAACTCGAGTTTGAGAAAGTCAGAACTCAAGTAATCCATTTTACGGTTTTGTCATAAGCAACAGATTACACAGCTAAATTTTGGGTCTGTCCTAATGGTCAGTGCTGGTGTTTCTCTATTTTTATTAAATGTAAGAGATCAAGTAAGAAAAATCACTCTTTTCCCACTTCCCTACCCCCAGTAAAGATGCATCTCCAGAAGGTGAAAAACATGAGTAAACTTGAATCCTTTAACAAGAGAATTCACACAAGCAACCAGACAGCTGTCTCATCACTTTGAAATATTACTCACTATTGGGGACAATGTCTGATTTGATGATGCAATACTAAAATATTCAGTATTGCATTATGAATCCCTGGAGCCATTTGCATCTTGTTTCTATTCTCCTTAATTGTTCTTTTCCAAAAATACATGCTTTCTAAATGAAAGAAATCTGTAAGCCGAAGTATTATGCAATATGTTAATGGTGCATTGCCTTATAAGATCCTGTTGTGTTATTTTTCCATGGGCTTAATTGCAATCAATTATATTATCTTGGGAATTTTGGGTTAATATGCACGTTTTGCTTCTGACACCTTTATTATAGCCAGATAACTCAATAACACAGACTAGCAGATGGTTTTAACACTAGCTCTGTAATAATGATTCAGCACACCTTTTGCATTTGTTATACATGGTAACGGAGAGAAGATCATTAAAAAATAGGGTGCCATGCTGTTTGATGTTTTCCTTAGAAAATAATTCCTGATGAATTCTTTCCTACCTTGTTTTTGCAGTCAAAGCAAAATTAAAAACTTAACTCAGTTTCAAGAGATCAAATTTGATTTTTAAACTGTCAAAGGCTGAGGTGCTCATCTCCAAGTTTTCCTTATTGCATTGCAAACAGAGCAGAAAGCTTTCATCAGCCAATCTCACCCATGCCTCCTATTTGTATGCAGCAAAAGCAGCAAAATTCTAAGCGAATGTTTCCATCAGATAAAAATCAACAGATTACGCTAGTGTTTCCAACTATAAGGGTTATTATGCAAATCAGTCTGTATCTAACAATGCTTAACAGCTGTTACAGCTGAAAACAATTTTCATCATTTGTATGTAATAACAGGGAAGCTGAAGGTCAAAAGCTTAATATTCAGTTATGAAATATCTTTTGGCTCATTATTTGTATATGTGAAATTACACCAAGAAATTAACACAAAACAAAAAATACATAGCTTTGATAATGCAAGAGGAAAAAAAAGCAAGTGACAAATAAAAGGGAAAGAGCATTCTATTGTCAGAATTTATTTCAGGAAACGAAAAAAAGGAGTTACCTGGCACAGTGCTACTGTTAGATTTCTCTTAAAGGGATCGTGAAAACAGTTACGTTGTTTTGTATAGGCTGCAAACCACAGAGACACCTACCACAGGATATACAGGCAAAGAGCCATTTTTGTTGGATCTCAACAAGTCAGTCACATAAGCCTTAAAATGCCAAATTCTGTTATTTTAATCTTTAACTCAGATAATCTAGGTTGATAAACTATCTGCTTTCTTATATTCGGTGATACAAGTATAACTTGGTCGATATAAAAGTTTTGTTAGGAAATCCTCTTGGTTCTGTGGGCAGCTAAGGAGTTCTGTGATGCAAGTAAAAAAAAAAAGATGATTTATCTGGAATTAAGCAAGAATGTGCTTTGAGGATACTTGCTATCCTTCTGTTGTTTTTGTCTTTGGCAGAACTTCAGCTATGGCAAAAAAAACCCCCAAGCCTTCTGAAATGTTTTAAATCATAATGAGACATTGAAGTACAAAGCAAAAAGAATGAGCAGAATTCCTAAACTGAGAGGAGAAACAGATGCACAGAGTAAGGTTTCCAGCAGTGAATTCAACCTACAGTATTTTTCCACAAGATGTTATAAAGGCCATTTAGATTTAGAAAGTGAGTAGAGAATACTGATTAAACGAATACCTATCAAGGACTTGAGAAAATCTTCAGAGCGAGTGCTGTGATAAACATATTCCTGGGTAGACATTTTGAAGGGGATACATACCTGCACCTCCCTATTCTATAAGCACAAGTGTGCAACAACAGCTACTTGCTGCTGAGATGGCACACAGCTTGTCGAATTGTTACATCCACCTAAAACCTGATCCCCAATCTAAAACATGAAAGAAAATGGAATGTATGTACGTACAACTACTCAGTAAAACTGCGCTCCATACCGGAGGCACTGAAATGCATAAACCATGTCAGCCTGCTGAGATTCCTTAAATTTGGATGAACTTGGAATTGAATCTCAATATTCGCATAAACAAGTGTTCTGATCACATCTAGTTCATAGTCTTCTAAGAGTATAAGAGGAATAAGGCACCTACTTAACATTATGTCAACCTTCTAAACAGAAAATTATTTGCACCATGCACTGAAAACTTGTACATGCACATTATCAAATAATTCCATTACACTACAACTTTGGCATGTTTATCTGTCCCTTTGCAGGTGAAGCTTGCTCTCGGAAAAGGCATTTCAGCAATTAGACATGTTGATATTAGAAGATATTTGTCATTTTTCCATAAACTCTAGTCCTGCTAGACCAGGTAATCTTTACCTAATAACTTAAGTGAAGTGTATTGAAGTGAGATTTCATTTTTAATAAATATATATAAGGTATAAAATGTTATTTTGCAACTTAAAAAAAAATGGATTTTGAGAGAGAGTTGAAAAAACATCATATATAAGAATTTGCCAGTTATGGATAAGCAGAATCAATACGACTGCAATTATATGGTCTGGATTGGAATTACATGTTTTCTTTATTTCAAGGGAAAAAAGGGAGATAAGTTAAACAGTCTTTTTAAAAGGCTATTCAGTAAGCTAGTTTAGAGATTAAAGACTTATGTTCGAGCTGTGCTCAATTACCTCTGAAAGTTATTGCTGCCCACTGACTCCTTGACAGCTTCTGTGAGCAAGCCTGATAGCCTCATTCTTGATACTAATGAGCAGTAAATGCATGTGCACATCACAGCACCATCATTACAAGTGCAACCATCTGGCTTGCTTGTTCCAGCAGAGAATCTAACACCAGTATGGACTGACTCTTGTGCTATCTCAGGACTACTAAACACTGTGTGCTGTAGAATTGTTCCTCCGGGCTGACGTATAACTGTGTAGAGGAAGAAGCCACGGGAGGCTAAGTGGAAATGGCAATGCTTCTGTAGGCACTGGCTATAGGGCATCTGTTGCCTTCTGCAGGCATTAAAGCTTCCATTTTGGCATAACCAAGTTGTAGAAAGGTCTAGGAGCAGATAGCTCTTATGCATTAAATCAGCTGTGAGCTGTGGCAACAAGTATGCAGTTTATCAGTCAGATTCAAGCACCTACGTTTAAAATTGTCATCTTAAGAGGGTATCATACGTTAGCTCCTTGCTGACTTCCAGCATAATTGGAACCATTTAGGAAGAAAGTTACAAATGCTCAGACATGCATAAAAGACTGACTTATGTGAAAGATTGATTTTACTTACTACCGCTGAGCAGTCATTGCTGTAGGATAATTTAATCTGCTTAGAAAATAGCCCTAGGCCTCCTGAGTAGAAATTTTTCAAGCCACTTCCTTATTTTATCAGCACCTTCCTGCATTTGTCACTCTTTCAATATTTAAGAATAAAGAAAATTAGGAAAATCTACTGTGCCCAGCCACCCTAATGAATGAAACTAATTGCTCCGTATCCTTGAGCAATGTTCTTGATGCAAAAGGAATGTTCTAAGCACAGCAATTTCACTGCACCCCCTGTACAAATATTTTCAGTCAACATGTAGTCACTCACAAGTATTATTAAATATGGTTAGTAACATACCAGTCACCTGTATCTTGTAATGTTCATATACGAAGAAATGAATATATTGTAGTAGGAGAAGATTGAAAAAAATAGCAGATAATGTTGAAAATCTAAGGAAGTCTACAAACTGGACAAGAATCTATGGCTTGTTTTTTGTTTGTTTTAAGACCATCCCACGTTGTTTAGTTGAGGCTTGAAATTAAGCCTCAAATCTAAAACTATTTTCTGCAGTGACATAAATAGTTGTTCATCCAAATTTTTCATTACAGTACAAGATTAATAAGGAAAAAAGAAAAATGCCATACTTTCACTGATTTTATCCTAATGAAAGCAGAATTATGGCTAAATTGGAATTGCTTTATTGGACATATTTGTGAGAGCGATTTTATTGTATAATTATATTAAGAGAAGAACTCAAGGACATCTACTGCTTTCTTTCAAAATTAATCACCATGAACAAAAGTGATCTGTGGCTATGAAATTAATCACTGTTTGGATACATGTTTTTCTGTGCCAAACTCAATTGTGATACTGTTGGACATCTTTTTCACTTAACTATTTTAATATTTTGGTACAGGATTAAAAAAGTCCTAAGACTAGTTTAAGATTCGCACATAACATTTGTACTTTTTAACAAGTCTCTCAACAATTTCTTGTAAAACCTTCACATATCGTCTATGTCTAACAGAGAAGTATAACACCATTTTCACGCCATTCTCTTTCCGTCTTAGATTTAAACAAATAACATTAATATGAAATACAACTTAAATTTGGCTTAAAATTCATTGCTGCTTAGATTTAAATCAAATTAACCCTAACCTAAGTAAAAACGAAATTCACACAAGACTGATACGTGGTGTGCTTGATAACGCTGCAATATCTTTTTTCCAAAAAGTTGCCTACTATTGCCTAGGTAGGATCTGAACCACGAAGTCATTTTATATTGCCATGAATTCCCTTCTCAGTCTATTTCCTGCTTCTCTATACTGCTTCCTATTACTCCTCTAATTCAGGAGAACAGATTTAGAAAATCATTATTTTCTGAAACATCCTCTTCCTAACGTTATTAAGTTTGTGACTTTAAGCGTGTCTGACATCAAACTCAAGTCTCGACATATATTTTGAACTACATGTCTCAAATAGCTGACAATTACTTTTGTGGGGTGCAGAACTGCTAGCAATAAATGGTAAGGGCAAAATCCACTTCTAAATGATAGTTATTTGTAAGGGTATCCTTAAGATAATCTTGATCTCTACCTAGACACACTAACTTGCATCAAGAGTTGATATTTATTACGGAACAGAAGACTTATTTAAAGTTTTACAGACTACTGAAATGGCTTCTGCCTAATTTTTCTTCATAATGACAGCAAAGACGGAAGACTTATAGATGCCTTTGAATTTAAGCATCCAATGGATTGCCAATGTGATCAATACAATTCAATTCCAGAGTGGTAGCATATAGACAGATCCAATAGAGATCCCCTCAAACATGAACTTAGCTAAACTCTCTCAAAATCTCAAAGTCTTAATATTCATGTAGTACATTCCCTACCTTATTATGCTGTTGCCATGGTAAAATTTATAATTCAAAACAGTTGTAGCATTAGACACATTAGAAATGTATTACTTAACTGCAGTTTGGGGAATGCAAATAGTCAATTTAATAACCTTCCACTGAAGAAAGCAAACTCTTTCCCCATCAGTTTGTGCCTTCCCTAAAGTATTAAGTTTTAAAATAGAGGAGAACTCAAGTTATTATTCATACAGCAATTTTATTTACCTCAGAAATCAGTGAAAACTCAAGAGAAATTAAAAGTCACGTAAAGAACAACACAGTGCAAGCCTGCACTGTGTGCTCAGAACAGAAACATGATTGTACCTTGCTGCAATTCCATTTAAATCCAAGAAGAAAAGTCATCCCGTATTCAGAAAAGACTGAACTACCCTAGCTGGTCATTCCTGTAGCAAAGGGACACAAAACAGCTGTACTGTACAGACTCATCTAAGACTCTTCTTAGGATTCTCAGTTGAAGGAAGGATTTTTGAGTTGGATTCACTTAGTCTTCTCTTGCGCTGACTCTTCAATAAAGACAGCTAAATTTTGAAATGCTGAAAACTGATGGTTCTATTAAGAAGATAAACTAGTCTGTAGTCCATCCAGCAAGACGTAATTGAAACTATGTCAAGTCGTTTACAAGTTTCTTCTAACCAATTAGAATGAATGCCATTTTCATGTTCCTTTGAAGTTTTGAGAATGTGACTGACAACCTTTCAAGCGAGAAAATCCAATATTAATGATTTAAATACAGTGATTACTTTGAACACCAGATGCTAATCCGAATTTTGCTCTAAAGGAAAATTATTCACGTGGCACATAAATGCCCACACTCAAAAGAACTTGTGCCAGAAAACTTTGGAATTAAATTGTGAGAAGTTATTGGTATATCATTACTTACATACATTTTTTTTTTTTTTTAAATCAGATTGGTTACTCTCAGAATGCTGAGTCAAATATCCTTGAAATACTTAATTGAAAGTCTTCAGAACACACAGAAAAATTTTCAGAGGTTTCCATTTGTAGTACTCACATGTCTTCATGCTACCTACTTAGATTGAGTAGAACCCAGTTCTTTTTCTGCTGCAGCCAATTCCCACCCTCTGAGATTCAGGGGACCTTTGTCACCAGCAGAATTTATTAGGTTTTTCAGCTGTCCTTGCTAGTTTAAATTTCCTCACTCTTTGCCAGCAATCTCAGCTATTTCCATATTCAAAATAAATAAGCTAATATAAACAGAATAAAATTTGTATTTACATTGGACATTTCTGAAGTTTTATGCTAGCCCTAAAAATGTATGCCAAAGAAAAATATCAGCTGTTAATGTCTGCAGACTCCACATCAGGCTGCCAGACGTAACCCTGAGTTCTGTCATTCTTCATCTTATGTCTCCAAGTAAGTAGTATAATCCTTGAGTTTTCAGAATGGAAAGCAGGAAATAGGAAACAGCTGGATTCCCCCCTCCCTCCCCAAATATGACTGCAGAGATAACATTATGGCCCCTGTCCATTTTGGTAGATGAGCCTGGTGTCTTGTCAGTAAGCTGAAAACTGCCACAAGGAGAGTGCTGTCTAACACAATAATTACATTCAGTGCTCCTCTGTGTTAATAACCCTGGAGATACAGCCTATGCAGAAAAACAAAAGCTTACAGGCTTGATTTCTCATAAGAACTCCAGAAGCAGCTGTGTATTTTTCTCTAAACAAAAACACATACAGAATTTTTCTTTAAGTTTGTCATTGTGTGACATAAGAGGTCAAACAATCCAAACCTCTGAGCCATTTCAGCAATGCTATTCTCAAATACACCATAAGTCAAGAAACATCTTTGCATACAACAACTGACTTCAGAAAATCATTAATACATTTATAAATAAGACCTGTCAAAACAAGAAAAACATACAAATTGCTTTTTCCCCCCCCTTTCAAAAAATGTCGTATTTTTTCAGTTGTGTGTACATGTTCAGAGGAAAAGATTCTGTGAGTTTTATCTTATTATATTATTAAGCATTAATGGTTTTGTTTCTTGCTGTTGTCTTGAGGCATTATGGTTTCAACACATATAAACGCGTGTTTCAAGGATTGTTTTCTTCTACTTTTGATTAGCTGGCATTAACAATTACTAAAATACCTTCAATTCTGCTTAAATTCTGCTTCATGGTTTCATTTATTCTGCATTGTCATTTTTTGGTAGTTAGCATATACATATGTAAATCTGTTAAAGTGCACAGGCCCAGCTCACTCTGCGTCAGCAGGTAAAACACAATTCCTTCATAAAACTTTAGAATCAATTCTTTTATAATGTAATTTGTGCACACGAAAGGTAAACATAATTAACTTACATATCAGAATAAGTATTGTAAATTCTATGCGCGTAGATCTGTAGTTTAAGTCATCATAGCAACCCCCCCCCTAGAGCACACACGACATACCAGTGGCTAAAATGAAGATTTTGCAGTTCAGAATATTTTTACCTTACAGTTATTAAATTTAAATTCTTCCAAAGTTAAAAAAAAGAGGGAGAACAAAGAACCCATGCTCTATAACAGAACACTAAGAAAAGGAAATCATCGACAGATCTGTTTAAAATCAGCTTAGAAGCTAAGAGCTACTACCAGAGGCAATAAGCAAAATGAGGGACAGCTATGTTAACTACCAACAAGGAAGAAGAAAAATAATACATTCTCAATCAAACACTGGCTAACAGTTCTAGAGAAAGTTCAGCTGTTAATTGTGACAAAACTCCAAGGTTCTGCTTTGAGTCTGGGATCATTTTTTTTCTACCAGAATATTCAGGAAAGAAATCATCATGAGTTACCTGTCGTGATGTACTTTAACAAGTCTGCAAACCTGTTAAAAATAGTGTCATGCATAAGAAAGCGTGGCTTCCTCCATGGGGGTTAATTTCCTTATTCTGTTAAACTGTAATTTAAGTGACATGCCTTTTTTTCCAAGAGACACTCATTTTATCTGCGTTCCCAACATGCTTAAAAAAACTCCTTTGTTTAAGAAAATTCAGAGCTGATTTACAATGACTTTTTATATTTCCAGTGCTAAGTTTGCCATTTCAGACACATGTAACTAGTGTATTTCTAAATATTCCTCTAATATATAAATATGTTTAAAAAATCCACTATGTTTAATTTTCTGTACTTATGGTAAACTCTTTTTGTTGCTTTTCTAGTTTATTTCCAAGCATCCAAAGTCACTTTAAAGGCAAATGTTTCATTTTGAGTTTGGTTTCTCCCAGGCAGTGTTTCTCTTTTTGCCTACTCCTGGTTCTCCACTGATGTGTTCTCCTCAGCAGTGACGGACTGCTTATAGCGCTCACTGACTTTACAAGTCAGGATACCAAGTGTGTGTACCACCGTCACTCAGAACAGAGACTATGCTAGACAAGTGTTTCCTCATTTTGCAGATTAATGAACTGCAGCAAAATTTGAAACGCCTGATCCAGGTTATAGAGACAGGCTCAAAACAAAAATTAGAAATCTGAGACTCCCATGTTATCTAGTGGATGCACTATATTTCATGATGTCAGATATTGGGCGCACAGGTAAATTGGTTCAGTCTTTACAGCAGAAAGAGAAACAGTCAGCGCTCTTCTAGTTTGCCCACTGATTCACTGGTCCCTAGTAAGCCCAAGACAGGGGATTCTCATTTATCAACAGACTGCTTTCAATTATTTAATCTGCTTTCTTTATGATCCTAATCTCATGTCCACTGAATTCGAAAAAGCTGATCAATGACTTTCACGGGTGTTCAATCAGCTGCAGAACCGAGATAAGGCTCATTTCAAAGTACACACAAACATCAAAAGTCAGGGAGTCAGACAGCAATGGGAGGAGGTATCTGGATATTCTGAATGGCAATCTACAATTGTGAGCACTTAGCAAAATGAAAATCTTCTCTCCTGTTGCCCTGTTACTCATCAGGTTGTTTACATGCACTGCTTGGCTCAAGTAGTAAAACATGAACCTTCTTTTTCACCCCGTATACAGCCTTACACCCATTAGAATAATACACACAGTTAAACACTTACGATAATTTTCCATGATTCTTTGTCTACCATTAAGAGCAAGGTTACTACAACTTATAAGAGTACCAAGTATTCAATAGTAAGCTTTATATAGCAGTCTTATTCCTGTTATAGTTAAACAGTGAGACAGTAATATTAATAACAATAAAACAAAACCACACATAATTAGATTGAAAAAGCTATTTCATTCATGCAGTGCCAGCCAGCATAATATACGAGTGCTGTGCAAACAAGCATTGTGTAATTAAATGAATATTTTCTCTAACCCATTTAAATCATGAAAGGGCAGTTTTTATACACCAACTAAGTAACTCTCTACTGTTCCACAGCAGTGTGCTAAACAAAATAAACATGCTCATTTTACTCATAGCAGTTAAAGATGAGTAATCCTTCCACTTAGAGAATGGGAATCTTTTCTTTCACTTCTTGTTGGCAGCTAAGAGAAGTCATCTGCATCCCAATAGAAACTGCCCAGTTCTCTATTAAAAGATAGAAATTTAAGTTCGGGATAGAATTGCAGAGAAAACGTAGCCGTCACAGGCTAATGCTGTACCTGAAAACAAAGCAGAACGCATGCGTTGTATTCTGCACGTAGACCCAGGATGCAGCAACATCCTCCATTCTAGAGAAAACCATGAACTAACTAACTTAGAACTTAGTTCTAAGCTAAGCACTGTTCAAATTTGTTGTCTTCTACTTTTTTAGTTGAAAGTAGACATGAATTTCATCAAAGATGAAGACATAAAAGAGAATTTCATTTTTAGAACCCAAAAGAATTTCAGGGTTCAGCGAGGGTAACAACTTGAGGAATATTTTCTTAATATGTGATGTTTTTCTGGAAGTCACCATGGATTTTCAATATTTTTATAGCTAAAGCTAAACTTGGGTGTGACAGGAAAAGTATGAAGATTTATTGAATAGTTTGCCAAATGCTAGAATCTATGAAATTAGAGCTTATAAAACTTATTGAAATAACAAAGCCATTTTAATTCTGTGTATTTCACAGAACAACTTCATCAGAAATCACAGAAATCTAATTTTACAACATCGATATAGGAAATATTACATTTTCATCATTTAAGACATTTAACCACAATGGCTTTATAAAGCTCCTCTGAGAAGTCTGAGAATTACCACTAACTGCTAATTATACCTTTTCAGGAATTTAAAGCCTTATCAATACGCATTCAAAACAAATGCTTAAATTCACATTTGTTTCACAGCAATTGAACTTAACAGATTTCAATGAAACTGCTTAGATTTATAGCGTGTAATTAAGATTAATTCTTGACTCCAAGTGGTGCCCAATTGGATTTAATCACTGCTCTTCACTCTTGTCGAAGGAGAGACTTGCTCTCAAGACATGGGATAAAATGACTTCCTCAATGAAGTCAGCGAGGCCAGAATTTTGTGTAACTGGGTTTACATCCCTGGACCTACGAAGTGTGCAGGGAGCATCAAACTAAAAAAGCTATTTACCTGTGACTGTACTTTACTACTTCTGGCCTAAAACAAAGATAAAATAAAGAGTACGTTGTACAGTAAGTCTCACTGAGAAATAAAAGCGTTAAGCTTATTCTGATTTGAATCAAATAAATTCCTCAATGTAGATAACATAGTTTATTCTATAACCCACATAACATCAGTGTCCCTTAACAGAAGCTGCTGCTTTTCAGTGACCATCTTTATACTACAGTACTGACTTAAACCTTTGCTACTTCCCCTTAATAAGAGCTTTTTATTAACATTGAGATTTTTCCATAGTCTCTTAAAATTACATTTAAAAGATTTCTTGGTGTGGTTTAGCACACTCAATCTCCTTAAAATACTGTTTTAGAAGCATATAACCAGGACGGGAAGACATTTGTATTCTCTAAGTGCCATCAAGAAACTATGGGTCCTTTTTCTCATGGTGACATTCCAGAAAAGTCTGTAATTGGCACAATTACTTTCTGGCTCATTTACACTGTTGAAAATAATTTGACATGATTGCTTCTCATTTGCTCTTTTGTTGGAGCTATGACAATAATGCCACTATTCTGGGTGTAAATGAAGTAAGCAGGGACAAAAAGGATTACTTAAAAACCTCGCTGCATTTCTTTGCATCAAATTCTCTCTGCTTTAAAAGAGGAAGAGTATTTAGAAAACGTAACTTCAGTACAGCTTATAAAAAAAAATGGTGACTTGGTAGTCAGTACCTTCACTTATGTTGTGACAATGGCATTTCTGCTTGGACAAATCTGGATGGAGTAAAGAAGACAGAAACCAGAAGTTTTACAAGAATAGCCTGCGTTATTGCTAACTTCTAATTACTTCAAGTTAGCAATACATGAAACCAAAACTGCAGAACTTGCTTGAATTTAGCCTTCCTGGCATCTTAGATGCTCCAAAGGAAAATAAAGAAGCTCAAGGACATGTGGGTTGTGTTCTCTAAAAACCACCTAAATCTTATTGACAAAATATCAGACGCAATGCGCTACGCACAAGAATGAAACATCTGTGACCTCTAATACAAAGACAGATCTTAGAGAGAAAAGTTTTCTAGAATTAGGGTGTACCACCAATTATTTATTTATTTTTAGGCCACAGAGGAGACTTATGCAATTCAATCATTTTTATTTATGTAAATAGTATCTCTTCACTACAGTCGCTAGAGTTTTGCATTACTACTAAACAAAGGCATCTACATGAACCAGATAGAAGACAGGAGGCATTGTGATCAAGAAACAAAAGGGCAACGAAAGACACAAAAACAGCAGTCAGACAAGCTCTGGGCAACAAAACACCAATTACAGTATTTCTCCTCTCAGATCAATACTAGAGCTATTTTTTCTACCTTGAATTAGGAAGTAAGCTGCATGACCTTGAAAACAAATAGCTAATGCATAAAGCAACACTTTCTGGAATAAAAATCTGTATTAACAGACAGAGATATTGTTCAGGAAGGAGACCCTGGCAGGCAGCCCCAAAGCTACAGCGCAAGCAAACACCACCACAGGGACTGTGCAGCATCACAGACCAGAAACTGGGGAAGATCACAATAGAAAAAAGCAGTAGCAGATTTGGATTACTCTGGCTGCCAGTACTTGCTAGGTCACTCAAATTGATCCTGACAGTCAACCGCAACCTGAGATAAAAGATTTAGGAACTATCAGTCTTACTGTGAGGCTTGCAAATAGCCCTGTATATCAAGATAATAGTAGGGCAGAGAGATGCAAATCCAATTTCCCAGTGTACAGCTCAAAGCTACCAAAACATGTCGCTCAATATACCTGCTACTCATAGGGAGTTCCTCCATCCTGACACTGCAAAATCACTTTGACCCATGAGAAGACTCGGAGAAATACTATCTCCAAAACTAGAATAGCCCAGAGTTAAGCCATTCTATATATTATTTAAGAAAAAAAAAAAAGACAAGGCTTATCACCTTTTTAAAGCCAAATGAAACAGCAGATTCCAGAATCTCCTGGAGAAAGCCATTTCACATGGCAGATTAATAAGAACAAATAACATTCCAACTACCTCTGCATTAGATGCTGAGTAAACACTGGCATGTGTAGACTTATGCTGTATGTACATACACACATACTTTTTCCCTTGTTTGTTATTCTAATTGTTTTACTAAAACAGCTTTTTTTTCCCCCATAGTCTTCACCTGCTAGAGATATGCTGATCATTTCAAAGATCATTTTCTGAATTAAATCCAGAAGTTGTGAAGGACACAAGATTGATCATGCTGTGTCTGCCAGCTGATGACAAGACAGCAGGACTGCAGCCAATGCAGAGAACTAAATCTGCTGCTTATTACTGCAGATAAACACTCAGAGTGCAGCCCTCTGCTCCCCTGGCCTTAAGTCAATCACAACAGTCAAAAGGCAGCTCGTTTTTTACAAGACTAATAGCTGAGCAATTACTGGCTTTCTCCATCTCTATGACTCCCATTTCTTACCATGAGAACACCTTATATAGTAACATCTTTCATATCTTCATTTCCATTCCCAAGGCAGCACTATTTATCCAGGGAGACATGCCTATCTCAGGCTGTTTTTCAGCTTAAGAAAAACCTGCCCGTCAGTGCTTTTGCAGAATGCTCTCATTTTTTGATGGGCTACATCAACTTCGACTGCCTGAGTTGGGCACCCGAATAACTGCTTATAGACAAAACCACCTTAACAATAAATACAATGAAATATCATCACTGTATTTTAACGGAGTCTACAAGATTTGTGCAGATTTCATAAAAACAGAGAATTATTTAACAGAAGCGGGACATACAGAATGAAGAAAGTAGATACAAGACAAAAGAAATACATATATATTAAAGGAAATTTTGTGCATAGAAACCATTATCTGTAGAAGTACGTGTGAAGAATAAATGTGTTTTTTCTCCCCTTCCCTTTGCCTCTCACTTTCCCAGATGTCTGTGATCCCAGCAAGACACTGGAATCAAGTAATTCTGCCTTGATCCATCTCCCTTGATGAACTGACTGAAAGGAATAGGTTTGTTGAAGAGGAGAAGGGACTAACTTTGTCTAAGAAGGCCTCAATAAAATTACTTGAAGTCTGAGTAACTCATCTTTAAAATATATTTGGAGATAAGCAGGAGTCTTGTTTAGAAGGATGGTACTCTGTTTACTCAAGTAGCAAGATTTAACATACAGTGTATTTTTATGGTAACCTGTGCAAATGGTGGTATAACATCAACCTTCCACCTCATGTGTGCTTTGGGTATCACCTACTTCAAAATTCCTGCCTCAACTTTAACTGCTGACAGGTTTTATATACATATTTCTCCATCCTGCCTGATGTTAATTCATCTTTGAGACTGAAGTCCATTTTATTTTCCATTTTACTTACTTGCATAAAAGCATTTCTGCTTAGAAAACTGAATTTTACTACAAACAATTGCGATAATTAAAGAAATACACAATTAAGAATGTAGGATTACTTGAAAACTGACAAAAGCATGTCTTATGAAACAGCAGCAATGACAGCAATCAGTACAAAGGAAATTCTGTCAGTTAGGCAGTTAACCTGGTAAACTGAGTTTCACTTTCATATAGTGAGTCAAAGCTGCCACTAACTGAGAAAAATTGTTATAAGCACAAGTGACTTATCATGGAGGATTTCAGTTAATAATTGAGAGCGAGCTTTTTTTGGTATCCCAGTCCCTACTCCAGATAGAATTTGATACAAAAACCTCTTTTCGCAAAGATAAACTTGAAGCTAACAAAACACGTAATGTAAGTGAATGAAAAACGTTATCCTAAATTAGTACCCAAATATCCAACAAATAAGAACTTGTTAGTAAGAGTGAGACAGGTTTTGAAGGTAAGCAGGCTATCTTTGTTTTAAGTTGCTCATTAGGTTTTTTTTTTTTAGCACATTTGATATAAAAAAATTATTTGGATCATGAAAGATTTTGTCTGAACTTCCTCCTTTAATTGGAAATATTTACAGCATTTATCTTCTCCTGATCTCCAACAGCACAAGTCCTGACCTTCTCCTGGGTATTTAACAATTACATCATTCGCTTTCTCTCTACTATCATATACAACACCTGGATGTTAAGTTTCTTAAAGTGTTCCTATCCTTATAAATAATGCAGCTTCCTAATGTTGCTAATTATGACATGTACATAATTTATTGCTCCCTAGACCTAATGAAATTTTCTCTCTTACAGAATGCAAAACCTAAGTTTTACTAGTGATGATAATTTCGAACGACATTATCTCAGGGGCAGGAAAGAGACTGAATTTCTTTTTTCTGTCCCTCCTTACATTACACTTCCATAAAAAATAGTAATTTTCCATAAGTGGGAAATGCCTGATTTAGGACAGTAGACTTGTTTAACAACAAAGATGCAAATATGCAGAAAATAAGATTTTCAAAAAACTCAACTCTCTGTGATATCAAATTAGTCAGGTGCTTATTTGCATCTTTGACTACCTAACTACCCTTGAAAGTCTCATTTGTAAGTATTCATTTGCACTACTAAGTGCATTTTTTCCCCCACGGAATTTTCAATGGCATGTTCAGCAGCATCACATTTGGCACTCCAGATTGCCATTTATTCTACCAAAAATCTCCTGGGTAATGATGGTATTCAGTTCTTGTGTTTTTGTTCTTGCTGGCAATATGTTTTTTGTTTGTGTTTAGGTTTGATTCCTTATTTTATTTTTTCAAGTCAGCAAATATTCAGCCTACACTGAATCAGAGATGTGAAGATTTACTTGGAAGATCTAAGTGGCAAAATATTTTTAGAAAATTCATTGCACGAGGGAAAAAAAAAAAACAATGGAGTGCAGTAGGCTCCCATTGGTATTAGGCACTAAGTCTGGAAGGACTAGACACGGGAAGCCTCAAGGAGCTGAGCAGTCCTAGGCTTTCCATAATAATTACAGATTCAGGAATAATTTTGAAGGTACAAGCAGAGAATTGTGAAAGAAATCTGGTTCTCTATAGAAGAGACTCCTTATTCACTCTTTGAAGTCCTGACTGTAAATTTCTGACTATTCTTCCTCTTGTTAAGAGAATTCATCTTAATACTTCTATTCGCTGGAGAAACACGAGGCTTCATATGTAATTGTTTTGACTCTGGAGTTAAATTTCTAAGATCATCTCACACTTGATCTGTAAAAAACAACACTGGAACATTTCTTGTTCCCATGAGGTTCATAACCACCGTTATGTTTTTCTCCTTTGGCATCATCTGTTCAAGCATATATGTAACATTTACTAAGACTTATAGTTTTAGAGTGAAATTAGGTTTCTGCAGAAAGACAAATTATTTTACGTATGAGTCTACATTGCCTGAACTCTCCAGCAAATGACCAACAGAGACCTTAAGCACAAGCTGGTTTGGCTTTTTACTCTTTTTGGTTTATCACCTCAGTGAATAAAAATATCAGTCCTAATTTAAGTAACTTGAAGAAAATTGAAGAAAACTTTTTCCCCCAGAAATATGGGGTTCTACACTTACAGTAACAGAACACTTGAAAAAGACAATTCTCAAACAATAAGTTTTGATTTTGCTTACATAAAATATTATACAATTCAACTAGACATCGAGTAAGTTAACATAATCAAGTACACCTCTGATAAAGAGGTCTACTCCATTAAAAAGATCTGCACATGTTTCATCCTAGCATTTCCATACAGATCAGCAAGCAACTATGATGAACAATTTAATGTTTGAAATTCTATTCATGAAAAGATAAAGCTTCTTAAATTAGTCATTTTCCCAACGAGTCATCATTACCTCCAGTGAACCCTGACAAGCTTATTGAATATTCACTTCCTCTTGGAAAACATCATCACTATTGAATTTCTGCTGCAGCTAGAGGGTTGGTTTTCTTTCCCATCCCATTTCCCCTCCTTACCCCCCAGTATTTAACAGAGCAATAAGCCTTTTCCATTCATTTGTTGAGACATTCCTGAAGCGTCTTTTAGAACTAGGGTTGGTGAGAAAAGAGAAAGAAAGTTTAAAAAAAAAAAAAAAAAAAGTCACCCATGCTTTTTAAACAAAACTAACTCCAGGCTTCCAAAGGTTTACTGAAAATAATGGCTGTTTAAAGGGTTTCCCTGCATGAATCTTGCAATATAGAGCTCAAAACCTCCAATTACAGGAGGTGTTTCAGCCTGCTTAAGTTGCTTATACATATCATTTAAACTCCCACTACTGTTGTTTGTTACACAAATCTTTTATTCTTCAGCAATAAAAAACAGATATTAAAACATATGCTACTCTCAGGGCACAAAATATAGATTAATTTCGGATCTTACAAATATCATTTCTGAACAAGAATTACTTCAGAAAGTTATGAATTGCACTGCTTTGGGATCTACCAACCATCTGCTTGAGTGACATAAGGAAGATACAGAATATATCTTCAAATTAGTTTGCCTAGAGGTCAGTATTTAAATAAACCATTATAGTAATGGCTAATTGTACAGGGAAGATCTTTTCTCTAAGCAACACTAAATGCACATAAAGATAACCACCCGAAAATGAAGCAATGGAAAAAGAAACATTACTACAATTAACAGTTTGAAAAACTAAGTAGCAACTTCCCCAGCCAATGGACCATTACAGAATTGTATAATTAAAGGAGTTGGAAGTGATCTCAAGAGATCATCAAGTCCAACCACACTGCTAAAGCAGGTTCCTTGTGATAACTTACACAGGTAGGTGTCCAGATGGGTCTTGAATATGTCCATAAGAGGAGACTACACAACCTATCTGGGCAGCCTGTTCCAGTGCTCTGTCACTCTTTCTGTAAGGAGGTCCTTGGGCATGTTTGAATGGAACTTCCTATGTTCAAGTTTTAGGCCATTGCTCCTTGCCCTATTGCTACATGCCACCAAGAAGGGCTTGTCCTCAACCATTTGCCTCCCACCCCCCTTTAGATATTTATAAACATTAATCAGATTCCCTCTCATTCTTCTCTCCAGGCTGAACAGGCCTAGGTTATCCAGTCTTTCCTAATGAAGGAGATGCTCCAGGCCCCTATTCATCTTTATGGCCCTCCAATGGACTCCCCTCCAGGAGCTCCCTCTCTTTTTTCAACTACAGAGCCCAGAACAGGACACAGTATTCTAAATGTGGCCTCACCAGGGCTGAGCAGAGGGGAGGATCGCCTCCCTCGACCTGCTGGCCACGCTCTTTTTAATGGGCATCCATACCACTGGCCTTCCTGACCACAAGGGCACACTGCTGGCTCACACCCAGCCTGAGAGTTTTAGAGTTACAAAAATGTTTTCTGCTTCAGAATGTAAACAAATACATAAACAAGCTATCTACAGGTGATTCTCTTTGAAATCCTGAGATATTCTTTATCCAGAGCTCTCAGAATTCACGATGAAGGTGCATTTTCAAGTTTGTATCTTCAGTTGATGCCAAATATAAAGCAAAAGTTCCTATATGACTCTTAATTACTGGATTTAGCTTTCTTTTCTTCCAACTTTGAAGAAAAAGAGTCTTATTTTAAATTACACAAAAATTTCTTCTGCTCTTAAGTTCAAGCGACACCGGTAACTCTTAGACGGGTAGGGGGGAAAAGACGATTTGGAAATAGAACGTTAAATCTTCTCCCAAGGTAACCAGGAATTATTGATCTGGTTTACTGTTTCTGTATAAATATTAACAAAATCAGTTTTAATAAGGCCTAGGAAAGGTTTTTTTTTTATTATTAGGACTATTTTTTATTAGATACTATGCTTCTCCTACATATAACCCATACTCCTACTTTTGACAAGTAGACTACAATGTTTTGTCAAATTATACGTTTCCAAAGTCCACAACAGAAGCACATCTTGAATATCAAGAAAGCTTTTCACGCAGCCCGTAGAATCACAGAAAAAAATAGCAAAGGCTGGAAAAAAATACAGCTTTCACTCAAAAGGAATCAGGCTTCAGCAAGATCTTAAAAATGGTTTATTTTTGACAGCGTCATTATGAAGTAATTAGCCACAGACTACACTGCAAATTGGATAGAAGCCACCTTATGGTGCAAGCCAAATTGTATCATAATGCTTAAAATCAAATTAATGCACATTTTGTTCATGTAAGTATAAAGACCTTGAAATAACCTCAATGAAGAAATTTCCAAGTCAATCTTGCTTAATTGTAAAATATATCAAGAACCAATTTTTAGAAGCAGTAGAAGGTCAGAAAAATTAATATGTCTAGAAGTTTATGCCAGCCTAACGCTACGTGGGAACAAAGTACATGAAGCATACATAGCAATCAAGTTCAATTTAGTCCTGTTTGAGTCTACAAAACCAGACTAAAGAGAAATCAAATTTTCAAAAGAGAAAAATCCTTACTACTATGACCTGCCCAGCACTGCTCCAAATCATCTCCTTATTGATTCTTTATAAACACTTTTTGCAATTATATTCCCAATAAGTTCAGTTTAATTCATTTTAAGCTAAATTATATATTCCAGACCAGGTTGTAGATTTCTCCACTATGACTAGTACTGAGAGAGCCAGCTGAGTGGAAGGCATTGAAGATTCTGTGAGCTGATTTAAACAAGTCACACATTTTCATGTGGAACATTTACAGCAATAGAAAATCAAATTAAGTGCTTCTAAAAGCAAAATAAGGAGCAAATGTCAAACTGATAAATCATATCGTTACATCATGAGTCTTTACTTCTGTGAAGTGTTTTCACCCCGGAAGACAGTGTTGAAATATTAGATCACTACTCTCATACTTGACAAAGGTGAAAACAAAGTTCTCTCATTTCACCATTTTGCATTATTAGTTAGACCTACTTCTTAACTCAGAGAACGTCAGATAATTGTTTTTTCAAGTATCCTCTCTGTACATAAGCGTAATATTTATCTGCAGTCTAAAATTACATTTTCTGGATATTGAGAATATTCACAACTGCAATCTTGTAATTAGAAATAGAGATAAGTTATAGAATAGATCAATGACTAGACTGATTACTGATTTTCTTTAAAATATCAAGGAACAAGTCAGCCTTTACACATCATAGGAATTAATTCCTCTTATATTCATGTATTTGTTTATATATTTCTTTTTAGTTACCTGTACATCATTGCTTTGCAACTTGAGCAATACTCAAAGCACAGATCAAGACCTCTCAGAGACCATGAAGAAAAGAGCATTCAGCATGTGAGAGTCTGAAGCACTGGAATTGTTTTTAATTTTCAAGAATTATTGACAAAGGAGGGTAGGCACGGGTCAGCAAAAGTGTGACTTCAGAGCCAAAAAGTTTTGCTGGGTGTAAGACTATACTGGAAGCAGAGGATTATAAAGAGTGCCTTTGGAGGACATAATGTGGATTTAGTTCATGAAAAAGTTGAAAATGGTTTATTGATATTAAGAAATAAGAGCACTGGAGATCCCTCATAACAACAGCTGTTTCACCCAGAAAGGCTATATAATTCCTCAGTGTCAGCTAGATGAGTTCACCTGAAAGGATAATATTAATTAATGAAATAGGACTGCTACTGCTCAGGCTGTGACTTTGCATTCAGAATGATCTTCAAGAGCCCTGAGGAAAGACTTCTGACTCAGGCACAACAGGAAAAATGTTAAGGTGTTTTCTTGATCCAGACTGTATTGCAAGGATGAGAGCTTGTCTCCAAAGTAATGATTTATACTAAAAGAGCAAAGTCAAACCAGGTACAAACCTACTCCCGGTCTTTTTCTGACATAGACTTGGTGCAGCAGCAAAGAGAAAGGGAAGCTCCTGAATGCAGCATAGAAGCACAAGTCAGCAGATCTTATAAAGAGAAAAGTTCTAAGCAAAATAACAGTATTCTGTATCACTGATTGTACTTCATGTACACATCGCAAGCAATATTCCAAATTATGAAAGTAAAAATAAAAACATTTCAGTGTTTAGCTGCTACAATATAACCATGAATTAAAGTACAACCACCTTGCTAAAATACATAAGAAAAATGGTTTTCAGAAGGCTAGAATATTCAGCCATATCTCCTTCATACTCTAGAGAACCATACAACCACCCTGATCTGATGTTGATCAAGGCTCTTATCAGGTTAGAAATGCTCAAGCAATGTCAAGGAGGCTGTAGTGTCTTACCAATCTATGCTGAGAGCAACACTGAGGCTTCCTACACCATGTAAACGTGTATTTGAAAGATACTGAACTGCTTTATTTGAAAGCATCACACTTCTTGCTCCCTGTGTCCCTTTCCATGTGAAGTGTATATAATTTTAGGCAGTCTACATAATACATGGAAATCTATATCCACATTAGTAAAAAATCATTATGTATTGTAATAGAAAAAAAGTCTTTAACAGCTGAACTGCCACATGGGTAGCTATCCTGTCAGGTACTTCATCACCTATGATGGTAACGTTGAGCTGCGTGGACAGGTCTAACTGCACACCTTGCATGCGCGCAGCTATATTCAACCCTGATTAACAGCACTGACAGCAGATGGAAGTTCGGTATTACATTTTTTTAGCTAGGCTGAGGCATTGAGAGAGCTGCAAAAATGGGGAAGCTATGCAGGAATAAGGAGAGGAAAAGGAGCAAATTAAACTGTTTCATAGTTCTTTTTTCCTATGTATCACAACTTACTGTTTTACTTTCAGGCTCCCGTGGAGCATTTGTCTTTCCTTTCCTATTCCATCTTCGCTCTGAAGACATCTGAAAGGACATCTCCTAAATAGGCAAAACTGGTCTGAGCTTTCCAACCTTCGCATCCTCCGTGAAGGTGAACCAAGGGAAGATTTTTGGGTAAACATGATCTACAAACATAATGCAGTCCTGACAGTAGACCATTAAGCTACATACTAGGATCCCCAAAAGTTCACTTACCTGCTTACCTCCTTTATTAATCAAAGGCAATAGTTTTCCTTATTTTATAACAGACAACCAGCTGGTTGTGATTTTAAACTTAATTCAAGATGGTTCAAGATACAATTCATGATTTCTACCATAAAAATTTCGTCTAGGAATACAGCTCTTTTCAGATGAATAAAGGAAATGGGCATAAGCGAATTGAACTTTATGAAATGACTACAGATTATTTAATATTCCCATTCTATAGCACTTAGTGAAGTCCAGAAGACTGAATAAAATTACAGAATCATTTCCTAGTTCACGTCCTAAGAAATGTTGTCTCTACGCTTAAAAAACCTATGTCAGTGAAAACAAGACTTGATACCAATGAGCTTGGGATCAGATCTATTGTACCAAAAGAGGGCAACCCTGATATAAAATGCACACATACGTTAAGCACGGCTAAGAACTATAACCTGAGATTTATAGCCAAGATATTGTCTCTTGAAATTCACGCCTGCATTTTACACCTTTTGCTTTTTTAAGCCAAGCAGCATTGAACCTAGCATCTACACTTCCCATACACAAAATAAGTAGTAAAAGAAAACCAAAATGAAAAATAAAAACCAAAGCAAAATTAAGAAGGAAAATACTAAATTAAATTAAATATAAAAGCTAAGTGAACCTAAAGTACCATTATCTAAGAAGGTCATTTGCAAATTGATCACCTTAGCTCTTACAGAAGTAAAATCAGAGCAGTTACTCCAGGTTCTATGCTATGATCTTTTCAGAGAATGCATCTGTATGTGCTTAAGTTGAAATCCAGTTCAGAGGTAAGAATGACTTGAGGAAAATGTGAAGCAACTGATGATAAGTGGGGAAGAGTAGTATTGTAGTCTCTTACAAAATGTCCTCATAACTATAGGTAATTAGAAGTAAAGAAAAGAACTTAAAAACAAATTAGTTACATTTGAGTACTTTCTAAATGATCGTACTAGAGCAATTAAATGCTGCCCACATTTTCTTCTAACAGCAGCTAGTTGCCAGTTTTAATAGCACTAGCAATAAGTCTTTCAACATGCCTCAAAGCTAAGTATGACACCACCTATATTCCTCAGATCCAGAAGCGCTGGAAGGTTATCATCCCTGTCATCTTCAAGCTTGTTGCTACAAATATCCTGAAAATTATTCAAGTAGAAACATCAGGGATTAGAGATCGAGTAGTCAAAGGAACTGCAGGTAAAAACTCACCAAGTGCTGAAAGCTAACTGCGAAGAACTCTCCATTTTCAATTAAACACTAAAAGTCTATTTAAACTCAGATAACAGTTGTTAAAAGCTACTAAGATATTCACTTGCTCAAGTATTTCGTCTATGAAGGGAATAAGAAATGGAAAATAATCTCTATTTTCTGGTGTAGTTTCCCATTCATTTTCCATCTCCCACTCAGTGTAGCATAATTAATGGTCTGTGCTCACTACGTCCTTAGGAAGTTCAAGACAAGGAAGCTGAGATTTGAGTTGCACATTTTTTGTAATTTAAATTTTCTTTGGGTTGTTTAACTTGAGACATTTTTAAGTAAGTGACTTCCTCACAGACAAAGCGTTCAACTTATCCCCCATTCAAATACTTAAAGGATTTTACTTTAGTAAATTTATAAAAAAATACTAGTTTATCTTGTTCAGCTGTATGCCTGCTTTCCAGCACTCAGTACTGTATTATACTCTCCCTTTTAATTTTTTTCCATTCCTCCTCCAAACCACATTTAAACATAATTCAAAAAATATTAAGGGAAAACTGGTTGGACAGCTTTTCTTGCTGTCTCAACATCTCTGGTCTTAATTCCTTGGCAGAACTGCTTGAAAATTACCAAGAAAAACAAGTTTTTATCAGAAATCATAAGAGCACATAGCCTTTGATGCCATCTAAGAGGATTCAGACAGAGGGCCAACAACTCTAACTTCTTTGCTTCTCTACACAGGGCACACCCGCAGAGCTCAGACTCCGGAGTCCATACCCAGTCAGGAGTGTAGAGCCTGGCAACCCAACAAGGGAGTCTCAGAGCTGTTGTGATTTCTTTCCCAACACTTAGGAAATCTTGGAGCTTCAGCCCAAGTGGTGCTCTCTCACAGTAAGTAACTAGCCACAAGCATATTTGATTGGCATTCCGTAGCTCTCAGCAAAGCCTCGGGAGCTGGACTACAGTCAAAACTCCCACAGTTTCCATCCAGCTCTTTTCTAGCCACGACTTACAGATAGAAATCCTTTACTACTTTCTCAGATCCAGCCTTAAAGGGAAATTTTTGAAAGCTGTCTCTAGCATGGGGTTTGGTAAGCATACACCACCACCTAAACTTTACGCAAGTCTTCAAACAGAACCAGTTAAACAATTCCAAAACCAATTTATTTCCTATTCTCTTCCACAACATATAAAGATGTACTTTTATTTTTTTCTTCTATCACTGAACCTCTCGAGCTTTTCCAAAATATTCTGCCTTCCAGTAAGTTTTCCCCCCTATCCTTTCCCTTCCTATAGATTTGTACTCCACACTGCTTTCACCAGACACATACAAGATGCCTTTTTTTCCCTGGAACAAATTGTGCTAACATAGAGACTCAGTTCTCAGTTGTCTAGAGAAAAGACTAAACCTCATAAGCACTAAGGACTTCACTGTTAGACGTACACAAAAATAGTGATTTCCCTCCAATATTGTTGTATTTCTACGATTTTTACTGAATATGCTGGAATTTAGGCAAAAGATTCCTCTGAATATAAAACAGTTTTAAATATAGCAGTGATCTTCATGAATTCAGTTTTATGGGTAAGCAACTACAGAAAGAACTTATTTACATGTTATTTACATTCTTTCTAGGAAGGCCTATCAGGTAACAGAAAACTGTTCCTGCAGCAGCACGCCAAGAAATGTCCTCTGTTGTTTCTGTACTTTAAATTCTCATTTCTATTTTAGTCTCTGAAGATCAAGAAAAAGCTTTGTACATTTTACCTTGACAGCATTAAATATAGACAGAAACATTTATCCTACATTTGAAAAATCTTGCTGCCACTGGAAGAAATTGTAAAGCTGCTATACTGTCACACCTCTCATTTTCAAGGTGACTTATCTGCTGGATTCCACAAATACAAGAAGAACGAAGTCTGAAAATGACAGTTTACTTCAGGTAGATTGTAACTTCTAGTTAAAAAAAAATAAAGAAATTTGCAGAGCTTGTCATAACAGAAGTCTTTGAAGAATGCACGTTTGCAGTTTGTGTTCATATAGAAAACAGAATGAATCCCAGACAAAAGCTTTACCAAAGCAAGTATGTGCATTGGAATTACATTCCCATCAACAATTAGAAAGTATTCACAGGGTCCCCATAACCTTCATATTTGGAAGAGAAGCCGCTCGCATTAAATGAGTTCTGAAAGGCCAAACGTTAATCTCATTTCACCTACTGTTTCACTCAGGAAGTTATTTCTATCTGGCAGCTGGCAGCGCACAACAAATATACATGACTAATGGTGAAGGTCATTTGCTGAACATTACTCCTTTCTGAAAGAGGTACTTATTTTTCATCTGTACAAAATTAGAGAACCTAGCATAGCAGACAATTTCAAGATGCATTGGATTACTTTATCATCATTATTTAAAAGGTTCTTTAAAATTACGGGCCAAAATAACATCACAACTATGATTCTTCTTGAATTGAAACTATGACTGAAACATTTCCAAGTGGCTCTTTACAGCTGCTAGATACATATCTCAAAGATAAAAATCTTTTCTTCCTGAAGTGCATGACTGACAAAGCACTTCAGGACTCTGAATTGGCATGGAGGCTAAACTTCGGTTTGCACACACAGAGCAATCCAGAAAAGCCCTATGACATGGGATTGCAACGTTACTGGGCACCTAGATTTATTCAGTGTCCTAGTGATTCATTTATTCCTCAACTGTTACAGACTTATGGTTCCCGCTGAACAGTAATAATGCTGCTCCTGCCTAGCTGCATGCAGATACTTTCTGCATAGATGTAATCCCTTCCCTGAGTAGGACTGCAACTCATTCATTCATCTCCTCTGACTTAGTCAATGAAGAGAGAGAAGAAATTAAAAGATTACTTTTTTAATTAAATCACAAAGCGAACTTCTCAGTAATGATGAAAGCAATCTTGCTTTTCACTTGTATCAGTAGACTGGTAACGAATTTTATTACTACAGAAAGAAGTTCAATAGAAAGGACAGTGAATTTATTTAGTATCAAGTTACAGCTACAAACATTGTTCTTCCCTCTGAAAGGACTGCAGTAAGCTGACCCTTACACACGAAAACTATCATAGCTTATACTTCTGCACAACCATTCAAGTAGTAACATATTATCCCACAGGAATCAAAAATTAATTACACACCTTAGAAGAAAGGGGATTTCCAAATCAAGACTGCTGTGATTTACCAGTGAACAATTGCTGAGAAGGACACTTATCCTATATTGCTCTAAAGCAAAGCCTCTTTTAAGGTTGTGTAATACCTTTCATTTTCCCAGCTGGCGGCCTAAAACAGCTAGACACGAAAACCAGCTTCCCAACCACTCAATGCAACCAGATAAAGACTACAAGTTATTTACATATTACCCTGTTCATTCAAAAATTCGCACTTCAACTTATAAATCGAATTATACTATTGAGTACCCGTTCCATAGCACATTTACCTTTTCCCATACGCTTCTAAAATATTCTTTTAACAGTGTAATGTCAGTAACGTTCCTGAGATGAAATTCAGAGTTTATTTTTAAGAAGTGATTGACATTTCAATAATGTCATTTTATTTGTCTGCATTTTCAATTATCTAAGATACAGAGAAAAAATTAAGTCAATAGATGACCATAGGCGAACTCTAAAGGAGATCCAATCAGAGAAGAAAGGCAGCAAAAAAACTGAAGTAGATTTTAGAGTATCCACATTTGTTTTGTTTTATTCTGAATTTGTTTTAATATATCCACATGGATTTCAAGTATAATTTTCTCTTTAATCAAATCCTCCTGTAATTAACAATTAAATTTAACTTGCAGTATACTTTTCTGCTCTGCTGTATTGGCTTTCTAACCAACTCCACAGAGCAGCTTGGGGCTCCAGGGAAAAAAGTCAACAAGCAATAATAGCAGTAAGAGAAGCAAAATAATTGAGAACTGTGAAAGACATATAGAGCTATCCATAGAAAGGATATTTGAGAAGATGAATCAATCAAATCAATTCATCTGCCTGAAGTTAAGAGGGACTTACAAAGGGAATTGGACTGATTGGGCTGATGGACTGAGGCCAGTGGTATGAAATGCAACAAGACCAAGTGCCTGGTCCTGCACTTTGGTCACAACAACCTCATACAACGCTACAGGCTCAGGGCACTGGCTAGAAGGCTGTGCAGGGCAAAACAGCAGGGGGTGTTGGTTGATGCTTGTAGTAGACTATAGCAGAACTTTGGAGAACAGCATTAACAAGATTAATAAGTAATTCTTAACAGTAAATGCATTTAAAAAATATTTCTATTAGTTATCCTTAGTATACACTAGCTATTCATTTTAATGATTCTCTTCAACACCAGTGACAAGTGAATTACTAAAATTTGAAGGCAAAATACCCATCAACACATAGTTCAAGATGACTCTGCCAAAGATAATGTAAAAATTTATAAATATCAGTATTTAAGTATCTACGCAGCTTTTCCAGTAAAAATGTTTACAGTCTCTATTTTCGATTTTCTGAATAGTATCACAGATGCGACTTGCACAACTGATAAAGGAATAAAGAAATTATAATAAGGACTACAAGAAATGAAAAAGAGTGTATAAGACAAAGTTGATGCCATTCACAGTCTCACCTAGAACTTGTTTTTTTGCCCTATTTTCTTGGTATCTAATTCTTTATCATTATTATACTGCATCAGCAACTTAAATTTATCATTGTCAGATTTTGAATAGCATCTGGAATGCAATTATGCATCTCATGATACGTTAACAGCAGCAAGCGAATTAATTTGATATTCTGAACTGACCCTTCGGGGGATAGTACAAGGACAGGGCATTATGACAAAAAATTTAAAAAAATAGAGGGCCTCACTTGTTCTAAACTAAACCACAAAAAGTACAAGTTTCCATTAAATCTCTTGAACTTTAACACATGGATCCTCACTAATACATAATCATATGTAATGAACAACCTTATGTTGTATAGCTCCAACTCTATACAGTATTTAACAAATAATACTTTTATCCTCCTTATGCCCATCAATTTCTTTCAATAAGAAAAGCCATAGAAAGGAAAACAACTCATTTACCTAGCTTCAGGAAATCTTATGGGCTAGCAAACCCTTAGAAATCTATAAGAAAAATCAGGTTGAATCAACTAAAATCACTGTTTCTAAAATGGAACACACAATAATTCTTAGCTTTGATAGTATGTATGTGATATAAAATTTCTTCCCTTCTTCCCTACATCTTTTAAGCCTTTGCAGAAAGTATTGTAAGTCACTTATACAATAATTGTCCAGGATAGTCTTCAGATAAACAAAAAAAAAAAAAGCAAAAAAAAAAAAGCCTACATCTGTAAATCAGAAAAGAGACCATTTCATAGAATGGCATAAGTTGGAAGGGACCTCAAAGATCATCAGGCTCCAAACCCTTCTCACAGGCAGGGCCATCAACCTCCATATCTAACACTACACCAACCTGCCCAGGGCCCCATCTAACCTGGCTTTCAACGCCTCCAAGGACAGGGCATCCACAACCTCTCTGGGCAGCCTGTTCCATCAGTCGTATGTCATCGATTCATGCAATGATTAGTTGATAACAAGACAAACATTAACACAAGTATGGACACTGGCAAAAAAAAAAAAAAAAAAAAAAAAAGATGAAAACGTTGAGGAGACTGTTTACAACCAAATGCTTTCAACAATCAATTTTGGTGACATATTTCATTATAGCACGTACTAAACCTTAGACCCAAAAAAACCCCCTGAAATTCATTTTATTAATCAAATCTACTACATGGTTCACAAACATGGGAGGCCCAAAGACACAGACTTAAATAGCTAACATTTTAGAAGGTCCATGAAGAATAATATACCTCATCTTCCTTTTGACAGATAAGCATGATTACTTAACGACATTTTCTACAGTGCTGATAGATACCATCAGATCCCTCATTCTCCATCTGTAATAACAAGTGCACATGCGCTCTAGTAACATACACAATGTGTCACATCAAAAAGAGTAGGTTTGCCATGTGAATGTGCAGTAGCCCAGCTGTCAAATCCTTGGAAGTATCTCTCAGCAGCATGATTCACCATTTACATTCACTAGTATCCTGAAAGCAAGAAAAAGGCTTTTCCCTACTACATACTGTAGTTCCTCAGAAAACTACAATTGAGGGAGTCTTGGAGAAATGAAGGGCAATAATGACTCTGTAGGGTGCAATTATACTAAATGAACTAAGCTGATAAACCCATACTAATAGTAGCATCATGCAGTTCATTCAACTAATTGTCTGTTCAAGGAAGAACCCAGCTCCTACAGAAAACAAGCTGATGGCTTAGAAAACACCCTATTGTTCAGTTCAGCTACATAAATTCCTCTTGCGGTAAAGCAACAACTCTTTTGACCAGTTGTACTGAATGCTGTGAGCTAGAAGCTTTGTAAGTGTTATAAAGCATCTCTGCCCTTCCTCCTTTCTCTAATGAATCTCAATGGGATTTTGTAAACGAGAGAGAATAGAAACTGTAAACTATCCCATAGCATTCAACAGTCATTCAGCACTGGCTTGAGCTGCTTTCACAGCCACTGCAATTTCAGAAATTTAATTACGTTAAAAAATTATTAATACAAAATAATATCACAGCACCTAATTAAGTCACTTCGGTTGAAAGCACAGGGTAGTTTTATGTTAATGAGATGAGAACAAGTTGTGGTTTTTTATTTTTTGCCAGTCCACTTTCAAACAAGACTTTTACAGTTCAAATACAAAAACAAAGTCATTTGGAAAACCAATTATCAGACGTCAGTATGTACTACAGATTTGCTGTAAAGATGTGTCTTGTGTACTAGTTCACAAAACATCGCCTAATAAATATCTGAAGGATACATGTGTATTTGTTGATGTTGCTTTCCGGTTGGTTTTGAAATGCAATATTTTCAGAAGAGCATTGAATTTCATTAGCTGTGTTCAAGAAATTCTCAAGTGACCTGGGATTGTTTTATACAGAGAAGAGGGTGCTGAGTGGAGACCTTGTTTCTCTTCACAAGGATCTGAAAGGAACTTGTAACAAGGTGGGGCTTGGCCTCTTCTTCCAGATAACTAGCAAATGGAGGAGATGTAATGGCCTCAAGCTGTGCCAATGGTGATACAGTTTAGATACCAGGGAAAATTTATTCTTCAAAAGAGTGGTCTGGTATTGGAGCAGGCTGCCCAGGGAGGTGGTGGAGTCGCTGTTCCTGGAGATATTCAACGAATGCGTAGATGTGGCATCTCAGGGACATGGTTTAGTGGGCATAAAGGTGATGGGCCGATGGCTGGACTAGAAGATCATACTAGTCTTGTTCAACTTCAATGACTTCACAATCACACAAGAGAATCTAACTCCTGTTTATAAATATCTGAAGGGTGGACATAAAACAGATGAGGCCAAGCTCTTTTCAGTAGTGTGCAGCAACAGGAAGAGGGTCCTGACAACTTAATTATTCTAAGTGATCAAAATTCACTTACAAATAAAAATTTACAAGCTCTACAAGGAAGAAGCTCTAAGCTTAAATATTTAGGACTGATTTTGTGTTTAAATATCTCAACCACACTGAAAGAAAAATGCAGCATCTTCTTTGGATATTCATTTGTCCCATCTTATTTGTGCACTTAAAAGCAATGGTCAAAATGTCGTGAAGGAGCGTCTGAAGTCTGTTTTCACATGTTTTTTTCCCCGCATTACAGCATCAGGGATATTTGCATCAAATACTAATCTAAATTCTTGGCAAAGACTGATCATTACAAAGCTTAATTTTTCCTAATCTTACAAAAATAACCTTTTAAAACAGTGCCATTTAAGCCATGTCTATAAATGTGACTGAAACTCTTCATTTCCACATTTTTTTTTGCTTAGAACTGAAATCTTATCCTCGATACAACTGCAATAACTTATCCAAGAACTGTATATATCTAAGTTGAACTACACATGGATTTTCATTTAGCCAGCTTGCTTCTAACTGATGGCAAGTCCTCTACTACACTGCTCTCCCTCTTCCTCACCTCAGAGGCTAAAAATCCTGGACTTACCTGTAATTACATAATCATGTGAGATACAAGTCATAAGTGGAACTAAGAGTGTTACACAAATCAAAATGAACTGGCAAAAAAAAGGAGAGAAACTGTTGAATAATATCACCGTAGTTCCTCCTCCCTATAGCTTACACCACTATTGGGATTTCCCTTTTCATTATGAAATACTAATAGATGTTTAAAGATTTTAACAATGCTAGTTGACTTCAGTTCGTACTGAATTATAGCGAGCTTTGAGAGAACTGCACAAGAAGCGTTCTTCTGCCATTAATAATGTTTTCAGAGTTATTAATGCAAGTGTTTTATTTCAAGTTGCTAATCAGGAAAAGAAATGTGTTGAGAAATGTGTCGACATTGCTTTGCAGTTTCATTTTGAATAGCAAAGCAGATCCATAGGTAAGCATTTTGCCACGGTTCCATTGGTTTAACTTTGCTAAAGACAGTTGGTAACACAGGAGAATAGTAAATGGATACTGCCTAACACTGGTACATTTTACATAATTTTGTAGTACATCTAACTGGCACGTAGACAAGACAGATATATCTAAATATGCCTTTTAAATTAAGACAACAGATTTGACAAGTAACTGAAACATGTACAGGAAGCTTGGAATTGTTCTTTGAGTGCCATAGCAATGTTAGCTCAAAGGATATCACTCAAAAACTAATTGATTAAAAATTCTGTTAATCATACTGAGATTTTAAACTTTAAAATACATCAATTAGAAAATGAGACATTGTGGCATATTTGAAAGGAACCACGCTGCTATGAGAGAGTAATTTCTGAATTTAATATTACTACTAGCATTCCAAGGCTTGAATATAATACAAAATAATCGGCTGATCCCCTTCAGAAGCGACTGATGGGAGATGATCTTATGTTATCCTCTGCAGAAGGTTCTAAAAAAGGGTTTTTATGTTGGTTTTTGTTTAATTCTCCTCACTCCAACTGCCTTCGTCACTTAATTCCTCTGAAATGAAAGATCATTATATCTCACCAAGGCAAATGCTGAGCGATGCCTGACAAATCAATACCATTATTTTCTTAAGAATTCTTTTTAACATTTAACAGGTAAAGCAACGTAATATAATTTAAGATTACATAATTGATTTCCAACCAGTCAATAAAGCCATAATTCTAAATTCCTCATTAAATCCCTATCGTAGTGGGTGGACATTTCGGTCTGAAAAATGTTGCAGTACTAGTCAAAAAAACCATTTGTTTCATGTCACATTTAAAAACAAAACAAAATCACCAAAAAACCAGACACATTCAGCTTTCTGGTTTAAGACAGACCAACACAGATAACATTGTTGTGAGTGTTGCTGTGGACAGAGATCACAAACAAGATGTTGATGCAACTGACAGAAATCTCACATTACAAGCCTTGATCCTGAAGACTGATTTTAATTGCTTCAGTCTCTCTGGTTGTCCTGAGAGATTTTGAGTCTCCACCCCCCGGAGATTTTCAGAAGCTGGGTCAGAACAGCTACAGCCCCACTACAGCTGACTCTGCTTTGAGCAGAGGGGTTGAACTACATGATCCCCTCCAGCCTCAGTGATTCTGTCACCAACTCCCATTGCTTTTCTTCTGGCTGATTTTGCCAACTTGGTCATATCTATGCCAGCTTACTGTGAACTCTCTCCACTTAATCATCTTCCTCTTAAGCTCAGTAATAGTTGAAACAGTGAGCAGTACATAGCATAAAATAAATAGTTTCATTAATTCACACTGACTGGAGCTCTTTATAACAAGAGCTGAGGAGGCTTGACAAGATTTCAATTAAACAGACATGGGCTGCCTACAGGCACCTTATTCCTCCAAGCATACGACTGCACCATGTTAGTAACACATCTTCCTCTTATCCTCCTTTTTTCCCCTAGGAGATTGACAAATTAAGAATATATAGAAATATAAGAAGTAGATCTACTTTTAACAATCCCCAGCACAAATCCTTATGAGCAGATCACCTGAAGGGACCTTCAAAACAACATAAGCCGAGCTGACCTTAAGCTCCAAAATAATGGCTTGTAAGGCAAGCTTAATTGCATCCTAACCAATAAATAACAATGGATTTAATATACAACTCCAGTAAACACGTCTAAACATTGAATGCAACTGCAATCTGAGAGGGTATTTAATCAAAGAAAAGTTGATTGATTTACTTCAGAAAGCCTTAGAGGTTATGGGAGAGTCACAACCCATCTTCAATTACAGCAAAAGGGCTCAAGATGAATGCAAATGACATTATTTATTTTTATTATTAAAAGAAGATAGCACTCACGTAGTCTGTGAGAACTTGCATATTATGACTGCTCTTTACAGTACATTTTTATGAGTTCTTTCATTTGTTCTCAGTCATCCAGGGCTGCAGGAAGATCAGAAATCCGGGGACAGATCCAACACACTTGCACAAAAGGTTTTTACAGTAATCGATAATAATTAAACATATGGTCACTTCAGTCTGTGTATGTCAAAGTTTTCACCCAAGTATTTTGATTTACTCTCAGAAATTGGTAATAATTAAGTTATTGTCATGAGACTCATCAACATGTTCTTTAAGAAATGCATAAAGAATTTTATGGACGAAGGCAATCAGTTTATAGGCAAATAGACTTGAATTACACCTCATTTTAATACGTGGAACAAAGGCACAATCAGTCTACCAGCATTGACACATAGCATTTTTTCACTTTCAATTAAAATTTGAAAATTAACCCCTCACTCAAGGTTCCCTCCCTCCCCCAACGCACAGAGAAAAGTTCAACACTTGTTTGACTTTACTATCAGCCAAGTGACTCCAGAAATCCAGCAGGGATCACAAGATCTTGCTGATCATTTCCAGTCACTAGCAGAACAGAAGGCAGATGCAGTGTAGTTAATAGTTTGCACTTCACCTGCCTTAATTCACTTCAGCAGGTGGCAGACAGACTGGCCAAAAAGAAAAGCAATTTCAAAACTGTGACCTTATGGCAAAACACAGCAGTGAAAGAGCAACTTACGATAACGCCAATATTGATCAGCATCAGCTTCCTGTTACTTCTCACTGCATTTAACAAATAGATGATAGAATTTGTGCACCTTCTTCTACTAACAGCCATTCTTGAAGCTGTATTTTGAATAATGGCCATAACAGATCAAAAATTCAATTTTATTTATATAAAAGTTAAGGAGTACTAATTCTTACAGCCTCTCTAGACATTGCAAGTATATTTGAGATAGTAGGAATTAAAACAAATCTTACACAGCAAGAATCTGTGTACTGGACAATCCATTACGCTCATTTTTGGAGCAGATCTATTTCTGAAAATTTTATGAATACTTGCTTTGATTAAAAAGTTTTAAGCATCTTTCATGTTTTCATCCGTGTACCTATCTAATCCTTTCTCTGCATAGTACTAAATTTCAGGATAAAGAACAAAAAATGCTTGCTTGTTTTTCTGTGAAAATAGTCAAGTAAACGTTCTGCAAGGTAGTACATCTGAAACCTTATTTTCAGTCATGGCCATCCAAATTTTAAACACTATGCCAAACATCTTTTCTAATGCCCAATTATCAGAAGGTAAACATTTTCAAGCAGCTGAAATTTTTTCATACAACTTATTTTGAAAGTTACATTATATTGTATTTAATTACAGCTACATTGCATTAGTAATGATAAAGCAGCACAGTTCTATGGAGGAATTTCTTAGAGCGATTCTGATATGGCTTCTAAGTTAATTTGACTGGATCTATTTAACAGCATGCTTAAATGGAGAAATCAGTATACTGTCACAAATCAGCTCTACCACCACACAGCACGACTCTGCCAATGAAGTGGAATAAGTACTCTGGTGAACAGTATTTTGGGAAGAGAGGCACGCCTTTTTTCTTAACTACAACACTATGTGTTAGATAAATCAAAATGCTATAAAAAAAGCATGTCTATTTTGTCACCATATCTAACCAGGTCACTGGCAGACCAACTCAGCTGATATCCTTGCATGGAAGTTCTGAAGTCTTTCACTATTTATTTTATCTCTGGCTATAAATATTCCAGTTTAATATTATAAAATACATCTGCTTCTATCAAATGGTACCCTATTTGTGGAAACAATAATTTAGGAGAATCACAGAACAAGATAAATGAAAATCTTCATTATGAATTCATTAGGCATGCACAAGATCCTCACCAGAACCTTAAACTTGTAAGTTCTCCAATCTTAGACAGTTTCAAAAGCCACTTAATTATAATTATGAAATCATCAGTATTTACCCAAAGAATCTTTTGAACAATTCTTTGCTCTTCACTATGTTTGGCACTTCATCTTTGCACCTCACAAAAAGGCATTACTCATCATTTGTATTATACTCCCGTGTTCCCTTCGCCTGTCTTCATCGATACAGAATGTCAGCAAATAAAGCTATGTCAAAACCTGTATTCAAACCACAGAAGAAATAGAACAGTTTTACATTCTTTTGTGTATTTTTACATTACCTACTGTCAGGGACTAACTTTAATACAAATTTATGAGCACATAATTTATAATCTTTATATATATATATTTTTTTGTCTCTGCAAGAACAATATTGAGCTGTTCCAGTCATCTGAGTACATGACAAGTGTTATTCTTTCAAGCGTATCCTATTTGCCTACCAATACTTTTTAGCAAGATAACCACAGGTCCCTTTTCATCACTATATTAACATAAAGTATGTTGGAGGTTGACTCATGACTCAACCTCATGACTTGGAGGTCGGTTTTTTTTAGCATGAGATTATGATATTACTTGTGGAGTTCTTCACAGTGACGGCAGAGGAGAGTGCTTAAGCGTAAGTCAGATAATTTGAGTTCAGTCATAGCTTTCCCTAAGTTCGTATTTTGTGCAACCAATTTGCTGAAAGTCTCCAAATGGATGCTGCCAGCTTGCACTTGCTCTGAAGCTTTCTAAAGCTGAGAGTAAAACTCCTCCATCCATACTACAGATGTGCAAGCTTCATCCTTTCTGGGCTAGACATCAATAATCGCATCCTAAATACGTTCATTCAATTATTTCAGTCAAAATGAACTGGCAAAGACCTGCTGTTTACAGAATTTGAACTAGTTTCTTTAGCCTCTGTAAGAGATTATTATTTTTTATACCATTGCCTCAAAGTCTGCTGAGGAACACTGATGGACAAGTCCAGGCAAGTCCTGGGCAAAGACTGAAAAAAACTCTTGGTCTGGAAGACACAGATGAACAAGTCCAGGCGAGCCCTGGCCAGAGGTTGAGAAGTCCTTTGTCTGGAGAACACTGATGGACAGGTCCTGGGCCTGGGTTGTGAAATCCTTTGTCTGAGGAGCAAAGATGGACAAGGCCAGGGGCAATGAGAGAGCGATAAGCTGCAGATTAATAGCTGGGAAGCACTCTTTTGTGTGGGCTTATCTCGAAGGAGATGGCACACTCACGAGGTGCTGCACATGACTCTTACCCAAGCGCCCAGGAATGTCACGTAGGCAGAAAAAGAAGGATAAAAAAGGGACAAACAACCATGGTTTTTAGGTTTTCTGACAACAGAATTCCTCATGAAGACCAAGGAGGTTTCCTGACAACAGAATTCCTCATGAAGACCAAGAAGGTTTTCTGACAACAGAATTCCTCATGAAGACCAAGGAGGTTTTCTGACAACAGAATTCCTCATGAAGACCAAGGGGATTTTCTGACAACAGAATTCCTCATGAAGAACAAAGAGGTTTTCTGACAACAGAAACCTCATGAAGAAGAACAAGGAGAGTTCCTGACATGAGAAGCCTCACGACCTGCCTCTCTCCCTCCTGGACTTGCTCTGTGCTCTACCTGCTTGCTTCCTAAGGCCGGCCATGCTGCTGCTGCTGCTCTCTCCTGAAGAAGAAAGGTGTCTGCCATCATATTCCTCCCTACGGAATGCCTGCATGCTGACGGACTCTCCTGGGCCTGCTACCGGAGACCTGCTGCTTTCTCCCGGACTTTCACCGCGGCTTCTCCCCTGACCTACCCGGTACCTGCACCGTCTTGCTGCCTGAGACCGGCCACGCTGCTGCTGCCCTCCTCCCCTGAGCCTCTGCCCCGGACCATCGAACAACGGGACCTCTGCTGGATCCTGGTGGTGACTATCCCCGCTTTATGCGATTCTTGCTCCTTTCCTATCTTTTCTATCGCCTGCCTTCCCTTCCCCATCACCTTAATTAGTAATAGTATTCGTCCTCCACTTCCCCATCTCCCTAATTAGGATTTGTAATAAACCTGGTTGGACCAACATTTGAACCGTTGCTTCTTAATCTCATGTCGGGTATACATACATTAAAAGAACCTCATCTCCCTCCTATAAATTGGAGCGAGACAGCCTCTAGTGCACAGTTAGACGAAAGTTTCATCTGGCAGACCTGAGTGGTTAGCAAATCTTTTATAGGGGACTAAATGTTAAAACAGGAGTGGGTCCCATTCTTCCTCTAAGTTATCAGTAGAGCACATATGCCCACAGAGCAAATAGATTCAGCCTACAAAAGAATTATAGAGAAGTATAACACTGTGATAAATATACACAGTAGCATGCAGCTCCAGAGGGACAGAAGGAGATTAGCAGTCATTTCATTCTCAAGATGTTAAAACATTAGTATGCTGAGGTATATTGACTGCATTGAACACAGAATTGAATTCTAAACACATAAGGTGGAATTGTCAAGCCTACCGATAGAACATTTCAATCCTTTCAGAGGAAGGAAGTAGGGTTGTAAAATTAAAGATGGTTAAGTCTAAATTATTCAAATTTAAATGCATTTTGCAAGGATTGACTGCATTTCTTTTCCATGGAAAATCTCAGCTTCCGTCAATTCAACTTGCATTCAAAACACACCTTCATGTAAAATATATAGAGTATGGAATATGTATTCTTAAGTAATTTAAGTTTTGTGAAGGTTGACTACGTTAGTCATAAGCCGTCCCATAACCCTGAATTTGATGGAATTTTTCTCCCTGAAATAGAACTATGGCATTACTGAAGTGGAACATTTCAAATGAAGTAGTCAGGTTTTAAAAATGAAGTTTGCAGATTGGCTAATGTAACCTTCCAAATATCCCACATGCAGTGCCTGTAATATTTTTCTCAACTAAAACGTTTAGCTTCATTGAGGTTAAGTTGCAACTGTTTGCAGACACTAATTACAGTCCTTTCAAACCAAACTGTCACTGCTTAGTGGAAATAAGCTGTTAATCCATTTTATCACAGACACACATAACATATCGCAAAGGATGACATCAGAAATGTTATGACCAAAAAATACCTTAATACATTAGGGCAACCAAAAACAATTCCATGAGTAATTTTAACTACTTTAAGAACAGATTTGAGTCCACATTAGAATTCAATGATAGGTAATGTGCTACCCATCACTGTTCATTTCCCACGTTCCCCTGTCCATATGTCTATGCTGATTGAAGTGAATATTTGGTGAAATAACTGTATCTAAACAGAAATTCAACCACCTAACAGCACTGAACATCATAGTCATTTGTCACATTTATAAAAGCCAGGTTTTAAAAGATACTATAAATATACAAAAGCTATCAAAGCAAAAACAATTGAATGAATATATAAATGAATGCCAAATTACCCACTTATTTTCTACTAATTTGTTAGAATATTATAGTGACAGTTACACCTAAAAAAACCCTGATATTCTTTACAGAGGTACATTTAACACTGCATGATGTTACCAGCTCAAACTGACTAAAAAAAACAAACCTAGACAAAGCCTGAATCTGTTTTCAAGCTCAGTGTACCTCCTGTGTCTTCCTATGAACAGCTTTCCGGTACTGATAAAATTTCAGCCGTTGCCTTTTACAAGCTACAGGAATGGAATTAACTTGTTTTTCTTCCTCTATAGCTACGACTGTTACAAGTCATCTCTTTATGTAAGTTACATCTTCTTGTGTTTTAATTCATCTCCAGTTCGCTCCATTCCAAGTTTATGATTTGAATCACCTTTAATATTCTCTGAAATCTGTCATGCAAGGCTTCAGTACATCTTGTATACAATATCCTCCTGAGGAACCACGCTATCAGTAGAAGTGTCTTTTTTCTTTAGCCAACAGCTAGTTTTCGTATTGTTTCAAAGCACTGTACTAAGGACCAAAACTCCTGATGTCAACATCACACATGACAGTTCTCACAGACTAATGCATTCACAACACTCCTGGCTGCATCATGTGCAGTTGCCTTTGAATTCCTCGTTCTCACAATGATACTTAAATCTAGAGTTTTTTTTTTAAAAAAAGCCTTTTAATGCAAGCCATCACTCAGCTTTAAGTCACAGGTCCCTCTCCATTACAAAAGGCCTTATTGCATTTTACTGCTCTACTCTTGTGTTTTATTCATTTTCTGTCAGTATCACTTACACTTGTAACACCAGCATTTTCTACAGTCACCAGTCTATATGAACTCAGAACACTTGCTTTTCCAAGTTTCCAGTCAATCTTCTATTGGTGTAGTAATTTAAATAAGCCTCAGCAAAATGTAACTGTTAGGAGATGAACATTTGAGACTAAGAGATGCCAGTTAAACCAGGCAAACCTGGAGCCCAGCACAGCTCAAACCACCTGCTGCCATGCTATCATGGCTCTGCTGCTCTGCCCAAGTGCACAACTGCCACTGAGCACCAACAAAACATCAGTGCGTGAGTAACACCATCTGGACTGAACCCAGGGCATGGGGAGGGCTCAGTGCAGCGCTAACTCACATGGTAGCAAATAAGTCTATGGGTTTTGATACTTAGGCTAAACACAGTTCGTGGAGAAGAGTAAAACATGCATCTATGTTTTCCATTGTGATAAAGGAATTTGAGAATAGGTTTCAATATTGCAAAAAAAAAAACAAAACAAAACTATTTTTTGGTTCATTTGCAGCTTCATCTCAATCAACATAAATATATTACTTGAAAACTTTCAAATAGAACATATAAAATAGCAATCCAAATCATGACCATGTTTCTTTACCAGACTTTTATAAGCCTTCTCTTACCAGAGAGAAACATGCCTCACTTTATAATTCCACCACTTTTTGACAGTACATACGTTTGTGAACAACTGTTTTCAAGGATAAAGCACAGGAATAGTAAAACTTCATCCAACATCTCTGACAAGCACCTTGAGAACTCACTGTGAATTGCAACCACTGCCATCAAACCAGCCTCATATGTTTCTTTCCCCAAAACAAGGTCACGTATCCCTCTAGTTTAATGATTTTGTTGCCCTTTTTAGTATGTTTTAATAAAAGTTCCAAAAGTAACAACTTCCGTTACATACATTAACTATAGTATATATTTTATGAGGGCTACTCCAAAAGTAATGAATGCAATTTTATTATATTGGCTCACAGCATCAGAGGTGGATGCTGGTGATACGGCAGTAGAGGCTGAACCTTCCCACCAAGTCCCCCATTACATTTTGATACCCTGCAAAAGAAGGCAGCAGAGGAGCAGTCAGACAAAATAGAATCTGACATGGAAGTGCGTAAGAAGCAAAGGTACATCATAGAATTCCTCCATGCAGAAAAAATGGCACCTATTGACATTTGCTGAAGACTTATGGAGACCAAACAGTGGGTATGAGCAAAGTAAGGGGTGGGTGGTGCATTTCAGCAGCAGTGACACTGGGTCACCTCCTCTAGTGTAGGTTATTACAAGTGCAACACGCAGGCTCTTGCTCACTGCTAGTGAAAAAGCATAGCAAATGGTGGAGACTATGTTGCAAAAGACTGTTTTGTGGCTGAGAACTTGGTCTATTAAATAGTGTTCTTGTGCTCTTTGTATCTGTTGTAGTTTCCATGGAAATTGTTAGGCATTACTTTTCAAGTAACCTTTCCAGATAGTGGCCCTAGACAATAGCTCTTCACTCAATGCATCCCAGGCAAGCCAAAAGCTTGAACAACCAGTGAGTTAAGGTGGTACTCCATTCTCACAGTGGAACTTATTAGATAGGTGTAAGACTTACCTAGTTTAAAAGACTTCAACAGCAGGAAACACTTCCTTGAGTTGTGCTCTGAGTTATACAGGTAAATGATTTATGCCAATACATCAACATCAGGCAGTCTCTAATTAAAGCAGAGTTATCTAGTCTAGCCATAACACAGCCTCCAAATTGTATTCCTAAAACAAACACAGAAATGAAAATTAAAAAACATTCTTTTTTCAGGATAGGGTCAATATAGATCAGACATTCACGTCACTTTTCATCTACGACACATTTCAGGACATTATTCTTGTGCTATACATCCCTGTTCAGAACTAGCAGCAGCAGTTACAGTCAACACGTCTTGCCAACCTACTGAATGTCAACTTCAAGTCTGACATTATTCTCTCTTGTTCATCTTAAACTCTAGTTTTTTTTGTTTTTGTTTTTTTTTTAAACAGGTTAGGTTTTAATAATTTACAGCCATTGTACATTTGCAATCAAATGCTTTTTACACAAATTTAAAAAAAAAAACAACTTATTTTCTTTTCAGTATTTTTAGTTAATCTGTAGAGACCAGAGGAAGGTTAAATGTATTTTGATCAAATTTAAAAGCAGTTTCCTCCAAAGCTTTACTTTTTGGAGTGGGGTTGGAGAGAATGAGAAAAAGAGCTGAATTTCCAAAATTTAAGTTTTAGAAGATAATCTGCTTAGCATCATCTGTGACTCATCAAAGTAGGCAGGAGGATTTTTCCTTACGTTGATACCACTACTCTCAGTGTTGTGTGCTGTGTAGTGTCAATGCTTCATGTCCAATAACCTAACTTACTGGTTGTCATACTGTTAAGACTGTCTTTGCTATCATCAATAAAAATACATAAAAATCACTGTGACAGATATTTCAGTAAGAGATTTTAAATGCCAAAAGGAAAAGCCAAAGCAAGCATTTTTCTCTGCCAATCACAAATCATTTCAAACTTGAAGAATGGAAAACTAGAGCAACATAAAAGTAGCAATAAATGTAGACGACCACAGCTGTCATCCAAACCAAAATAAACATAACCGACAATACGTATTACATTAAGTACTTAAGTCCCCTTAAATGCTAAATGTAGTAAATTGTGTTTTCTACTCTGACAGCAGCAATTCTTGCCAAAACAAAACAGCTTTCACTGCACAATCTGTAACAAGCCTCAGCCCGTTGGCAAATATCTTCCAGTTTTCCTTTTTTGATCCACAACTATCAAATAACAAGCACTTCCTTCACACTTTGTTCATGATTTACTGTCATTCTTAGGAACTAACAGTATGTTATGTTTGTTGGCTTTTTTCTTTGTTTTTGTTTTGTTTCATATATATGTATTATGCCCCCACCCAGTCAATAGAATTGTTTAAAAATCACTTTGGAAAGTACAGGTGTCACAATTGCAAAGACAGCTTAGTCTTTTCTACAGACTAATCCACAGCAACTATTTGAATTGAAACTTGCATTCATTTAGCTTCTCGTTAACTCACGTTATAGTATTAGTGCTATCTTTTTTTACACTGCTCCCATAAGTAGAAACAATCTGAATGATTGGACTTGAGGCAAGAGAGGGAAATTAATATCTTGTTTAAACACAAAATTGCATAATAGTTTTTTCTTTTAAAAAAGAATACAGGATTAAAGAAATGAATACAATTCATTTAAGTCTTAATAGCTTTTTATGCTGTCATTAAATAACTGTTTTCATTTTTTGTGCACTTTAACTTTTTTATTTAACATAGTAATGCCCCAAAACATGGCTTTGAGGACGTAAAAACACCATTTTACAAAGGTAAAAAATACCACCCAGACCTACACTTTTTCCTGGGTTTCATCATTTCTTTGACCAAATTAGATACAACACTAATGATTTTCTTCTCTTTATTTGGTTCTAATGTCATTCTGAATTTGCTTTTACTGCTTGAGGGGAGACAGATCACTTGCATCTTCAGATCATGAAGTTATATCATTGCATGCAATCAGCTTAATGAAGGAACATTTTTCCTTTAATTTTATAATCATCAACAGCCCACATGCTTCATGTCTCTACAAATTAATATGGCAAGCATTTCACATGCAGAAGTGAATATGACAGCCAATTGGTTATTTTATCTTATGGTGTGTTGTTTTTTTACTGCCTTTTATTTATTTTTATTTATTTATTTATTTATTTTTACTAAATCTAAGATCTTCCACTGCAGTTATGTCCCTTTTGTACTGCCCCTATTAGATTCAGTTTTGGAGATGCCAAGAAACTGCAGCATTTTGACATTCATTGATGCAAATGCCCAGCACCACAGCCAGACAACGTCTATTCATCTTCTAGCTTTCCCAACTGGAGATTTTCATGGTTTTCATCTTTGCACTGCTTATCCCTATTCATACTTTATTGATCTATTTCCTGTATTTCCTAGAGTAAAGGTTCAATAAGCTCATTTTCTTTTCATATCTACATTTGACTTCAGATTCTTTACAGATTTTTCTACATTCTTGCTAAATACTACTATACTTTTAATAGAAGATAACTTAACACCTAGATCTATAAATAGCAGCAGTAACAAATGCATTTTAAAGGCAGTTAAACACAACCTGGCCCAACAAACTGAAAAACCCCGTTTCTTCTTCAAGTCAGCTGTACAGGCCCCAGGACCATATTCAGCTCCCCTGTAGCTGGAGAACCAATGTGATCTACCTGAAGGGTTGCCGTACCAGCTTTGCCCCTCCAAACAGCCTCCAACTTCTGGTAATTCATCTCTTGACCAAGGAAAATCCACATTGCAGCTCTTGTACACTCCAAATACTTCCTCTCATTAAGGAATGTGGAACCAGTCTTTCCAGACATATTCCCATTTGATGTTACAAGAGCACAGATTTGTCGAATCCTTAGAGTTGTAAGGGACCTTTAAAGGCCATCTAGTCAAGCTGTCCCACAATAAACAGGGACACAACAGCTAGATCAGGTTACCCAGGGCCTGATCCAGCCTGGCCTTGAACGTCTCCAGGGACAGGGCATCAACCACATCTCTCGGTAACCTGTCCCAGTGCCTCACCACTCCCACTGTAGAAGAATTCTTCCTTATATCCAACTTAGATCTCCCCTCTTTAAGCTTGAAACGATATATTCAAGTCTATCACAGTCTGGATCAGATGAAGGAGAAGGATGAAAGGCATGTTGAGATCACTGAATCTTGTCAGTCCCTACCTGGTTTCAACTTTAAGTTATATTTATGACGGCGATGATCTTAAGTTTATATAAGCTACTGATAGTAAGTACTATATCTAAGCCGACCCTGTCCAGAAGCACTTGCAGTCTAAGCTGACAAGGCATATACTTGGAGTTCTTTCATTTCTCTTTTTTTATAAAGAGAGTGAAAAAGCAAAAAATGGAAATATGAGATAGAATTCAGGATTCAAGAAGAGAAAAACAAAAGGTAAAAAATTAACAGTTGAAGGGAGCATTACCTTTTCTTTTGAATAGAAAATTCAGATGAGAAGAGACACAAAAGAACAGGTACAAGTAGCAACAGATAAAGTTTCATCAAAAGCATAAGAGTTTTAACTACGCTCTCAATTCTTGCTCCTCCTACACCTCCTGTGACAGTCGTAGGGTACGTCTAGAAGATAATCTTCCTCTGAGTAGAAGTTTAGCGCTGTCATTTATCTTTTCTCAGGAGAAATGTAGTAGCTGATATTGGTTTATTTCAGTACTAAACAATTTAAGCTAGCAGTGAAAATATCACCTTTGAGTAATCGAAGTTTCCCAAGGACCTCATTATTAAGATAATAAAGAAGGAAGCATTAGAAAATGGTATAAGCAGTTTTAAAGATTGGGGAATCATACAGATGAATGCTGAAATGGATTTAGTTGGGCATGAAACCACCAGCTTAAAATGGGAACATTCCTGATCACATTGTGTTCAGAAAGCATCAAATTGAAAGTGGGTAAGAACTGAGCAATTGACAGGCAGCAGCATTTTCCATTTAAATCCAATTTCTCCCCACTTCAAGTGATACTAAACTAGGAGTAAAATTAAGTCATGGTAGAATAAGGTCAGATGTAAAGGAACATTAGAGATAGTGCATTTAAACAAATCGTTTTATTAAAAAACTAGACAATGCAAAAAGAAGGAACAAGTTAAATGCATCCAAATACATCTGAAGAATATAATAAATACTTTTACAATGGTTACCATAATATAAAATAATTATGAAAGACCCAGATAATTCAGTCTCTGCACTTGCTTTGAGGCTTTGTATTAATATTTGATGCCTAGTAACGATGTGGTGCTAAAACAAAGGTTCAAAGGTGATACAAGGATTTTGATTCTCATTCTATCAATTCCAGTTTGCTCTAAGCACTATAATTTTTCAAGAATTTTCCCTACAAAAAAAAACATTCCAGATATTCACTGTATTTTAATAGTAGATTCATAGATATGTACAGAGTCTAATAAAGGATTAATTTACACTCCAATTCCTCTGTACTAGTTTTCTTAGGCAGCAAAGCACTCTCCACACCAACAAAAATGCCCTTTCTAGACAGTGCTTTTGTACCAGAGCACAGGAAACCATTTCTTCCCACAACACTTTTCTTACCTATTCCCTTCCCCTAGCTCTCCCAGCAGACTGTGACCAGTCAACAACCTTAAATTCTGAACACATGGCCACATTTGTATAGATCTTCCCTGACACAGGACTATTCTTCTAATATCCAGACTGAAAGCAATAGTATTTCGCCTTACTTGACAGAACTCAAATCCAGTAATTGTCTGCTTTGGAAATGCTAAGTCACAGCTTGAACAGGCAAACAATGCCATGGAAATAGACAATTGTGAAGCATTCCTTGGAAATCATCTTGCACATAATGCAAGAGTACAATCAGATCCTCAGCTAGAAAAAAATGTCCTATCTCAAGTTACATAACTGTAATGTAAACTTTGTCTTGTCACTGTCTAAGCCATGATGTTACTTAAAGGCATTGCATTACATGAGAGCATTCCCATAGGTACCTTGACCGCAGAAATATCAGGTTACAAAGAACATATTCCCAATGCTATTCTTTTTCTTTTCGTACACCACACTGCCCAAAGACACCTTACACCCAGAGGATCACTGTCAGTACTGGTACTTGGAAATAAGGAGCTAGCTTCAGGTCATTTGGATTCCAAGCTATGCTAGGAAACAATCCACTGGGAAATGACTCAAGTTATTATGTGAGCAGAGTAGTTCTTGCAACACCATTCTCTTCGTCTTCAGCAAAGTAAAACTGCAAGTCCTGAACAAACATGCTCAGTGTGGCAACAACAGAGATACACGAAGGAGGGCTTCTGAATCATACTGAACATTGTTTACCTATTATAACCCGCTGTTTTAGTGCCTAAGCACTCATTTCAAGTGAAATTTGTTGTTTGTTGTGCCCTCATGGTTATCGTTAATCTAATTTTTGACTTGACTTCACAGATACAAACAGTACATATGATGTAGGTTTCCTTTTTTCACAACTTAATAAAACTGCTGCATTTGTCTTATTCTGTGCATCAGTTTAAAGTTGCTTCTTGCATAATTACTCTGGATGAGAAAGCGGAGTAATTGACAAATAGGTTTTACTTCATATTTCTGATGTTACTTCAGTATTTTTAAGCATGTAATTAATGACAAATAAAGATAGCTTATGGAATGGATCAGTATTAATGAAATGCAACAAAACACAGATACCAGCCAAATCATCCTGAGTTTTTACAAATAATTTGATAATAAGAGGAAAGCTACAATTTGTAGTGAAACTACAACTTGTCCTCTGAAGCTGAACTGGAAGCTATGGGATAGAATGCAGAATCCAAACAGCCTAAATTAACAGACTATGTATATATATATTGCACAGGACAAAGAAATTTAATTAATTCAACAGTTGTAGAAAAAAGTACTTGGGAAATAGACCAGAATCTGAGGAGGAGGGCTGAAATTAGTAAAGATAAAGGACAAATGAGTATAAGAAGAGTTCTTCCACACAAATTTTAAGTAATTACTCTCTTGCACTATTTTTAGAAGAGGTAAAGATTAGAAGATTAACATCACACTGAAGTGAGTAATTATACAGTCTACATCTAGACAGCGTCTGTTCTTAACAGCACTTCTGCTGATTAACTGGTACAAGAAATTGAAACTGAGCAGTGTTCCTCAGCCAGGTTATATAAAATTGGCAGGGATAAGGGCAGGCAGTTGAGCTGATTGATCACAATCAGATTTAATCAGAGGCAATCCTAAGTAATTTTTTCCCCTTATTTTATTGTACTTATTATGAAATTAAATGGAAAAAAGACATGAATTGAGCATTTTCATTCCAGAGCAGTAAGAGTTCGCCTATCACCTATAAAGCTCATTTCTTATCTCATGGGCTTCAATTGCAGCATCGCCTGGTTAATGAGTACTAATTATTCAAAATTATGAAGGAAAAAATACTCAGTATGCACTCCACCTTTCACATCTAATCAGACTGTATAACAACAGTCTGATAAACAGAATGTAAAGGAAGAGGCAATTACACATAAACTTGAAAGCAATAGTGCTACTAGCTTTATCTGTTGGACTGATTATATGGTTTTTCTACAAGAAAAGCACTCAGAGCTTGAAAAATATCCTTACAACTCATTTTTAATAAAAATGCAATTATTGCTTCCAAGTAAAATATTTTCTACTTCTGCATAAGAAGCAGAAATACATCTGCATAAGATGTTTTTCATTCTCAGCACTACAAACTGAACATTCGGAATTATCAGTTATATTCTTACACAAGCAGGACTTAAAAACCAAAATTGTTCAGTTACTATGATTTAAGAGAGCAGCCACATCAACAGCAACTGAAAAGTATCAGAACGCCCCTTCCCCTTGTACTCTACACACAGTTAAATGCAATACTGGGTAGATGAAAACATTTTTGCATCAGTACCAAGCTGTTCGTTTCATTTTAACAATGAAGAGTTTTTACTACATATGATTATTATATTAGAATCACAGAATCATTTGAGTGAGAAGGAACTCTTAAAGGCCATCTAGTCCAACTGCCCTGCTGTTAACAGAGACACCAACAGCTAGATCAGGTGCTCAGAGTACCATCCAGCCCGACCTGGAAAATCTGTAAGGATGGGGCATCCACCACCTCTCTGGGCAACCTAAGCCCACGCCTCACTACACTTATTGTGTAATTACTTATTGTAATAAAAAGAAGGTGCTTTCCTTATATCCAACCTAAATCTCCCCTCTTTAAGTTTGAAACCCTTTCCCCTTATCCTGTCTTAATTGACTGAGCTGAAGAGTCTATCCCCTTCCTTTTTGTAGTCCCTTGACACTGAACGGTTGCTCTCAGGTCTCCCAGGAGCCTTCTCTTCTCCTGACTGAACACCACCAGCTTTCTCAGCCTGTAACATTGTATTCTCATATCACACATGCTTAACATATAACAGAATTAATATTGGCACAACAAAAATCCCGTAATTTTGCAAAATGCAATGCCAGCACCTGTTTTCATGGACACTTCACAGTATCTCAGATTTCAAGTTTCTAATTTCGAAGAATAAAATTTATGCATTTGAAAAATATTGTCAGAAATGTCAAGGTAAGAACAGCTGGAATTTAATCATCATTTCATACTATTAATTGCAAGGCTTGGATTGGATTTCATGTTTTTTCTTACATTTCCTATCATTTCAGAGATATTCATTGTCAGCCAATGTTTGGCTTTCTGTAGAACCAGTCATTACACACATTTCTGCTACATGCCACAACCTTGAAGGAGCCACCAACATACTATTTTTTTTATTTTTATTTTTACTTATTTTTATTTTATTTTATTTTATTTATTTATTAACAAACCCACCAATTTTGGAGTTTTATTTACTATACTGGGAGGAGAAATGTTTAAGTTAAGCATTCCACATAATTAAATAAGTTGCAAAACTATCCCAGAGAGGAATGGTAGTTATTGCTTTCAGTCTCAAAGCACTGCAGGCTGTGATTTATAGGCATATTTGAAATGAAATGCTATCAGAAAAACTTGAGGAAGCATTCAGTTCTATCTTACAGTATCCCCGAAAAGGGTTAACAGGGCTTGGAAATAAATGTTTTCATAAATAGGAGAACCTGGGAGTGTATAGTTAAGTGTATGGTTATGATCTTTTGAGGGTGCAAAGAATGGAAGAACAGGGCAAAAAAAGGTTGTCAAGCAATTAAGGCAGAAATCAGGGCCTTCAAAACTGATACAAGGACTAATTAAAAACAAAGGCATAATATTTCCTGCCCAGGTCCACCTATGTAAAAGATACTGGGTTTACAAATAAAACTATAATACATCCAACACCAAAGAAGAAATAAGTCAAAAAATCATTGTACAGCAACTGACTGTACTAAAATTGAAATTAAATTCTTACAGGTGTTTTAGATAGGCAGTGTACAACCACTTAACTTTAGTCTTACGTACAATCTACAATTTAACTTACAATCAACTGCTAAGAACCAACACATAAGGGAGAACTAGGAAGACACTAAACATAAGACTTTAAGAGTACAGAAAATAAAGAGGTGCACATTTCAAACCAGTTATTTCCATTGCTCTATATTCCATTGTATATAGAGATGTGATTCAGGAGAACCTCTTACCAAGAGAACAAATAGCTCCTTCTATTTCTCCAAAAATAAAAGGTGTTAAACACCGCAGTTCTTAGACTTTGTCTGTATTGTTTTTATCTCTAGCAACTTCTCACAGTTCGCTTTAACATACCCAATTTATATATCTAACAATTGCTTACAGTTAATCTGCACCAAGATTAAATGACAACATAAGACTTCCAATGGTCTATTGCTTCATCAGGATGTGCAGACATTTTTCGGACTAAAAACATAGAAGATATTAATCTAATCAACTATTGTTCCTTTTGTAAGGAATAGTTCTGCCTGAATTTTTCAATTACTACTTGTTTCAGAGACAAAAATAAGGGTTGAAATTACTTCTTTATGTTCTCATTTTCTAAAATAGTAATATTTTGAGTCAAATGGAAATATTACTTGACACATGCTTTGCATTGAGTGAATATTGAGGCATTTCCTCTCCTTTGCTCGGCATGAGTTCGTCTAACAAAAGCCATCTGAGCCAATTTACATACTCAGATTTCAAAGCATCTTAATGCTCTCTCAAAAAGCAATGACTAGCTGCAGAGTGGGAAATTCCTAAACCATATCTCTCTTGTAGCTGCAAGCTTTCTTCTTGTGGAAAGCCTGAAAATGACTGTCTGCTTTGCTCATCCTGAATTTTCTCCAAACATCTGTTGTTGGCACCTGTCCAACTGGATATTGGGCAAAATAGACCTATTATGACTCCTGTCACATTACTGATCACTCAGCTCAGTTTCTGTTGGCTTTGAATACTAATTTTAACTCTGTCTTTTACCATTTCTTTCTAGACCACTTCTGTGGAGGAGATTTTTACCTTTAGCATTTGACTAATTTTTTAATGCTTTTTTTCTAATTAATATTCACTTCACAGAAACACAAGTCAAAACAATACTATTGTTCCATTTTTGTCTGACCTAACTCCGAACAGAAAATCTTGCTACTGATAGAGCAATCTTGGCACTTCTATGTTACATTTTTCAGTTCATCTCAATTATACAGTTCCCTAAGTTTCTTCAATTAGTGTAGATTTATTTGATTATTTTTTTATTCTGCTCTTCAGTTTGGCTGGTACTCTCCTCATGGAATTAGCCTTTTTTTCTTATTGTTTTCCTTTTTTTTTTTTTTCCAACGATGTTTACTCCTAATAAACATTTGCAAAGCAGCTTTTCCTGAGTTAGTCTGCAGAGCACTGTTGGGTATTTATATGAAAGTAGCCTACCCCTGAAAAATACAGAGGATGCTTTTCTGGAAGGCATTCTCAGAAGGGCTATATTAATGCAGCAGTAAATTCAGGCTCTAAAAGAAACTATCTTCTCTTATCCTACAGCACCAGTGTCACTACAGCTTAGTGTCTGTCTCACCGAACAAACATGCCTAATCATCAAGAAAATACTGAACTGGATTAATTGCAGATACTACTTGAACACACCGTTCAAGCGTGTTTTATCTAATAGCTAGAGAGTTACACAGATGAGATTTGGTTTTGAGCCCATACTGTTACTTTATTTTGTTACATGTAGTCATCTGTTATTTAAGAAAACTGATTAAACACTCCAGAGATTTTTCATCTACCTTTCAAACCATATCAATTTATGTACAGAATAAGATTGGCAGTTAACCTGGTATCAAAGCTTGAACATGGTAAAGACAGGCCAAAGCAAACTGCATGAGTTTCAATAGGGCTAAGTGTCCTGTCCTGCATTTTGGTCGCAACAACTCAAGGCAAACCTACAGGCTTGGGGAGGCGTGGCTGGAAAGCTGCCTGATAAGAAGGGACCTTGGTGTATTGATTGACCACCAGCTGAAAATGAGCAGTGTGCCCAGGTGGCCAAGAAGGCTAAAGGCATCGTGGCTTGTATCAGGAATGGCATGGTGAGCAGGACTAGGGAAGTCATCCTGCTCCTGTATTCGGCACTGGTGAGGCCTCACCTCGAGTACTGTGTTCACTTTTGGTCACCTCAGAGTACAGAAAGGACAATGAGGTGCTGGAGCAGGTCCAAGAAGGGCAACAAGGATGGTGAAGGGGTTGGAGAATATGCCCTATGAAGAGACGCTGAAGAAACTGGGGATGTTCTGTCTCGGGAAAAGGAGACCTTATTGCTCTCTTCCATTATCTGAACGGTGCTTACAGTGAGAGCAGGGTTGGTCTCTTCTCACTGGTGACAGGATGAGGGGAAATGGCCTCAAGTCACGCCAGGGTAAGATTAGGTCAGATATTAGGAAACACTTCTTAACGGAAAGGATTGTTAAGCACTGCAATAGGTCCCCAGGGAGGTGGTTGAGTCCGCATCCTTGGCTGTGTTTAAAATACATTCGGATGTAGTGCTCAGGGACATGATTAAGCAGAGTTTCATAAGAGTTAGAGTAGTATGGTTAGGTTGCAGTTGGACTCGATAATCTTCAAGGCCTTTCCCAACTGAATAATTCTACGGTGCCATGATTATTAACTTAAAATTTCTTAACGATCTACACTTTTTACTCAGTTTAATATATGTAAAAATAACTCAGGAAAATTGCAATGAAAATACGTTATGAGATCAAGTCTGGCCATGGAAAACTGCCTAATGTTCTGCAAACATTCTATAACTTAAGTCTTTAACTTTCAACAGCAGAGGTAGGGCTACTTAACAGAACTGTGGTAGCACAAGACATGTCCCAAAACATTAAGCAAGTTGCATTCTGAGAGCCACAAAATCCGCTAGTTGAGAAAACACATTAAACCTTCTGCAACTCATTAACCCAGTCCTCAGATCTGTACAGTTCCCAGGGCAAAACCATCCAATTCACACAGATAAGTTAATTGAGATGCTCTTCACTTTGCGGTGTGACAGCTGTGCATGACTTGTCTTTTATGTCACCACCATGACTGCTGAAATGTACCACCCACCCCATACTGTGCTCACATCCACTGTTTGGTATCCATGGATATTTAGCAAATGCCAATGAACGTCAATGTGAAACCTAACTTCCACATGCTATAATTCAAATCCAGAACTTTGCTTCATCCACACTTCTGTGTCAGACAACATTGTCAGACTGCCCCTCTGCTGCCATCTGTCACACAGCACCAAAACACAACAGAATATCGGCGGGAAGATTCAGCCTCTTCTGCCATACCACCAACGTCTGCCTCTGACATCATAGGCCAACAGAGTAAAATTAAAAACATTACTTCTGAAGTAGTCCTCACATATCCCTTTATCTATCAGATTCTTTACAAGAAGATCAGAAGATAAAGCTGCCCAGGATCACTTAGGAACATAGCTTATTACTTTATTATGTCCACATATTCAGTACTCATAGCAATATTTCCATATGAAAACAAGATAACAAGTGGTAATTTCACATTTTTATTGTTTTGTACTTCTATTTTTCTGAATAGTGATGAGAAATATTTCCTTCCCTCCACCCCAAAAAAGCAAAAACCAGGGAATGGAAAGGGAGGCTGAATGAAATGGAGCATTATGAAGAAATCTGTAGAAATCCTTTATTGACTGATTTGTATCTGTAATATCCTTCTAAGCAAGAAACGCGTAATGCCATTTTGAGTTTATTTAAGCAACTTGCCTAAAGCCTGAACTGTCAGATGGGGACATTACCATTTACACCATAACTGATAATAAAAGGCACAGTTTGACTCAAAAAAAGGTACTAATGAAAAAATCCTAAGAACTTTTAGTGTTAGACTACAGCATAGTATTTAGCAACATGAAAGAAAATGACTAAAAACATGAAGTAACCATTTGGACTTCAGCTATCACTACACATGTTCTTTGAAGAAAAAAGAATCAACATTTAGAGTAGAAGACCTAAAAAGAAATCTCATTTCATTATTTTTATACAGAGGTCAGATGTGAGACAACCGGGTATTACCAAAAGAGCATAAAGTTCAGTTTGCAAAACAGAAGTTTAAGATCTTTTAAGAAAGCTGTGTTGAATATTACTTAGTGTGTGTTGTCTCCAACCCTTTGCAGTTGCCAGCATAGTCAACTACTGTACAAGGTTTCTTAGAATATTGTAACAGGTGTTTTCTGAACCATGTTTCTTCTTCAAAAAAACAAGGACGGGGATCATTTCAGCAAGCAAGAGGAAATCTGAAGTGTTACTCAGAAGCGAACAAAAAAGATATGGTTATTTTAAAGAGTTCTGCTCGCTAGGATTTAGGACACCTTAATAATGTCAAGCAGTCTTGTGGGGCTGTCACTGAAGAGAAGTGCTAACTGACCTGAAAAAAGGACCGATCAAAATAACAAGAAATACTTCCTGCCTTCCATGCCATTTTACGTACCTTTCTGTAATTTAATTATCTTTTCAGTAACAGTGAATAATTTGCAGTTCCACAAAGCTATATCAGTACTCTCATTTTTTCCCAAGCTTCCATAAATTGTATTTTACAGATTTGAAAAAGCAAATCAAAGACGTAATGGGCACAGGGTGCCAGTACAGAACACAGCATACTAAGTGAGCCGTGATCAGCTCTATTCCCATTCTGTACCCTCTTGATTTTTATCTGGTCTAAGAGAGAACAGCTTTTACCAGCCTGAGGATGCCTCACAGGAAACAGAACAGTTCTAGATTTCGTTGCAGTCAAGTGAAAGATTTTTGCTAAGTTGGACCGGTATTTTTAGATACCAGCCCCAAAACACTGGAAATATTATTTGGGATTAAGCCATTTTCTCCAACTAAAAACACTACTCACAGATTTACCAGCAGACTTCCCCTTTGACTTCCTCCTAACCCGAGTTTAAAGTTACTGTGTGGTCACACCATTCACTTATTTAAAGATGCTTTTAGAAACAAGGGAAGCATGCTAGCAGCGTTCTTAGATCTACCATAGGATCAAGGGGAAGCAAAAAGGTGCTCATTTTCAGAAAGGGTAAGGCAGCATAGAAATAAGTAGTAACAAATGAAAGGGGAGAGCAGGACTAGGAATTCACAAACTCTCCTGTGGTGCTCCTGAGAATCCATGTCAAGTAAAAATGGTTGACACTTCTAGAACCAGAACAATTAAGAATACCATACAATACCACCTTCCTTTCATTAGAAGACATCTGCAAAACCAACAGGTTTCTTTGGTTATCAATAGCACTTCAAATCACTATCTTAGTCAGCCTTCCTCCCTGCATCTCCCCCCTCCTGCTGCTCCCCACAGCTCCAGCTCAAGCAGCATCTGTCAAGCTGACCAATAGACAGCTGACAGCCACGCCAAGGGTTCCCCAGCCAACATGGCAATTGCAGTTGGCATTACAACTGTCACAATAGAAAACTTTTAGCAGGAAAACGCAGTTCTGAATTTTTGTCACAATGAAGAAAACACAAGAAATACAGATTCAGCCTCTCTGAAAGCGTAATATTTTTTTAAATTAAGAACTATAAGGAGCTGAGATTTTTTGTGGCTGTTAAATCTTTTGACTGCAGCCCTGTCCAGAAAGGGGAAACAACACATAAATGACAGTCCTTAACAGCCTCAAGCAGTACATTCAGTGATAAACTCTTAAGTATGGAACACAGGAGACCAAATAACTTACCAAGGGTAGAAGAGAGATTTCGATTAAGTACTTTTACATATTTAAAGGTACTTTTTTCAAGTAGTCTTTAGCAGCATTTGTTGCATCTTGCTAAGAAACCAGTCAGTGTTACCAACAACCTTGTTGGAAATGTCAAGTGCCTGCTTACAGCTCTATAGATGCAAGAGGATAGGATAGGTATTCTTTCCCATAACGTTAAACATACCTTTACTCTCCATAGACAGGAAAGCTTACGTAGAACTGAACATTACAAAAGATAATTTTTAACTGAGTTAAACCCTTACACTAAAAGCAAAATAATAAGAAGTTTCTACTTCAAACAGAACTTAAAATTGTATTTCATTGATGTTAATTCACAGAAACCCAGAGTCAAGATGCTGAATGATAGAATGTAAACATTCTGAAAAAAATAAAGTCTGCTCCTAGAAAACTGGCACATTACATTCCATATTTAGGGAATAGCACTAAATATTATGAAAACAGCATCTGGCACTGTTTTGCACAGCACAGACTGTTCCAATACCTATCTCAGTGTTATACTTAGAAATTCAAGGAAATGAAGCAAATGAAATTACAGAAATAATTTTTCAAAACATATTTTTAAGTCAGTGTGTCTGGTACTGCAATAAAACTCATTTGTTAGCACAAAAAGCATTTTCAGTACAGTAGCAATATAAAGGCAGGCAAATATTCTGTAAAGCTACAGAACATATCACATATAAATTAATTAAATGGTTATGGACCAATGAATCTAGCACACTAAATAATTTAAAGAAATAAATACAACAAGACCACTTAATGAAAAGTCCTGAAATCATTCTAAAGATTAAGATGAAAAATTAATAGTATTAGATTTCCTGACTATCATTTGGGGGTGAAAATTGAATACTGTAGAACATAGTTCCTTTTCATTAAAGAGAATTTTTGGAATAGGCCTACAAGCTTAGCAACAGCTGCAGGCTCAAACAAAACATACTTTTTATACTTTATAGTAAAAGCACATCTATAAAGGGACATCTAGGGACATTATATATGATTAGACATTTTCCAATTTGCACTTGCAGTCTGGACATATTAGATTATTTGGCTCAAGAAGTCTCCAGCCTGCATTAACTATCATCAACTGACAACACTTAACATTCCAGTCTGGTGAAGCATTATTTCCTACTTGCAGAGATTAAAATATTAAAAATATTTCCATTCATCTGAACTGTTAGGATTAATACTGCTCCACAGCAAAAAGAAGGAGATTTATCAAGAGTGACTGAGTGTCACATCAATTTGAAGATCGCTTCTCCTAAACACAGCATAAAAAAAACTTACTACTTACTGCTGCAGCATCTCAAATCTCCCAGCAGGGAAATATATTAAAAAAAAAAAAAAAAATCAACTCTTGGTTTTGTGTTCTTTTCAAAATGGCAGCAAAGTCATCCCTATCTTACTTTCATTTCATCAGCTTCATCTTGAAAACCCATGCTGCTTATATCCTAGGAGACTGAAACACAAGGATGAGCTTTTCTTCTGTGAACATCTGTAAATTATTCCTCTCTTAAGTGTCTCCAAACTACATAGAATTTAGTGTCATTACTGCAGTGATTTGCAGTAATAATTCAAAGACTCCCACACACTTCCACATGGCTGCGTCACGTGTGTAGAAAACGAATCTAAAAGCCAAAGCAGAGACTCTTGACAACACTGCCCCCAAACCATTTATTTTATGTAATGAAAACTAAATGCCTACAGGAACATCTTGGTCATAAGCATGTACAACACAACTTGTACTATTTTTGATCTCACGGAGATTTATCTAGATACTTCAAAGTCAAAATGGGTTCCTCCAATTTCTACATCAGGAGAGCTTTTGGAGTTCAGTAGTCATCAGGCCTGATCTCACAGTGGGGAGGAGGGGTTTAAGTAAGGAGGAAAAACGAGAAGAGCAAGACTCTGAAGTCAACAGGTTTTTGTTTTGTTTTTTTTTCTGACCACTGAGATACTCATAGCTATAGACAAATATGCAGAGACAAAATGCAGTAAGCTGTTTCTCCGCTTGCCACATCCAGTGCTGAGCCCTTTTACAGGCCTTACTGTAACAGTATCGGCTACTTAAAAAGCTACATATGGTATTAATCCAGTAAAAAACTGTAGCATCAAGTTCTTGAGGATGCTCTTGAAACTTAAATAGTAAACCAAAACTACAAACATGTCTTCACAGTACACTGCTTCCCATTCAAGTTTATCTCACAGGACCTTCCTACTGACACAGCTCACTTAATTAAGGTTGTAAAGAATTAACAATAACCTAAGAGCAAAGAAAGATGTATACGCTGCTCTTCAGTTAAGGAAATTACATGCTGTACTGACCGCGCCAGGTGCAGAGCATATCATTAGCACCAAAACAATCAAGGGAACTACCACATCTTTCATTCCTACTTGTTCTTGTGCTCCATTAGTGTTTTCATACTGACAGTTTTGGTTTGTTTCAAATAGAGTATATGTAAACCTAAAAGACTTTCAAGCTCTAGAAATATTTATCTGTTAACAATGCACTCATATTAAATGCTTTCACCATGCAGTCATAGCTAATAGTCATAAGTGTTCATTACTAATAGCACAATCACTTAGAGCCACTGAGATTACAGAAGGCCATCACCTGCTTATTTTTGCTTATAAAAAAAATCTATCTTGGGAAATCTGCTGTTGATAGAGATAAAATTATTTTGAATAACTTGTTTTGAGAGCTGGTACATGCGACATCAAGTACACAGAATACCTGCCTGCAACTTCTCTTACTTTATTGCCAGATTTGCTTGTATGAGAACCTTAAGGTTCTTTATTAATACACTCTACACGGGCACATCTTCATGCCAGATTTACTAATGAGAACTTAATAAATCCATGTACTTGCTCTAAAGTTTCAATGCTTATCATAAATAGAATACATGTAAAAATGTCTAATAAAAATTCAATGATGAAAACATTACCAGAAGACTATTTACAGTAGATTTAAGTTTTTAATCTCAAAAAGCCACTTTTCTTGAAAGCCAATTCACGCATCAAAGCATCTCTTCTAAGAACTGTGTTTGCTTCTTAGTACTGAAAAAGAAGCAGTACTGTATTTCCTCTGAGAGAACCTGCAAAAAAAATATTTTTAAGGCAACTCCTTGAAATAATATTCTGTATAAACCTTGCTGGAATTTGAGTTTTTCCTCTGGGGAAAAGCACACTTGGCAATAACTGCTTTCAGAAATCTGAAACAGAAAGGGGCTTGCTAATTAGTATTTCATTATTTAGTGTAATCATTATTCAAATACTACTAAACTTTTTCCTCTAATCTCTCCTATATACTACTAGGTGAGAAGAGAACCCTATTATAATATGAATTCCTTGCAAGATTCCATTGTACATAATTTTACTCAGAACAGAAGGAGGAGCTGCCTTTTTTTCCTTTTTAAAAAAGGAATGGGGAAATTAAACGTAAGCATATCCCATTATTTGCCTGACTTATGGCATTCACTTCATAGCACGCTGACGTACGGAAGTATTTCTTCACTCCGAGAGTTTTGTGGGCTATGAGAACCACATGGATCCTATCATCCAGCAGAACACCTTTTTTGAAACACTAAGAACATTCTTTTGCTTTTAATGACTTCTACAGCACCACAACCATTTATTCCTGAATAAGCATTTCAGGCTTTTATTTGTTAAACAGACTGTTACAATATTCTAGAAAGATCATGCTTAAAACGTTATCAGCCTAGCGGCACTAAGTGATCAAGTGCTACCAAGAGATAAATAAATTCTTCTAGATCTCAGTAAACACTAAAGCTGAAAAAACTCCTTGTTCTGCCAGATAAAGGCACAATGCTACAAGTGGCATTTAAAGTATTACCTTGATGTATTTATACTTCTAATGAGAACACTATCTTTTTTGTTTATTGCTACCTTATTTGAAAAAGTAATGCTCTTCACAGCTTATGTTAGCTAATTGCCTTCAAGTGAAGGAAGCACAGAGCTTTTGCAGACATACCATACCAGGAAACTGCAACGCTGTTCTCAAGTAAGCAACAGGGATAGAGCAGGCTGTTTGCAGCCATCATTATCCATTCCCCAGCAACATCTACGGATAGGTCTAGCATCAATGAGAGCACTCACGTTCCTTCTCCCCTCCCCTCCCTTTCCGCAGTGCCTCGTATTGTCTAGGAAGCCCAATCTATGAAATCCTTCCACAGGGCATAAGCTAGAACAGCTCCCACAAGCTGCAGAAATTGACACATCAACTACTTCAATTTTCCAGATAACCTCTAACATGTTTCACAAAGATATCAGGGTCAACACCATTCCTAAGTGCCATTGAATAACTCCTGTATCAACATTCTTACTTAAAAGGATATTACACATTTTAACTGTCCCATGAATTGAAGAAAAAAGAAGAAAGCCATTGCCTGAGCTACAGTCAACAGTATAGGGATTTTCTTATTCATTCAAAAGTAATCATGAGCATGATTGCTTGATACACAAGGAGAAATAATAGTTTCTACTATGTGTGTTTAGCTCCACAGCATGGAAGTCAATACATCTGTCCACAAACTTCAGATATCATTTTAAGATGCATAGCCTGTGCATGGCCCACACCCGTGTGCCTATTTCACCCAACTTGTCAGTACACACAGAGCTCCACTACTCCGTGACCAGTATTAGTGGCAGCACAAGACTACCACAGGGCTGAATGCAGTCTCATAAGGAAGAATTAATGCTGTGTAACCTCATCACAGCCCACTTGTGTTGTACTAAGCATGGGTAGAATGCCATTTTTAACCTAGGTTGCCTGTATTCATTTGAGTTGCTTCCCCAACAGACTACTCTTCAGAACTTTGAATACATCCAAGCCAAATAGTCAAAACTGCAACAAAAATAACCCCTCACCCAACTACTGTAGCTCTTTCTAAACATCTCAGCTGCTACAATATTAAGTTGTTGATACAGGTTAGAAGGGTCAGATTTGTGGATGGCTATAACTCAATCTTGCTGAAGTTATAAAGCTGAGCTGAAGACAGAGGATGTGAACTACAACTTAAGCAAGGGGTGTTGTTTTCTCAAGTGCATAAGAACACATTTCAGTATGGTTTGAGGAAGCCTGATCATAAGTGAACATATAGTTGAAACTGATTCAGTTGTAGCAGTGTATGCAGATCGTAAAACTAGCTTCAAGAATTTTGTTTTATCAAGTAATCACACAGATAGCTTTAACCTCCAAGTCAAGATAACTTGAAAAGCCCCATGAGCTTGTAAGCAGTTACACTGACATGAGTTCAACTTTGTGCTGATCAAAACTACTTTAGAAAATGCCCTTTTCAGAAGTTTATCAGCAGAGAAAAAATAAAAATATTCTATTATTCAACATAACTACATTGATTAATATGAAATGGCATCACAGACCTTTTTCACTCATATCTACCTGCATTGTTCTAACCAACACAGAGAAAATCTGAGATAAAAACTAAACTTGTAGGCTTTTGCTGACAGTTAACAGCCTGAATTTTCTGTTCCAATAACTATTATAACTACACCTTGCATTTGTAACTTGTAACTTAAACCCAAGGAAAAACAAAAGAACAGGTCATGGAAAAAATTATGTAGAGTGAACAAGCTTCTGATGTTTCACATTTGAATTGCTGAGCAACATAATAGAAAGCTGTGAAAGCAATACTAAGTTTAGTGACTAAGTTTCACTGCAAGATCAAATATTGGCTTAATTATTTACACCTGGAATGGTTAGATTTGGGGTCCATTTACTATAGGCACAAAGAGCATAAGACATCCTTGCAGCACAAAATGAATCTGGCAGCTTGTTGCTTTGTCTCTGCAATTAGCAGAAGCAGCTCTCAAGGTGGCTCCTCAAAATGGGATCATGTTTCAAAACAATTTTTCCAATACTATGGAAGAGTCACCAGAACAGTTAATGCCAGTTAAATGATTCATAAGCACTAGACAGAATACCTAGTTATCCTGAAGTAACTGAAGTGAACATAAACACCAGCATTCTTCCATATAAGCAGGAGTTAATTAGAATTTATAGCAATAATAGTAGCAATCTTGATAGGTTTCAAATCTTAAACACGCTTGCATTTGTACAACATGCTCAGGTGTTTAACAGCCCAGGTTGCTTTACTTATCTGATTGTTATCTTGAAGGTAATACAGGAATTTGCTCTTTAAAGTGCTCAGCAAATACATACATCATATTCAAAACCAGTGCTTCATGCTACCCATGTGCCAATAACTTAAATAATTCAGGTTAAGAACTTCACATAAGCCACAAGCAACAACAAATAAGCAGGTTAAGATTAAAAAAAAAAATGCTGAGGTGAAATAGCCTTATGAAAGCTTACACTAGATTGAGCTGGTCACTAAGTTTACAAGGTCCAGAGTTGAGAAATCAGTAGGAATTTATCGCAGCCACATTCATAAACCTTGCTTATCTGATTGCTCAAAAACCTTCAGGTCAAATGCAACAGTTAGAGACAACTGTGACAATATCATACAATGAACACACTGCAGGAAAATTGTCCAATAGTTTAGATGGTTCTTGGATGGTCATCCAAAAGTAGATAGAAAAGGTGAAACTTTATTCAGTGAAATGAATTTACTGAATAGAAAATGCCTCAGAACAAGTTTCCCTGACAAAAGCTGTTTGGTTTTTGTTGTTATTTATGTACTGTAGCAGGACAAAGGAATCAGTGGCCATCTAGGTACAACAGAAGACCTATTTCCTTGCCAGATCAATTGCCTGCACAAACCACAGTTCAGCAGGTCATATCAAGCTTATGGCTGTTCTCATCCACTACCGTAAGTCCTTCTGCTATCAATGCTACTTGTAAACATAGGGATAACTAAACGAGACAATTTCCTGAAATACATCACATTTCAGTTAACACTCTTCTTGTATTTGTGACTGAATGGAACTGTAACAAGAAAGTTCATTTTACCAGCTAACTGCAGCTAGGAGATAAGAAAGAACAAGCTCTGTCTTCACATCTCATTCTTATACAGTTAAATTGCACCTAGTTACAAACGGCAGTTAAAGCAGCAAAATGGTGTCCATGTTGTACTGTGGTCACTATTTACAGATTTCAAGCAACTTAAATAAGTAAGGAGAGACCAGAACTTTATTTTAATTAGCTAGAAAGAGGGAGTAACCTAGAGAATAATCCCTCCCATGGTACCACTCATCTTACTCATTTGAGAAGACCTACTCCTTTAGATGCACCTTCTGTTATGAAGAGCAGCAGTTACTATGAAATTTTCTATGTGACAAAAGATTAGACAGCACATCTGAATCTGTGTTCACTATTACCTGCTCGCTCTATGACTGCTAACTCCCTTCATCTACAGTGCAGATCTACTCCTGGTAGCTATCTTGTGCTGACATTAATATCATAGCTGGAAGTCTTTTCCAATGAAGCCCAGTCCCTCTGATCTTCATAGCTTTTAGTGGAACAAATCAGATTGGCTCTCAGTATTGACATTCAAATAGAGAGAAATTAAAGCCATATTGGAAAGGAGAAAAAAATAAATGGTTTCTTCTTTAACCAGCTGCCTCTCCTCCTTTAAATTGCAATAGTCTCAAAGTAACGCTCTGGCCTTCAGTCTTCCAGCCCTGTGCAGCTTCTGGAACTGGAAAAGAGGAATTTTCCTCAAGCCCAGAACCATAAGAATTCACAGCGTAAGTACTGATTTCTCCTATTTAAGACCTTTGAAGAAGCATTATGTTAATGTTGATCATGACAATGTAAAGTTCTATACTGTTAGCTTTTTAGCATGTGGGAGCACTTTGCAATAATGACTTTGCATGAGCAAAACTAAGAGGGGAAAAAGGCAAAAGGTCATGAGCAGAGCTGTTAATAGTAGTCACAAAAGCCATGTTGACAACTCAGTTATTTTTCATAAACTATGAATCAATTATTTTGAGCTCTATTTTTGGCTAGTCAGATTTGCTATATTACCATTGTTTCAGACCCTTTAGCCTTAACAGATTCTGAAGATAAGGACTAGTTCTAAAGGTATCATATGTAAGAATAATACATAAACGAAAGCACTTCGAAGCACTCACTTCTCAATGAGAATACAAGTTTGGAAAACAACAGATGGTAAGAAGTTTAAATTCAATTTTATACATGATAATTCTAGGCACCATAAGAAAACCAAGGCTTAAGGATTTTGAGGAGTGAATATGGAGAATATTGAAAAGAATTTTTGACTACTCTTCAAATATAGCATGGATTTAAACACAACAGTTTAAGATCTGAGCCTGGCAATGAGTTCAGTCAGCTTGCTGCAAAAACATTGCAGCTGCTGTTCACAGGAGAATACAGCAGGAAAGTTCAGCAGAACTTAATTTAATAGAAACAAGTCTAAGAGATTTATTCTTTTATATGGATCAAACTTGAGGAAGGTTGTTTTAAGTGCTGGAAGCATCCAGCTGCTAATTAGCATGAGAGCAGTTAGACACCCTAGTTTAACCAATGAGTTTTCAGTTCATCTGTTCAGGTAAAACTACACTACGTTTTTAGAAATACCAATTAAAACTATTTATTCAGATGCTAATGTCAACCTTATACACCTAAGTTTTGTAATTAAACACCCTCAATGTACTCATCCAATTTTCTAATGTAGAAAACAGACCACCATAAGTTACATGTAATAGCACTCTGGCAAGTCACAGTTATTATTCAGCTGACTTACTACTAATTTATTCCAAAGCACAAAAACATTTGCATTAAGTTGCACTCCATTAGAGACATACAGGCTTCTTACTCAAGGGGATTTTATAAAAATTCTACTGTAATTTATTGATTTTGTCTTCATTAGTCACTCCTATTGCTTTCTTAGTATTCAGAGGCACCTTTCAGCTGCCTCAGTGGGCTCCACTCATCACTATTAGAAGCAAGCTTAAGCTTTCCAACTTGTGTGATTTAAATGCTAGTCCCTGGCTGAGGCTGTTAGGCTAGACACTATTTTATGATCTAAGCAGTTAGACTTTTCAGTATTGAAAAAGCATACAGAGACATCAAAAATGAGCAGTAATTAGATACATACAGCCACATAACCATTGGATTGCTTTAGGTCAACTTACACAGCACTGCCATTAACATTTTAATTCAATATTTACTACAATACTAAGCCTTGCATTTAGTGAAATAAAATTAACATTTGACTGTTTCTACAGAGAAAATGAGTACAGATTTTCCCTTAAATTTAACAAAGTAATTTTTAAAAGTAAAGTTGTTTGAGCTCTATTTTCCCATTTATTTAAATATCAGGTCTACACCCATCCTGAAAGAAGTAAATAAAATTAATCTGCATCTAAGAAAAGTAGAAACCACAAGTAAACAATAAAATCAAGTATCTCTATTCCACAACCTTTCTTCACTTCCCATATTTCCAGAGAGCTAGGAACTTTTCCACAACATGGCTATACTTCCAATGGGAGAGTATGAAGACAATATTTAATAGAAGTAAATCTCACACAATTCTTCGCTACATGTTCTTCACCTATTCACAGCCTCATCCAAGTATTAACAGTGATTCCTCAAATATACATAAAATGCTATTTACTATCTAGTTAAAATATTAAGATTAATATTTCCAGGCACATTTAACATTAACCAACTCAACATGAATTTGAATTACATAAGAAACAAGCAATAATGATTGTGAAATTGTGTAAAAGACCACACAAAACGATCAAATAGAATCTACTTCCAAGATAACACAACTACAATGAAGCTATATAGAGGGACATGGCTGTAAGATTGCCCTTTATTGTAAATTTAAAGCAACAAAACAAGTACACAATAATATACATGCTCCATTAAGAAGAATGTTGAAGAAGATATGAATTACTAATAGACATTACTTTTATAATCCTTCTCATTTGTAGGATTTATGCTAAGAAGTTCTTAAAGGCTAATAATTCACTGTGGTCATACTGAAACAGATTCAAGAGTGATGTCGTCGTGTGCATTTACACTTTTCACAGGGGACTGCTGACAGATAGAACCTTAGACCAGCAATGCAAAACAATAGCCCCAAACTCATAAAATTACTGTTCAAGTTTTTGGATTTAACCTTATCAGAAACATAAAATTGCAGCCATCCTCAAGTGATTTCCTGGAATAAAACATTACTGTAAAAACATCGATTGAAAAAAAATTTACGCTATTTACACAAAGCAAACCTGTGGATACAAGAGATTTTATCTTCAAGCCAATTACATCTTTAGCTATTGACAACTACAAAAAAAAGTTATTTAAGACAACTTAAACATTTCTCAAACTTGAACTTTTATGTTCCTAGAGCAAATTCTCCTACCTGGAAAAACTTGAGTAGTTTATCTCTGTTTTTATTTTCAATACTGAGTTTTTCTGTCATGTTTATACAAAGACATCTCTTTACTGTGTAAACCAGAAAGCCCACTGTAAAACTCCATCACAACACCAGTGTAACAAGTGACTAATCCAGGATCTAACTGAACCATAAACTTATGCATCTTATAGGATGTCTTACAGAGGTAAATCAGGGCAACCACAATTATAACTGATCACAGGAACTTGTGATCATACAGCATCTATGCAAAGCATTGTTTTCAATAAAGAATTAATTACATCAAGTAACTGTTATAAAACTCAATCTCCGAAGAGAACAAGCTAAAATTGGGTTTTGATATTACACAGGCATCTGCATAGCAAAAAGCTGTTAGATTATCAATGCAATATAAAGCAATTTTATTTTACTTACCTTCTACTCTTCAGAGAGAATGGGTGCACATATGAAAAGCATGTTTGAACTGTGTGAAATCATATCTTAATAATTAAAAAAAAGCAAATGCCTTATCTATTCACATCCAAGCTGTCTCTACAAGTTACATTTACTGCTTTTCCTTCACAATTTCCATTGAAGTTGAATAAATACATCTTACGCATTTGAGCTAGCGTTTTCCTTGCCAGAACATTCATATCACAGCCCAAACATTTTCATTTCTTTTGCTTGACAGGGCACAAGTAAATTCACACAAGTCCTCCTTAGCAGAAGAAAAATAGCACACTGTCATCTGAGAAATACCCTGAACATGAACAGCAGTCTCCTTTGGCACCTAGTTGCCTTGATACATCTCATTGATTTTTGCTGTCAGTAAATCTTCGCTGTGTTTCACTTTAAGCGCCATTTTGTATGGTATTTACTTTGTGGCAGATCTTATTACACATAAACCTCTGATCACCTCACCCTCTCTAGTTCCCAGCTGAAAACCCTTTCTACACAGACAGCCTTACTGAAGGCACGCTGCTTTTTCTTTTTGCCATGCTCAGGAAGCAACACTATGGCCAGAGTGATGTTTGCTTTGCTCCTGGAGAGGGAAAAAAAAATGAGAAAGTTATGGAGAGCAAAAAAGTAGAGCTTAGAGGAAAAGCCAGTCCTGTCCTGTTTTTGGCTTTCTCTACCAAGAGCAAATGAATAAGCAAATAACAAGAAAAACATGAACTATTTCTCTCCTTTGCCAATATCAACAGCAGACTGGGACTAACTGAACACAAACCATGACATGCTTTTTCCTTAATACAGCTGCAATTTAGTCACAAGCTCTTACGGGCAGCCACAGTAAGAGGAATCACGCATTATTTTACGACATGACCCTATGTTAGTACTGCTCCTATGATCACTGCACATGAAACTACATTAATTTTTACCCAAGTCTGCAGAGTACATCAAGAAACATCAACTTAAGGAAAGTAAGAGTAATTTCTTGAAGTATATTTTGTATAAATACCTTTGTCACCTTGTTACTGTTTTTCAGCTTCAGTCACTAAAAGCTTGAATAAAAGAAAATAACACATTGCAGACAAGGTATTTAATCTGGAAGATATTGTGGCAATTCTTGGCTTGCTCAATTATAGACCACATGACTTACAGTACGCCAGCCAGACTCCGGTCTCTCTAAAAGGACCAGATACTAGCAAGGCATAGATCATGTTGACAAGTTCCTATTTTCACATATAAGCCAGCTACCACAAAGTAAGCCTAAGAGAAATACTTCAGGAATTAAAATTATCAGCTCTTTGTTAGTACCTGTAGCCAGTTCTCAGGCTAAAAGCACGCATGCAGGTGGCACTCTGCAAGCATGAAAAGGGAATGCATTAGTCTGACTCAACCTGCCACATCAAAAATAACTTCTTAGCGAACTTAAACAGTTTGTTTTCTTTAATGTGATCCCTCCATAGTCTCGCAACTGATAACAATCCAATCCTCAGTATTTCATTGGTCTGAGAGTAAATTTCAAGCTAAGCTCTGAGAAAAATCTATAGTTACATACACCAAGCAGCCTCATGTTTAGAGTAGGCCTAAATCTGTGCAAGTACTTGGTCTCAGTCACTGAATATGGTCATCTACTACAAACTATTACTCAACATATTCCTGTTTGATTCTCTTATAAACCAAGATCAATCATCTACGGTCCCAATGCTCAGATGAAGAGCAGAATCATGACAGCATCTCTCCCAGATAGTTTTCTTTCTAGTTATGTGTTTGCATAAGCAAGCAGTTTTCAGCCTCTCATTAAGTGGTGAGATCTTTTGATGGCAATATTCAGTCCTGGAAATTTCTAAGTAAAAAAAAATAGCCTATGGCCTAGTGAAAATTGGTACTAGAGAATTAACTTCGTTCCACTGACATCTGTAGATGAGCAAGTAGGTGATAAATGAACCAAGTGTTTGGCAGCCAGCAGAAACAACCTTGACACGCTTTCCAAACACCCTTTATATAACCAATGAATAATTTCCTACGCTGTTCTACAGGAGTACTTATGATTTTTTTCCTTTAGCCACTAAATAGAAAATAAAATTACAAGTATGTACATACAGTATAGCCAGAAAAGAAAGAAAAATGCACATAACACAGACCCTTTTTGGTTTACACAATGAAGTGTTCTCGAACCCAGAAAACTCTCTTGCTGATGGGGGATTAATAGCCTGAGAACAGGCAGTAAATTTATCTCTCAAAGGAAATTAGTGTTAATTTCCCAGAAGCTAAAGTGGGGAATGCTCAGATCCATTTGTAGCAAATATTTAAGGCTGATTAGCCTTAACAAATTTTCAGAACAAGCCAGTATTTTAATACACTAAATTCTATATCATTCATCTGTATATACACAGGGAAACAATTAAGACCAATGCAGTTTATAGAGTTCAAGTCATGTCTTTTCTTTCAAGAACTTTTTACATATTAACTTTTCAATCCCATTTTTTGACAACATTGTATAAAACAATACACAGATGCAAGTATTAAATGGAGAACAGCATGAACGTTTTTGTTCTCCTTACAAGTCTGTCTCTATTACTAACTTATGCATTGTTACTTGATAATTCTCAAGTGAAATCAGGAAGACAGATAAAGCCTTCAAGTACACGAAAAAATTGTTTTCTTCCAAATACTCTGAGAAATTGGAGTTTTCCAAGTAGGAAGCTAGGATGCAATACAGTGAGAACACCTGGTTATTATATTTTTATATATTATATTATATACTACCGGTTATGTAGCATAATACCTCAAAGGCTGTCAAGTAATTAATTGTACCTAGTCTATCTATACTATCACTCACTACTGACTTGTTTTCCTGCATTTGTTTATATATACATACACAAGAATTCCTTGCTGAAACCCAGAACAGAAAGTTTATAGGCACTGATTTTTTGAAGGATACAAGTGCTTATCAATATTAATGAAAAACAAATGCATGATGAACGAAAGACCTCGGTTGTTCTACCATTTAGTTACCATGTAGATGTATTTATAGCTAGGCAAATCATAAACAACAAAAACTAATGGCCATCTACATCAGAACACCTCACATTATTTCAAGGTAACTCCCCCTAGAACTTCCTTCTTAAGCACTGTTTAACCAGTGGCCCACATAAAAAATAACCAACCTTCAAGTCCAAGTTCAGTGGGAAACGTAAGGATCTTTACAAAGGAGAAGTGACACCCCCAGTAACGGACAGAGTACAGCCAAGAAGCAGCATAGCAGTTAAGACAATGTGTGCCACTGTTTCACAACAGCTTGTGATTTTCCCCAGATTTTCACCCACACATTCATCTCAGTACCTGTTGGATCAACATACCTATTCTTAAGGAAAATATTCGGGCTAACAGGCTGACTTGCAGTTGCAATCATCTGCAGAAAGTTATATAGGATTGGTGAGGTTTTTTTTTATAAAGAGATTGAGAGAAAAGCAGTTTAGAATCTGCAGAGTTAGCGGCTTTGATCTTCTCCTCCCTGGTCTTTCAAGCAGCCTTATTTAAATGCAGGGCTGCTAGAGAAGTTCAAAGCTTCTGGAAGACATCTCCCAAAAACAAGCTGAGTAAAAAGATGCAGTTGGAGAACAGCTCCTTCACTGTATTACAAGCAGGAGGAACAGCAGGGGAATCAGAAACATTGATCTGGAAGGCACATCAAGGGTAATCAGGTCTAGTTCCCTGGCAGACTCATACATTAACTATTGACCACTTCACAGTGACCTTCAAAAAGTACATCAGAAAGAATATAACACTATGTATCTGCACAAACTTCTTCCAAAGATGTTCTTCAACTACATGCTTATCTACAACATATAGCTGTGCTAACAAAGCACAAAACAATGAAGTGACATACAGTTTAGAGCGCACGCTGGGTCTAAAGAGACACCAACTAGCCTTCTCTTCAATCTGTTCCCAGATGAACTAAACACGGAATATGAAATTCTGACTTGAAGTGATTTAGTTATCCTTCTCCCCAAAGAATAAGAATACTTAAATAAGCAAGCCAATTACAGGTGACAGAAGTCTCTTTCAAGATAAGAGAAGGTAAGGTAGTGATTTTATTCTATAGTAAAACAATAATGCAATAAGGATCTAAAACAAACAGGTGCCTTGATACAAAAAAATAATGAAAGGTGCATATGATCTGCATATATTTTGCTACATAACTATAATAGGTTTTTAAAATTCCTCTAACTGGTCACAAGTATTACTAGAAAACCATAATCCATTACATTCTACACATCTTCACACTCATGACAAGGATTCCACAAAGCAGTTCTTCAATATTCACACATATACACCTTTATTTTCTCAAATTCTACTGAAATCTGTCTCTAAAACCTCTTAAAGTCTGCTAAAAAAGGGGTGTAACTTCCTGCTGGCTTAAGAACTGATTCCCCAGGAAGGAAATTCTTGACAAACTAGAGGACAGTAATTTTGAGTCATAACATAAGCAGTCTCACAAACACTGAATAAGCAGGGCTATGCTGGTTTACATTAAGGATCTAGGTCTGAGATATATTTCCCTCCATGAATAGTAACATACAAAAACTTGGAGACCATTAAGTAGAAAGTTATGTCATTTTGAAGCAGAATTGTATGCCTCAGTAACAATGGCTGGCTTCACATCGTTGTCAGAATCTTTGTTCAAGCGAAATAACCTTTTAGCTCTTTACATAGAAAAAGTCATGGACTTCCTCATCTTTTTTCCTAAGCTCAAAACATCAAGTTTATTGTACACACCAATTCCTAAATCTTCTGGCTTTGTGTTCACAAGCATCAGCCATTTCCTGATGCAGTCTACTGTAACCCTAAAATTATTAGGCTCACATTTTACCCGTGACACCGCCTTCCAATAGAGAATGACTTCATGGATAAACTAAATACACTGAACTCAATATGTAACATCTTACAGTTCACCCTGTGATTACCTGTTTAAGCCACGGAATTGCTAGGTCTTCAACATCCGCTCTCAAAGATGTACGGACCTCTACCTATAATCCCAGACCCATTCTCTTAGACAACCAAGAGGAGAAAAGCTCAGCCACCTCAGTCTGCATCTTTTCTAACAAAAGCAGCTGCAGCCATCCTGTTCTTCTCAAGCTGATATCAATACAGCCAAAATACACCTACGCTACCAGCCCAACGCAGAAATCACAGACTAATGAACAAGCAGAGCAAGTGATCACAAGTCCAAAAGAAGCAATTGAGAACTAGGAACACATGTTACTATCCATTAGGCTAAGAAGTGGTGGAGTATGAGTTTCTAGTTTGCATGTTAACAAAGGGTTTGCTTTAGCTGCAGTAATAATATATCTCAAAACAGTTCACATTCCCCAGTTCAGCAAATAGGCATATAGCCCATTAGGCAGGTATGCTAGTAGTTAGCACACATTATTCTTTTCTTTGGCTAAGAAAGAACTCCCAAAGCAATTTAGAAAACACATTCATTCCAAACTCCAGGCAGTACTGTTTGCCCACTTTCACAGTTGAATAACAAATTACTTGATTATATACATCTTGCTATATGATCTGGAAGATATTTAACTAGTAAAGCCCTGGTTTATGGTCTTGAAAATTCTGAGAGTACTAGTAAAACTTAAAGAAATCAGTTAAGTGACTTGTTTTACCCATGCTTCGTACAGCTTTCTCTCAGTACATAGGAACTCCAGGTAGAATCCTTAAATTCAAATAGATTGACTCATCAGGTGTGGAAATTAAAGCACAGCTTCTCTCATTTCCTATTAAGTCATGAAAACACACACCAAGATAAATTGCAAGTTGCATATATAACCCTAACTTGTAATCCAAATCTTCGTACTATGCTTTCAATGGCACTAAAAAGTAAAACTATTAAGCAATATAGTCACAGTGGAAACAAAGAAGAAGCAGATGCTAACACTGAAGATAAAATGTTTATGCTCAAAGTTATTTCCTGCCATCACCCTAAATGTTCCAGTTTACAGGGGATTCACCTGAACACATGCGAAGCAGAGTCAACAGAACACTCCCGGAAGACGATGCAAATTAGCTGAATACCTTGCGCCAGCAACACAAGCTTTCAAGCCTCATGAGTACAGATTGCCATTGAATTCTTTCCAGCTACCAACTCCAAAATATTTACTTCAATTCCATCACAGGTAAGTAACATAGCCTCCCTGAACTGGCCATTTACCCATGATACTATTGTCCCTCCAATTATCAACTACTGGTACAGAGTTGATCCTGCTTTTCAAGCTTAAAATACAACAAAAATGTTGTTTTGGTTTATATTGGTTGCATGCTGTTAAGTGTCATCTTCCAACAGCAAAACCTATCTAAATCATATATAATTAAGAAACATTACTATAACATGATGTTCTACTTTGTTTGCAACCTTCTCACCAGTTTTTGTTTTGTGCTATTTTTGTAATACCTTTTTATTGAACTGGCACATGAACATCATGATCAAAAGGAAACACATGAAATCAACCTTGAATACTAGGAATCCTGAAAGCCATTAGGAATGAGAAAGAAAACATTCAGTGTAGAAAGGACGAAAGCACAAAGTTATTTAGAACAGTGGAACTGAATTTCTTTACTTTCACATACTTCTAGGAGCCTACCTAATTCTTCAACATCACAGTTTAATGCCTCTGGACAGTTTCATCGATCACGTTGCTTTCAACAAGCTATGGGGAGCTTTCACAATGCGTCTGGAATCTCTCCAAGTGGACAGCTGCAGACAGAAGTGAAGGGAGCCATGCTTTGATTAGCTTAAACACCAAACCAGCTTTTTGTTACATTCTTTAGCTCGGACCTTTCTTTTAAGTACATACATGGACACTGGAAAGTAACAGGAACAGCCGACAAGGAACAGAGCATGCACCTGGCGGGCTGTGCTCAGTGCACTGCATCGAAACGTTCAGCCATGTGTAATTACTAGCTATAAAGGGGATGACTAGAACATATGAAGCAGAGAGAGACACACACAGAGAAGGCTGCTCTATTTCTGAACCTCTTCCATCACTATTAGAAATACAGCTGCACTGCAATCACTACAGCACTGGAAAGTAATCCGACATATGCAGTAAATTCACACAGTCTATCTGAAAAACTTTCTGGGAAACACCATTTAGTAAAGATCAATGACACAGTAGAGAACCATATTCTACATGCAGAAGAATTTCACTATTATTTGTGTGAAATTATCAGTATTGATTTGAGAAAACACTTAAGCACTCCCAAAAAACAGAGATCTGTGGTCTTAAATACTAGGCAAATACAGGCTAGCAATACAGGTACAAGAGGTAAACAAGTATCCTAACAATTAAGAGTCATTTATTTATAGTTAAAGGCATTTGATATTATCTGAGTTTCAATAACAAAAACCGAAGCAATTAAGACTGTACTGGTCACATTACCCTCTCTTCTGGTGAAAAACAGCAGGGGGACCAGAACATGAGAAAGTTCTCTGAAATCCATCTCTTCAAAGACCTGAGCTCAAAGGGAGAGTCTTTTGATCCCAGACACCAGCAGTGAAAAAACCCCTTAACCAGCACGTAGTTGATCAGAAAATTATACCTTTCCTGTAGATGTCAGCAAAAATCCTTGTATTTAGAAAGGTTTTAGTCCTGCAGATGCTGTGTTTCATTGCCTGCACTGCTCTCTTAAATTAATCCCATCTTGTACATGATGCAGTTCATAGGTCTACAGTTAAAAAGTCCTGAATACACCCAAGCTTTCATCCCATTTTTGTGCTAGAACATGCCTTAATTTCTTTTCATCACTATGCACACATCCTCTACTTTTGCAGCAAATCATTGTCTTCTGGCACTCCTCCTGACTTCTCCCTCCAGCAGCTCAAATGGGATAGCTATTTACTACAGCACAGTTAATAAGGTTGCTGTCATTTCATTAGTGTTTTACGTGGCATGTACTTTCAAGATTTATCATTTGCTGGCAGTCAGCCTGAGAAATGTGTCCTCAGTGAGGACTCATTTTCCTCATCGCTTCCTGAAGATGTTACAAGACATGTATAATCACTCATGGACTTCTGCAGAATGCTTTGGGCAAGAGCATCACTTAGAGTTGCTCAGCTCCCTGATAAGTATTTGAACCTGTAAAAAACATTGAATCCGGGATAGATAGTTGGAAAGTAGTAGATCCTTGGAGAAATGCAAGAGAATAGCAGCCCTGGAAAAGCTACAGCCTAAACTAAGCAAAATATAAGCCCAGGCAAATCTTGTGACAATAATTTGGAGGAAAAGGGTGATGTTATCAGCTTCAGCAGCTGTGCTGAGCCAGTAAAAACTGCAACAGGAGTCTCCCACTGCATATAGTGCTGTTATGCTCCTACACCACTGGGCAATTCAGGTCTTTAGACATGTGCTGCTCTAGAAGGGAAGGACATCGCATTCTGTAGGGCAAGCAGAGTAGTAGATTAAGGTTTCTGCGCACTATTTTTCTATTCAACTCTCTTGTCATAGAGCCCACTTGTCATCCTTCATCATTTAATAACAAAGAAGGAAATCTGATACTGTTCACTTTTGTGATTCAGCCCCCACAAAGTTGTGTAACGGTACAGGTTAGCATAGTCACAGAGATTGATGTAATACAGTGGTTTAATTCTCCGTTCACGGAGAAAGCAGCATTCACAGCAATGTTCTTTTTGGCACAAGGAGAATTTCTAGAACACTGGAGCAATGAATATACTTTATCATGCAGCTTTATAAGCACAGCCTCTTTCTCTCACTCAGTGACCTAATTTAAACATGAAGTAAAAATAGGCAATTGCAGAGAGTTTCGCAAGATTGTATTATTAGTAAAGATCAGATTCAGTGCATTTCATTGACAAAGGGAAATGAACTGAAACACAGAGGTGAGGGTAATTCACATTCACCTGTTCAGAACAGGATGCCTTCAACTAAAGCAGTGAAAAAAGCAAAGATTTCTTGATTTGAAGCCAAGTCTAACCAGTATTTGGTTCCATAATAAGCAGTATGTTATGCCTATGCTACTTTTAATTGTCATAATATACATAAACAAAACAAAACTAACTTCATGTTTATGCTTTGGGTACTACGGCTCTTAAACAGAACCTACAGAAGAGGCTGCTGTGATATCTATTTTCACAGTCCAATATTACCCAAAAATTTGTGGGTTTAAGAGCATTACATTCTATAATCAATACAGTCTATACTATCAATCTACATGAAGTGCTAGCATGCTTTTGCTCTTCATTTCCAAAAAAGGCGATTTCAACACTTCATTATATATGTTCATAAAATGAGTACAAGAAACTTCAATAGTCCTTGGAATTATTTTGTTTCAGCAACTTGCTTCATATTTTTTATTGTAGACCTGGATAACACACTAACATCAGAAAAATCCCGCTATTAACAAAACTTGCTTGGCCTTAGAAAGACGCCCACACATGATTTCTGCCTTTTGAGCCCTCATTCAATAAAATAAAACTTAGAGTTTTCTTTGGTCCCCACCTATGATAACTCATTTCATAACCATCACTTAGAAGCATTTTAAACAGATGTTTTATGAAGGAAAACATTTATGATTATAATGGCACAAAGCACAAGTTACAGTTAGATAGGACTTAAGCTGCACAGCTGTTGAGATTTGTCTAAGACTGGCTGAGCTGACAAGTGAAGAAGTGAGGCACTAAAAATTTTATGACAAACAATGACAAAACAGATCTGCTCTCATAAGTTCAGCTTTATCATAACTGCAAGGCGTTAAAAACACTTAATTATCCCTATAGATGCTGCCCAAAAAGCTGCCTGGGCAGACATCACTGAGAATTATGAAAACTTAATCAAAAGAAAACTAGAGACAGACTTGCCAGTTTCCCTCATACAAATCCACTCTTTCCAAGAGATTGTGTTGAAACAGTAACAATACAGAGACTATAGCTTTCTGTATCATAACCATAAAATGGTATCCTAAGACCGGTAAAACTGAGTGTATTTCTTAAGTCTTAAAAAAAAAAGTAGTATTTTTGTTAGCTTTAACTCCACTTATATCAATACACAGTGATTTTACAGTCGCTCCTCTGTCTCAGCTGTTAGTTGACATCCTTTCTCTTCAGCTTACCAGTAACAGTACACATTAAGAACAGTTCCCAAAATTAAAGCAGCACTTAACACTGAGGGTCCTTCGGTGTGATTTGGAATTTTGACTTGATCAACACCCATGTAAGCAGTTTACAAATCAAAATGTGTATTCATGGAAATCGAAGCTTTTATAAAAACCAACTTAGTGAGAAACCGTAGAGCATAGATTTCATGTCATCTTGAATATATCAGGGCCATTCCACAGTGAGCATAACTGCCATATTATTGTACTTGTCAATCGAATTCCTACAGTTTAAAATCTTCCTTGAATGAACTTCAAAAGTGCATTAAGTAATAATATCTTGGGTCATTAACTTCAACACTGCCAGCATGCCCTAGTGATTGCATTTACTTTAATTAATTTAAGCTAGTAATTAATGGCACAGTTTACACAAAGGATTGCTTTGGCATATTGCCTGTTTCTAGTGAATTCAGAATTTTCCATGTGTTAAAGCAAGAGAATTGAGAAAATTTGTTGCAGGTGATAAGCGTAGAGACAAAAGAAACCTAAGCCATTTTTTAAGCTTGATTTAGTTGTACCAGATTTAACTCAAAACAAAAAAAAACCCATCTATATATATTTTTTTAAGTTTTGTAACACAGAGTTACATCAACAATAAATTTAAGCCTGCATCCAGTGATTCCATGCAAAAATTACTAGAATTACAGAGATGTCAGTAGAAATTTAAAGATAGCAGTAAGAGCTGTTTCCTGCATTCTACTACCTCACTGCTACCTTGCCAGAGAATTGGTATGCCAACGCATTTTCCCATCACTCATGTTTTCACAGGTTTCAACTTTGGGTCAAACAGTGAAGCATGATAACTACCATGACATTAAAGTCCTTAAAACCATATTTATGCAAACTTCTTTATGTTCTTGATAACAAGGAAAAACAACAACAAAGAAGTCCTCTCAGGACCAAAAAGAAACTAACACAGTAGGAACAGCAGTTTAAGCTAAGAAGGTGATTTTTTAACTACTCTACAAATCAGCATTCTGCTCAGAGACTTAACCTAACTTGATCAGCAAGTTCACTGCCTTGTCAAAAAGCCAACAAATATTACTGCAGTAAATGTAGCATTTAGACAATAGATTTTAAGTTGGCGCTCTTGGAAGGGTGAGGTCAGTTATGACTATAGAATAGAGCATGAAATATAGCTGCCCCATAATGGGACAGGAAGCTCATCAAGTGGGAAGTGTACTTTGACTCTTCCTTTTCCTTCCTGGATGCTGACTTGAAAGGATTGGCCTACTTTGGTGGGGTTTGCATAACATCATTCATTATCACAGATGTTTTCACTGGCAGAGAATAACAGAGACTGAAGACATAAGAATAGAAAATGATCCCTACTAACAGGTTACTTTTGGATCATTCAGCAAGTCATCTGTATGCCAGTAGTAACAATTTACTTTGAGAGCTATCTATGGGAGAGAACTGTACCTGTAACTTGTCAAGTACCACCATTTTCTTTTAATGACTAAATTAGCTCACCTTTTCCCTTTAAGAAAAAGAAAGCTTCCATTGGTTTGTTTGTCTTCATCTTGGCATGCACTCCAGTTTATAAGTCAGCCACATAATTACAGCTCTAACACAAAGTATCAGTATATTTTCATTCATGCCTGCAGTTATTTAACCTTGCATGGATAACTGTGTTGCTTTTACTGGCTTCTTTTGATTCTTTTGTAGTCTTTTTAGGATTGGATTTATTTTAATCTAGAATACGTCTATCCAGACGTGTCTTCAAAGAGCATTAAAGCAGTCAAACAGAGTGAAAGAATCAGCAAAAAACTAGGAATACAGCGAAAATTTTTTAAACTCGGGTTAAAAAGAATCTCAGGCAAAGCAACCAAAACCCATCTTCCAAAACCAATCGAACTCAAAATCATTTCAGTAGATTAAATTAAAACACATCCCTGAAAAGTCATATGATTTAAAGATGTCACTGCAGGTTTCATAACAATGAGCCATCCGCAAAAAAACTATGACAAGATTTTATTTCTGTGTAACTATCCAAGTGAATGCATAAAATGGCTTCACTTCATAGCCACGTTACTCTGGTCTGACTTCATTACAGTCATCCTCAATCGTTACTACACACACAAAAAACCCACAGTAGCATGTAGCAACCAAGACAGCGGTAACCATAACGTTCAAGCAACCTAATGCTGAAATCACTCATTAACTAGCTAAAAATATTTGAATACAACAGCTTAAAATACAACGCTGAGGAAGTGAATTCCAGCTTAGTTGAAAAGACATCAATGAAAGCTTATCATCATGTTATTGGTTTCAGCAGAGAAGGGAAAGAAAGTGAGCAAAATAAATTAGACTTAATGTTTTCAGTGAAGAGAACTTCTTTCAGAGAGTGGTCAGGCACTGGAATGGCCTGCCCAGGGAGGTGGTCAAGCCGCCATCCCTGGCAGTGTTCAGGAGGTGTCTGGATGAGGAGTTAAGAGATATGGTCTAGTAGTGTGTGGTAGCAACAGAGGCCATTTGGACTAGATGATCTTGCAGGTCATGTCCAACCTTGTAATTCTATGATTTTACGTACCTTGAAGATTAACTTGTCAATACACAGAAAACGTTGAGATGACTATTTGTGTTCCATTTTAAAAGAAAATCAACTACTATTGGTTAAATAAAGGAAGATTTGAGAATAGAAAAAAATTAGCCTTAGTTTGTTGGGTACAGAATTCAGAATATTTGGAGGCAAATTAATGAAGAACCAGAACTGGTTGCTCTCATACTGCATACAAAACAGAGGGATTGGGTTGTTCAATTAAAGTTTTTGGTTTTTGTTTTTGTTTTTTTTTGACTCCTCTGAAATAAAAAAGACAATCAGATTAAGGTGTCACAATTGCTTTCTAAGTAATTTCCATACCGTAGAGCAGGAAAAAGCACCACCAATCTCCAACTTAATCAAATAAAGGAGTAAGAACAAAGTAGTATGGAAAATTGAACTGCATTATAGGTCCTTTTTATTTTCAGACATAATAATCGCTGCCATTATTGTTAAAAAAATTAATATTATCTGACAGAAGTCACTTCTTTAGTCATATAATAATGGTATAAGCTACGTTTGTCTTAGTATCAATATTCCTACCGTGCTCTTTTACCTTGTTTTCTATTGATCATATATGCACTACAGCTTTCTTATATCTGTAGCATTATGCAACTTCAAAAGTTAGGTTTCCTGAAAAGAAGTTGCTAGATGAACACATCCATCAGGTTGCTGTGGTTTCAGAGAACACATTTAGGGATACACATGGTTGTGTTTGATCAAGTTCTGAAAAACGCCTCAGAACAGCTTTGCTGTTCTTGTATTAGAAACAACTCGTTATCCCTTTTTTCTCACCAACCTCCTGCATGGACTTAGGTGGCTAAAAAAATAACCCAGTGTTTGAGGAAATAATATGATAATCACTTCCCTTTTAGAATCAGTGTAATTCTTCCCTGTGTAAGGGCACATTTCAGTAGAAGTCTGACAGTATTCAAGGGCTATCAACACAGGAAATTCAACAAATTGTCCAAAAAATCATAAAATGGGCTGAGTTGAAAAGGACCACAATGATCATCTGGTTTCAACCCCCCGCTACATGCAGGGTCATCAGCTACCAGACCAGGCTGCCCAGAGCCACATCCAGCCTGGCCTTGAATGCCTCCAGGGATAGGGCATACACCACCTCCTTGGGCAACCTGTTCCTATGTGTCACCAGCCTCTGTGTGAAAAACGTCCTAATACCCAACCTGGAAGTGGAATAATTCAATACAAATAAAAAAATTAAGTTTAATTAATTTATATACATATTACAACTGAAAAGCACACAAGCTTAGTAAATTTGTTTCATAGGCATTTCCATTACTTAATTCAGCCTACCTGACAAACTGATATAATATATGATACATGCATTAAGTGACAAAAGTAGTCTGTCAGTTCCAGCATGTCTATATATGCAGCCCTCAGCAATGAATGCATGCAGGCTTTTTTTTTCCACCCCAACCAAATTTAACAGCAGTTAATTAAGCCAGATATAATTAGTTCCTTCACAGTCTCTATAGAAAGACCTGCAAAAATTTTTTTTAGTGGGCAGGACTAGAAAAGTTTGGCTAGCTTACCAAAAAATCATACAGATGAAGTCTGAAAGGACTAAGAGTGCCAAGCCCAAGACTTTTGCTGTAATTGCAACATCAAGCAGTGGACAGGCTGATTAAAAGCAATATGTTTTTCAGAGCATTTCATCCCTCCAGGACACAGTCCTTAGTCCAAATTGCTACAAATTATTCATGACTTGTTCACTACCTCAAAGGCATAAACTTGCAGTCAGGAATTTGAACACAATTAGATAAAATAACTGCTTTCTAAAAAGAATTTATTAACAAACTAGATACTCCACAACCATCTAAATGCAGATAGGAGAGTACCTTGCATTTATTTCAACAACATTTTTATTGAACATACATCAGGTCTTTTAACATTTGACCTACATATAGCACAGGATTACTACTACAGAATTTATCGTTTTCTTCACTGCGCTGAAACAACATAGCCAGTAACCTAACTGGGGAAGCTACAAACAGGTTATGATGCAGCATAAAATACTGGAAAAAGTGTTAGGTACATACTTATTCTTATTTCTAATGCATTATTTTGACATACCTTAAGTTACTGACATAATAAACAACTAAGATATAAATACACCATTATTTCTTATGCTTATGTCAAAACTGTGGCATGAAATTCCTAATGACAGATCAAGCTATAATGGTCTTGCCTGAAACACAAACTATCCTTGTAATTTAATTTAAAACTTGGCATGCATCAAAGGAAATGCTGACAAGGCATATGCCAAGATGCTCTTCTTATCCTTATCACAGTAGTACCAAGGCAGAAGCAACAAGATAGAGGGCTTCCTAAATCATTAACTTTGTACTAATTAAGTAATGAAAGAAGGGTTGAGATTGAGGTTTTGTTTAATTTTTAATTGAGGCAAAGCTGACGATTAACGTAGTTTTTCTGACTCCTAGCATCAGATTCTATTTTAAACTACTCAAAAAACTGTTCAGTTATTTCTATGTTATAGATTATGTTAGGTGATCATTAACCTCCATCTAAGGGATGAAAACAAAGCATTTACCAGAGTTTTCCTCTATAATTCAGGGATGCCTGTCAAATCTTCAATTGTTTGATTTGTTTCCAGAAACATTACTTGTAGAGTCACTACCATGCAGAAATCTTCCTTTAAAATAAACATTAATTTGTCAAAGGCATGTTAAAATAAACATGCTCTTTGATGCTCAGTAGTAACAAGCTTCCTATGTGAATACAAACTAGTATCCTAAAAGAATGCCTCAACTGAAAACAAAGCAAAAAACAGTAGACTGTTTACCCTTGTAAACACTGAAAACCTAAAACCAAAAGACTGTTAATAATAGTGCTTTTCCTAAATTTACTTCAAGTACAAAAGACCTACATGCACTGATCAACTGAAAAAAGTTAAGTCCCAAATCAACTGGAAATAATACTCTAGCAGCAATTTTGAGTACTCTTTTACTCTTTTAAGTACAAGCTACCCAAATCTACAGTATGACATTAACCATTTTTCCAGAGATGCGCTCTACTTCATATATCAGAACATGAAGCAACAGATGCGTTACTGTCATTATCACCCACTCAGTTGTTAATGCTGGCCATAGTACAAGCTACATATTAGCTTTCAATTTTGTAATAAGTATTGACTACTTACCCATAATTTTCAGCAACCAGTCAGTTATTTCACTGGTTTTACCTGGCTAATCAGTCGTCCTTTTGAAAAAGATTCAATTTTACCTAACTGTAAACTAAATATTGAGATCCCTAGAGGCAAACGTACAACATAACAGAACGAGTAATTTTTAGGAATTATGTTTAAGGTTATAAGCCTGAAGCTGCATACCAAGATATGCCCTGCCATCTTTTTTGAAATGCAGTTCAGTAATTGTATCTCCTGAAATTCGTTTTTATGTTTAGTTTACAATTGTCAGTAAGGAGTGTTATGCCAAAGAGGGCTGCTAACATAACAGAGAGGCTTTTAGAGTTCTCATCACCTGATTGCCACTCAGAAAGTTTGGTCTGTAACACAAATCCTCATTTCTACAGAAAGGCAGTTTGAACTTACAGGCCATCTACTACCAAAAAAGAATTGTCTTTTGTATGAAGAAAAATCTATTCCGAAAGTTACAGTGATTTCAGTAATACTGTCAGAATGAGCTGTTAAGAGATTTGAGTTTTAACTTCAAGGACACATCAAGAGCAGAGCCAGCAATTAAATATTTCATGTAACTTGTGCAAAGCTAGGCAGTCTGAAGACTTGGCACACAAACTTAGTAACCGTTTTAACTACCTCTAGTGAGAATTCTTGTTTAGGAATTTAGTTTTGATCTACAGACAGGTTGAGACTATGACTGATGTTTTGTTAAATTTGGATTCCATAATACAGAAAGCTTAATGGAACTATTGTATGCATTTGGTCGATAAACACACGTAAGCTATGTTTACATACAGAAAAGCTATTTTCTAGGGGGCTTTTTCATGCATCATTTAAATTTCCTTCTACTGCATCCATGAATTGACAGATTTGAGAAACTAATGATGAAACAAGCATGTTCTTCTCAGACCACGACATAATGCTGACCAAAACAGTAAGCTGGCGATCTACATCTTCACCTCTCATTCAGTAATGAAATTTGGAATAAAAACAATTGTAACTGTCAAATACACAATCAAATGGAAGTAACTTATATACACTATAAACTGACCTTGAATACATTACCGTGTCATGATAACTTAGGAAGGAAAAAGCTAAAAAATAACAGCTTAATAGCTTATGATCAGAACTCATTTAAAAACTATGTTCATTTCATTAACCCCTGGGAAGAACTCTAGAGAGTTCACAAAGGACAATAAACTTCCGAACTGCAAAAACATAAGATTTCAGTTTAATTCCTCTGCCAAAATGTTTAACTACTCGTAACTGGAAAAAAAAAAAAAAAAAAAAAAGATAATCTTTTAACATCTTTCAATGAAAAGTTGCTATGAAAAAAGCACCAAACATACACAAAGAAACTACTACTTACCAACAGGATCATTATTCTTTCTAAAGCAGCCTAGGAGTCTTATATATGTCTTGAAATATCAAAGCAAATCAAACAAATTCAGATATTCAATACTTTTACAGCAGCTAAAAAGTTTAAGTTTAGGCTGAATTCAAAACTCAATTCATTTGATCACAAAGTCACCTCATGACAAACACTGATGGGTATGTACAATTAAACATAAAACTCTTAGGTTCATTATGACAAAAGCAATTGCATTGCAAGTCTCTTTGCTGAATAAGAAACAACTAGGATATGGATAGAAAAAAGTTAGTTTAAATAAATAGGGAAAAACTTGCTCATCAAGTTCTGTTTTGCAGATTGATATAACTGGGAAAAACAATACAAATTCGGTTTCATTATGCTGCATATTAACTTAATAAATAGGTCACGACTCAAACTACATAAAAGAAATTACTTGAACTGATGATTTTTGAAAAGCAGTGTGAAGAAAGCAGAAGAGACCACTGTATTCTCAGCTATGTTTGATAATCCTTATGAATGCTGACCATTATTGCTTAAAGCATTGACATTCAACTTTTAAGGGCCATGAAGATGATCAAAGGTGTGGAGCACCTCTCGAATGATAAAAGGCTGGGGAAGTTAGGCTTGTTCAGCTTGGAGAAGACTATGGAGAGACCTCACTTCATCCTTCCAGTACTAGAAGGAAGCTTACAAGTAGTGGGACTGACTTCTCACACAGTCTGATAGTGATAGGACAAGAGGGAATGGTTCTAAATTAAAAGGGAGAGTTAGGTTAGGTGTTAAGAACAAATTTTTTACTCAGAGAGCAGCAAGGCCCTGGCACAAGCTGCCCAGAGAGGTTCTGAATGCTCTGTTTCTGGAGAGATTCACAGCTGGGTTCAATCAGATCCTCATCAGCCTGATCCAGTGGGTTAGCAACCCTGCACCTGGCAGGGGAGTTGGAGCTAGATGATCTTTAAGGTCCTCTCCAACATAATCCATTCTATGATATTTCATTTTTCTAACTGACTCCATATCAAGATGAGGTGCACTGGGAATTGGTTTTACCAATTGGCTATGTTCACTATGTTCAGCTACACCAAGCAAACAAGTAGACCCTATTTAAGCCAACACTTGAAATGTAATAATCTGTTTGTTGTACAGTTTCAGTGTTAATAGATGCAAGCACCTAACATAACAACTTAAGTTCTGTGAAAAAGCTTTACAATTGTTTTGGACAACTAGTTCTAGCAATATGAAACCAGGCAGAGGTTACTTACAAAAAGGTATTTGTAAAACTAAATTTGTTACTTAAAAACTTTTGTTACTTTACAACCCCCCCCCTCTCCCCCCCACTTCTTTTAGTTTTCTCTCATTTTTTATGGTACTGTTTCTTATCTCATTCAGTAAAAACATGAAGCACCAACTTGAAATCATTTTCTAGTGTGTTTATTTACGTGGCTTTTTGAGTACTTCTATTATTCAGAGCATCTGCAGAGCTTTAACAAACATATGTAATAGGCTAAAGATGAATTCTCTAATTTGTTAAGTTGGGTGAAAAGCAATGAAAAAAGCTTACTTAGTTTCTGGCATGTATATTATTCAAACGCATTTACAAAAAATAGTTGGGATTGTACACAGACTCTACTCTTTTTCCTTAACTTTCACTTCTTTTTCAGATCTTTTCTCTTTTAGACAATTTATAAACGTTAAATTCATGTTGTTAGTCTTGATCACATAAAGCCTTGTGAGGAATTCATGTCAATCAGTGCAGTAAATCAGTTAAGAATAGGAAATCCCCTGGCTTTTATCACAAAGCAGCTTTAAGGAAAATACATTTCTCCAAAAAACAAAACTTGTATTCTTTGAGGCTACTCCAAGGAAGTAAAAAAAAAAAAAAAAAAAAAAAAAAAAAAAAAAAGAATGGCTATGCTTAATACAGCTAACCAAGTGAGTAATCAGAGTAAAATTCTGGTCAGGCAAAACTTCAGGAAGCAAGCTCAAAGCACATTAAGAGGTTTACTTCCTCACTGGCAGACTGTGAAGGAGAAGGGACAAGACATAGCAGTCCCTTCTCCCACTTGAGAATCATTAGCATTTAGAAAGTCTAAGCTTTGAAGGGAAGAGAAAAGCTTATAGACATTCTGCAAAAGAAACCTTTCAAACATCGACTAAGTGCAAATGAACAATGTGCCAAGTCTGCTGAGAGAAAAGCTGAATGCCAGAAAGTTTCCCTCCCCCTTCTCAGAGGAGGTCAGAAAGAAACAGACAAATTGTTTATGCCAAGTCCCATATTGAAGTTCCCTCAGAGTTCTTAACTCTTAGTGAATAAAACCATGTTTCATCAGTAGCCAGGGACAAAAACTTATCAGCTACAGAAAATTGTCTTGACAGTTATCTCAGAAGTTTCTATGAATTACATTCCATCCATCTCCTACCACACTAAGCTAAACTCTATGATGTTAACAAAACCCAGCATATAATTTTGACTGTCCTAACCAGCAAGCTCAAAGGCAAGGAACAGGCAGATACTGTTTGCTGTATTCTTCTAGCTGTAGTCTAACATGAATTAAAAGTTTACTGGTTAGAAAAAAAGAAACAATTTTAGAAAAGGAATTTAAACACTGTCTTTAAGATAGTCAAAAGCATTTTAAGTTTATCTTATAAACATCTGAGGTTGTAAATACCATAGCTGTCAGCATAAAGATGGATATTATACTTCAAATTGATTTCCATTTCCTATACTGAACTCATTCCTAACTTACAAGCATAAAGGAATGGAAAACAAAAAGCAAAGATGACTGTAGAAATAGCAAAAACATAACTATTTTAAGTCTCATTCCTCTACAGCGTAACAGGCCCTGGAAAAGAAAATTGTTCAAGTACACTTAAAAGAGTGTATGGAAATCTAAGTTAATCTATGTAGCCTTCTGAGAAGGCCTGCACAAGATAGTTTGTAACACTGTAAAGCAATAGAAAACATTTGCTAAAAGGCAGCAACCAAGGACACAGAAACAAAGGAAACAATTCTCTTACCCTTGAAAGGCCTCAGGTATGCAGTGATCTCCAGCAAAATCCCCTTGCCTCCACTGCAAGACCTTAAATGAGGTCTCAGATGCATTACTTGCACCTGAGCTCCCCTGGGTTGGCCCTGCCTTCCCACCAGGTGCTCAATCACTGCTTCAAGCTGTGCCTGAGAACTTGCACTAAAGTTTTACTCAGACTTAAAATTTACATTTATAGTATAATCATACTTCAATGCTAATTTTCATAAGACTAGATTACTCTTTCAAAATAACAGCCTGTTAACAGACTTAACGACATTAACTCCTTTACTGCAGAGCTGCCTTATTCATTAAAAGAGAAACATCTCATACTATCTTCACAGTTTGTCTTTTCTTGATTCTTCCGTGCCTATCAAAAAGCATCTTAAAGATAGGTCACCAGTTACTGTTCTCTGCACTCTCTTCATCTGAATTATACCATTTGTGAAGCACTTGGAGAAACTGCCTCGAGATCCAAATTCACCCAGTTGACACAGCTAACTTAACCCATACGATTGAAGTACAGCTCTAAGCTTTTCATAGATCAGTCCCACAGACTCAGCATTTCAGCAGCAAGATCCCACACTGTTCCTAACTCAAAAGAAATTGGGACCACTTGATGTAAATGATGCATCTCATGTTTGCATTAATAGGCAGAAAACCATCCTATTTCATCTATATTTGGGGTACAATACCTGCATAAATTCTTCCTAGAATCACAGCCTGAAATTAGAGACAAGGATATGCCTGATCAAATTTACTTTTTATCTGCATAAGGAAAAGTTATAGAACTTAATATATACCACTTCAAAGCTCAATTCTCCATTGGGTTTTCATTCATCACACTTATAACCGGCAGGAGCCTGTATCCTCAGGTATCTTATCTATCTTTCAGCATAGTTAATAGCTAAGTTCAAAAGAATACTTCTGCTCATCTGCTTTACTCATCTGGCTGGAAGATTAAGATATTCCCCAATTTACACTTTTCCAAGAATGTATTTCTCCAAACCTGATCACTGGAGTAAGTTTGAAGTGCTTGGATATAAACTGAATCCCACGATTAAGTTTTCAGACACCTTATTACCAGCTTTCATTCGAAGTGTCCTTTCACTTAAAAAAAAGTTCTTAGTTTTTTTAAGTCACTGGATCTCCCTTGTCTGCTAGCACATTTTACAGTAATTAACAGTAAATGTAACATCTCACTAGTACACTTAAAGATTTTGAGTCACATAGAACCTGCTCCATAGGTCTTCCATCTAAAATCAGTTGAAACAAACTAAGTATTAAATAGTTTTGTTCTAAAAGCTCCACATTACAACAATGGAACTGATCTCTCCAGCAACTTGAACAGGCATCCCCAGCCACTCCTTTAGCTTCACACGGAGAAGCTACTGTAACAGACTTCCAAGCTATATTTTTTCTTTATGTTTCTTTTTCTTGCTCCACCTCCTGGAAGCAAAGTTCTTTTATTCAGAATAGATTAAAGTTCAAATAATAAATAACAATTTTCTTCATATCTTACCTTCACTTTTCATAATTGTCTTTCTTCATCCATCACAGAAATCAAGCCAGTACCACCTCCACTCTGCCACCTGCTTGCAATCACTTTCTCAGCTGTAGACACTTCTACATTAAACCTCCATCCCTAATGAGCTAACAGGAGTCACCTGTTCCAGGCTCAGCTTCTGAGGGTGACCCCAAAACAGTGTTTGCCAGTGCTAGCTTTATGTACTTCATACAACACATTTCACAGGCTTTAATGCACATAAAAGGAGAAATGACTGACAAGTTGTTCCTGAACTACCAAACAACCTGTGGTAGAACACAGCTTAAGAACATCCACACCAAGTGTTTTGGGCCCTGCTAAACACAAGCAGCATGTGAAAATAAGAATTCATTTTTCCCAGTTAGGCTGGCATAGAATCATAGAATCACCAAAGTTGGACAAGACCTTTAAGATCATTCAGTCCAGCTGTCTACCTATCACCAATATTTCCCACTAAACCACATCCCTCAGTACAACATTGAGACATTTCTTGAATACCTCCAAGGACAGTGACTCCACCACCTCCCCGTGCAGCCCATTCCATCCTCTGACCACTCTCAGAGTAGTAGTATCTCCTAAAACCCAACCTGAATTTCCCCTGGCACAAACTGAGCCATTCCCTCTAGTCCTATCACTAGTGACATGGGAAGAGAGCCTGACTCCCACCTTATCGCAACTTCCCTTCAGGTAGTTGTAAGAGAGCAAAGCCATTTTCTCTTCAAAAGCAGGGGATCGCCACCCGTCAGGCAGATAACCTACAAGCCCAACATATCCAAAAAGGCAAGAGTAGAATTTCCACACCTGAGCAATCTCAGCACAACTACAACTTTGCTGCTCATAGAAGCTCCACATTTGTAGTGCACTTGTGTTACTCAGGATTGGTATGGCAGCAAACTGCAGCTACCTTCAGCTGCTGCTTCTTATCAGTACAACTTGCTGCAGCCAAACCTATATAAATAACGTAATAAGGTCAAGCAAAAAATAAGAGGCCATCTAGCAAACCATTTCTGACAAGACAGGATCTACTTTTTCAGTTGAGTTGATTAGCCTGCTTAAATGAAAACCAGGCTTGCCTGATTGCAGCCAGTTTTTCCTGTGATAGATACATTGCTAGGCAACAACACTTGCATGATATGAAGTTCAGCCTTCTCAACACTGTATATTTCTATTCTCCAGTAACCGTGACACAGATCCATTTTCTAAGTATGTTATCATTCAAGTCTTCAGCTTTCTACTTGTCTCTCTCAGCAGCTGATCTCTCATGTTTTCTCAATGCTATTCTGTGGTTGAGCTGTTCTGAACCAGTAAGTGTGCCTTTTTAATAGGCACTTGTTTAGACAGTCCCCTTCTTCCCAAGCTAGTGAGATGGCAACATGGAGGAGTAACACATTCCCAATTCACAACTTCATGCTCCTCATTGCATTAAAATGAGACGCAATGTTTAGTACAAAATTATCTGTACCTGCTTTCATTATAGCACCTTTCTGTAAAGCAGTTTCAGGGAAGCAACAATCTGTAGGACAACCAAGTAGTTCTGGGGGTTGTCTATATTAGTTAATTATTATTTTTAACATAAGTACTGTAACTAGAGATCCCTGGATCTAATTTTTATCATACCACCACCGATGTCACCTAACTCCCTCTGCTACTGCTGATACACTTTCGAACCAGACCAGATTACTCTTGAGTAAGAGTTAATCCTCTTGGTGTATTCACACTTAGTCAATAGCATTCTGTAAAGAAAAGCTTTTATCAATTCCTATCTCGTTATCAAAGACAGTTTTTTTTTCCCATGCATACATTTGATTCAAACAACATTTAACTCTATTAAGCTTCCACAGTGTTATCCAATATTGAAGCGCACACCTGCACACTCCAGCTCTCTCCAACATTTGTAGTTTTTTTGCCGACCAAAATGTCACAGTGAGTAGTTCACAGACATCCATCCACAGAGAGATCAAGAATGTTCTATGCCCAGAGCAAGGGCAGAACTTATTTCTGCTTGAAGATGCCAATAGTCAGGTTTTATGTAGTACTTAGGCTGAATAAGCTGGTGTCCAGATAAGATGAAGGTGCTGTAAATCAGTGAACTGTTACACTCCTCCCTCAGTTATATAAATTGCTGCATATCCCCATGCCTGCAATAACTTGAATTCTTCCTTTTCTTGTATGCTTTAACACTTGCACATCCTGACAACTGTTTGACCACAGCTCCTGCCCTTGTTAAGTCTTTCTTGCTCTGTCAAATTCTGCTCTAGCTAACAGATGAGTTCTCTCCTGTAACAGTTATCGCTTCCTTAGAACAAGTTCTAGACCTGCTCTCTGGCCAGACTTTTCATTGTTTCCTCAGAGAAAAAGGTTATCCACGCACACTTAAACATGTAAAACTTTGATATTAGAGCAAAGGCTTCCCGTAATCCACTTCGACTTTCATTTAGAAAAATAAAACTGTTATCTACAGTCTCCTATATGGTTGATGAAGCTGCCTGAGGACTATCTGTATGGACAAAGGGCATTGGTGTTTCTAGTACTTCAACCAGTTCTATTTTCCTATAGAACATAAAATGCTCAATAAGACTGCATACAGCCTCAGAGGAAGGGTCAGCTGCTACCTGTCAATATCTCACTGTCTACAGTGTGAGCAACATAATACTTATCCACTAAATGGCAGAACTAGCAGTCTCAAAACTAGCATTCCTTCTAACTGACCTTGTGCAATGATCCTTCACTTTATGTCAATACTACTCATTAGAAAGACTGACTACTTTCTGCACTCCATTAAGTTGCATTTCTTACCATCTCTCTCCCACTTCAACCTGAACTGAAAGAAGTTCTAAGTCTGAAGTGAAAAACTATAGGCTAGGTTTTCACATTTCATAGAATAAGCCCAAAAAACAATAGTAAAATATTTAATACATCGCCTTCCTACACAACTGCATTATTTTGAGCCTTCTACCGTAACATTAAAAATATTCACCCCAAGCAAAATTAGCATAGAGCTGCAGTCCTGTCTTGATTATCCTTACAATCAAAATTAAGAATGGCAATCTCGATTATTCCTTCATAAAATTAATTTTCATTTATAAGTCCCTAGAAAAAACTCTGAATTAACATGCGTAACTATGCTTTTCTAGCAGTACAGATATAATGACAAAACAAGTGATCTGTGTCAAGATGCTTTTCTTATTCACAACACTGATAAGTGAAGCATTAGAAGGTTATCATTCCTATCTCTAGGAGTTTCTACTTCATAAGTACAGTTTGTCTTTAGTATTTAAAATAATGCTTTATTCATTGCTCCCAATATAGTACTGATTGACCTTGTAGATTATTTCTTTTATGATATTCTATAAAAGTCTGCAGTGTCGTTAAGTTCAATTATATCTAGAGTCTTCCATCAGCCTCCTTTGTTTCACATTCCTGTTAAGATCTTTTACTCTGGCCCTTCATTACACAACTGTAGCATGCAGAAGCTCTCCATTTTCACTTGTTTTATAAGTTGAGATGGTACAACTGATTCAGAAATGTACTTTGATAAAGTTTCTAAAGATGGGAAAAATGAAGATCTTGGACTCCCTGTCACAGACACCTTAAATTTATATATCAATATACAGTTCCTATCTAAAGCTTTTCTGCAGACTTTCCTTCTTCACCTTCCAGGTGCGGAATTTTTCCTTCAGTAATCTCAAGGAGATCTTCATGTCAAACATCAGAAAAATGTGTACATATGCCTAAGTATATATAGACATTTGCCTCTATGGTCCTCACTTCCCTTAGCCCTCACAAAGTCAGATTTGTGGCTGGTATCACAAGTATTAAAGGACTGAGAGAGCTACTTGAAAAAACCATAATGGGATAATACAATATTATACCTGAGAGAATGAGACAGCGATGCAAACCTGTACTCCTCATATTACCCTTAGTATTGCAAACGTCTGTGTGAGGAAGTTATTTCCATCTATTATCCTTCAAGTTTTGTTGGTTTTTTTTTGGGTTGTTTTTTTTTTTTTTTTTTTTTTTTGACCTCTTGCAGCCAGTTCGGCTTTCACAAAAAACTCTCAAAGGTCCAAATATAACAGAGGAATGAAACTATTCTGTACACTACCAGAATGGCAGAAAAACAACCAGAATTAAAATCTCCTTTTAAAATTCATTTCTGTTTCAGTAGTTTGCTCCACAATGCTTCCAAGCAATGTTTCCGAGTTAGCCATAGTACTCACAGGACTCTTGAGACTCCATTTTAACTGTGCTGTTCTTTAAAGACTGTAGATTAGTTAAGTATGATTTAGAACTAAGTTACATACTACGGAATTAAAAAAAAAAAGGGGCGTAAGGGGGGGATACGGCGGTGTAAGGGAGGTGTAAGGGAGGATATGGGGTGTAAGGGGGGGATATGTGGAGTACCAGCATTACCAAATTTCCCACATTGTTCCTTTGCTCTGTTACCATGTGACTGTCACAGCTAAAAAAACCCCAGGAACATCACAAGGTACACATCCTGTGAAATACTGCAATGACAAAGTTCAAAACATTCTTTTCGTAACTAATCCACACTCAAGTCATTAGTCTCACTGTATCTCACTTTGTTGTTTTCCATTCCAGTATTTCTCAGGGGAAAATAGCCTTCCTGTTCCATGAGAAATATCACTAAAAAATTACTATTTTACTTGCAATAGAGTGTTCTTAAAAGACAAGGACATTTTTATGAGGCTTACTGTCCTCAGTCAGAAAGAGGAACAACTTCATAAATCACCTTGGTCTTCTCAGAAAATATTAGTTCTTCCTCAGATTCTTAGCAGCGTTTCTTGGGTGTCAACTCCCTCTGTAAGATCCGACATTCTTCTGATAATTTTTGTCTTCAACAGCTTAGATATTGGAAAAACATTCTCAAGTCCCTACTATTCTCTCTGCACCTTTTTTTAGATTTGTTTACTTTATAAGATCACAATGCTGTTTTTAATCCTCTTTAAAAGGAATAGGTTTTTTTTAAATAAGTAATGAAATACGAAGAAATGCCATTTCAAAGAGATTTAGTAAAAAAGATTCCTTTCAGTCAGATTTCAGCCATATTTTATATTAGAGCACAGCAAGTAAGAAATACACTTTCTTTCCAGTCCGTTTCCTGTAATTTACAATCAGTATCTCAGGACCCCTGTTTGTGCTGCCTAATCTGTGCAAATTATTTCATGAGCTTCTTCCCAAACACTGCTTTCAGATGCTGCAAATTACATGAAATCTCATCCTATGCATCTATCAAGTCACACAAACAAGTCCATCTCTGAACAAAACCACAGAAGGAATACCTTGACTTTTAGAGACAGTGCAATGAGTATTGACACGCTAGACCTTCATTAGCTTGTATCTGTTCACACCACTATTGATGGGTGAGAAGCCATTAGAGCCATTCACAGTCAGCTGAGCAACATCTTAGTTTAAAATTATTTATTAAGTGAACTTTCTGCGTTTGCAAAGCAGTAGGAACGCATATCCTGGAACATTGTCTTAACTACAACCAAGTGAATGTTTATTTTTAAATAAGTTTCCCTTAACCTTTTTTTTCAGAAAGTTCAACCACTTCTGCAATATAAAACCTGCAGGTTTAACAGCAGCAGCAAATGCAGCTGGAATGTCTATAGTTAAAACAAAAATAAGTATCTACTACGGCAGTCCTCTGACATTGAGCCATTCACATCTGTTTCATAGGAATACTTACAGGACAGCTAATCACTTTCCTGCATATATCCTCAGAGCACCTGCTCTACCATCACCGCAGCTAATGCTTCAGCATTTCACAGATACTTTATGAAAATTATATGAACAGATAAGTCATGAGTAAGCAGAGTTCTTTTGGATCAGAAAGATTGAAGCTGCAAACAAGTCAAACTTACAGTCAAAGCAGAAGGTATTACATTTTTGGAAAGGAAGGGAAATTATAGATAATGTAGGAGTTCATAAAATCTCCTGGGTCAGCAGCATTAGCAGCAACTCAGAGTGCATTAATACTGGAAAGAGACCAATTTTCTATTAACAAATTCATAAGACAAGACCTTCCATTGAGAATGAGAAAAAAGTTGGTAAAACACTATTCTGATTAGTTTGTAGGGTATCTAAGAGTAAGAAAGCGCTACTCCGAACTCAGTGGGAAGGTTAATATGGAAAAATTTTTGAAGACAAATAATATAATGACTTCTTAAGTTGTACTTCTAATAATAAATCTGTAAGCTGAAAGTACAAGCTAAAAAAAATAAATGAAGTTTTGTGATGCAACTCTTAATGAGCTTTTAGGATTTTGTTTTCTAGATTATACTATTAGCACAGCAAAACTTAAGCAGTCTTACTTCAGAGATCAATATCCTAATGTGCCAACTAGTTTACATAAGGCTGTTGAATTCCAAATTAATTTATAATGTCCTTAACAAAACAACAAAGTAAAAGTCAGGCACAACTTGTCTGCTCACCAGATCCTTAACTGCGTTCATCTTAGAAGAGTTTGTGCACAGTTTACAAAACACTGGATAAACACTGAACAATAGACATAATGTTTTAGGTATGAAAACACTGATGGTGTTGCAGGACATATCTTTAACACTATCATAATAACGAAGATACAGTACACCCCATAGCTTCACTTGACTTAATTTTGAACTGTGTAGGACTTAATGTAGGCTTTCTGGGGAAAACACATTTTAAAACAATTACCTTCAGCTTACACATTGATATAACTGAATGATAAGATTCCACTTTGTGTTTAAGAAGGACTAGATATGATAAAGAACTACTACACTACCTAGATCTCACCCTACATGATATTAATTTGCAGAACATAGGCAGAAAACAATTATTTAGATAGCACAAATTTAATACTTGAGATGTGAGTTGGCTGCTCTGAAACTAATGCCTCTTTTTTATTTCCATGAAAACTGTAGAAGACGCAAAAAACTCAATGGAACTGTTTCATAGAGCAATTTCTCAGATACAAAACACTATTTTTCAACACAGTCACCACCATTAGCTCTGCATTTTCAATAGTGGTGAACAAGAGCCTGCGTACCACACTAAAAAATATTCACCAGTGGAATTGGGCCACCGTCACTGTTGGAACAGCTGAAGTGAACCACCCACAGCCTCACTGTGACAACACACATTGTTTCACCTCCATAAACATCCAAGAAGTGTTGAAAAAAGTCAGTGGATGCCTTTTTCCACATGGAGGAATTTAATTGTACCTCTTGGATTCAAGATGAGTCAAGCAGTTGGGCAGGCATAACCACATACATCAGTACAGGTTAGGGGATGACCTTCTGCAGACGAACTCAGCGGAGAAGTACCTGGATGTTTACCTGGGTGTTCTGGTGGACAACAGGTTAGCCATAAGTCAGTGCTATGTGATTGTTCCCAAAGAAGGCCAACAGTATCTTGGAGTGCGTTAAAAAGAGTACAGCTAGCAGGGCAAGGGAGGTGATCCTCTCTTCTACTCAGCCCTGGTGAAGCCACATTTACAATATTGAATCCAGTTTCAAGCTGCACAGTTCAAAGAGACACAGACCTTCCACAAGGAATCCAGCAGAGGGGCACAAAGATTATAGAAGGCCTGGATCATCTCCCATATGAGGAAAGGCTGAGTAACCTGGGTAGCATGGGGAAAAGACAACTAAGTGGGGATCAGATTAATGTTTAGAAATATTTAAAGAGAAATGGGAGGCAAATGGATGAGGCCAGGCTCTTCTCAACTGTGTGCAGACATAGGAGTAACGGCCTAAAACTTGAACAAACAAAGTTCCACACACACATGCAGAATAACTTCCAGTAAGGGTGATGGAGAACTGAAGCAGGCTGCCCTCATAGGTGGTGGAGTCTCCTTCTACTGAGATATTCAAGAGCCATCTGGATGCCTACCTGTGTGACCTATTGTAAGGAACTTGCTTTAGCAGCAGGGCTGGACAAGATCCCTTGCCATAGCTTGCAGCCCCTGCAATTCTGTGATATGCACTTCCATGTCAGACACCGTTTTGTCAAAGTGCCCCCCTACTGCCATCTGTCACACAGCAACAACATGTAATGGAGTATTGGTGGCAGAGTTCAAACTCTACTGCCGTACTACCAACATCTGCCTGTTGTGGACCAACAGATTTAAGTAAGAGGCATTGCTTTTAGCACAGCCTTCATATAATAGTTTGCAGTAAATCCAGTAATAAAATGAATGGCACTACATTCTTATTTTTCCCCAATTTGTCTGGCAGATGCTTATTACTTCTTCACCTCTGGCGAAGCTATTAGATCAGACTAATTAGATTTACATTTTTCCCTGTTGAAGTCTTAAATTAAAAGAACCATTTATCTTTCTTCTTAATCAAAGGTGGAAGGAATCAGTAGTATTTCTCATTTGAATGTCCAGATTTCCTGTTTATTTCAAAAATTACATATAATACTTAACCATCTTGACAGGCAGAGAAACACAGCTGCTTTAACTGTGAATATCAAACTCCACCTCAACTTCACCTCTCTTTCCCATATTTTTAACAGCATCACTTCAGTCTCCTGAATTATTATTTCGTTAATCCTCCAATTTTTAGAACTAGTTAAAAACTTTCGATTAAATTAAATGAAGCAAATATTAATATTACTTCAAGAAGCTCTTTTTAATGAACATATGAATGGCACACATATTTTCAGGCTTCCAACAAAGCTAACAAAACAAGTGGAAAAAAAAAAAACCAGCATGGTAGGCATCCTGAAAAAAGCAGGCTTATACAAAGTATCTTTCCTTAACATATTTTGGGAGCCTCCAGTCTTCATTAATGATAACACCAAGGAAAAGAGTTGATACCTCAATGACAGAGAGAAAGAATGTTTCTTTTCTTTCTTTTTTTTCTTTTTTTTTTTTTTTTTTTTTTTAAGTGCACTAATTTAAATTTGGAGTCATCTACTTCTGTACACTGAATTCAGAAAACATATAGGAAGACTAGTGTCAGGAATAAATAAGAACTTATCTTGTGTAGAGAAGCAAAATTAGAACACAAAACTAACCACAACACAGATGGCAGTAGCAGTGTCCTCAACCACAAGGGCGCAGTCCTACAGAACAGAAAAGATTTTAGAACTAAAATGAGGGAAAAAAGAAATGAAACAAGTCATAAAATGAAAGATAGATAAAAGAAGTCAAACATGAAAACAAAAGATTACATCTTAAGCAAAACAAAACAAAAACCCTGGAGACTAATAACAACAAATACAGTGTGCTCCCAATAACATACCTAGTAATACAATTGTAAGAAAAAATCAGAACACCAACTCAGACACCCTAACAAACTATGAAGTTCAAACATAAAACAACATAAAATCATCTAGAATTTGAAGATGGACCTTAAACAGATGCATGCAAAGGATTTGTGGCAGGAGAGCCCAGAATAAGCTGATCAGAACAATTAAGGTCTACTGCTGCATTCTGGGCCCTGAAATTGAGTTATCTGAAGCTGATATGATTCCTTGAGATAAAGAATAATTGGCTAACCAGCATATTTTAATGCAGCTGAATAATGCCTTCTCTAAAGAAGGCACTGATTACTTTTATTAAGCATAAATTGTCACAACTATTACTAAATCTTTGGTGGCTAGTAGGAACATATTTATATACAGAACAACAATTTTTCCAAGCTTCCTAATAAAAGTGAATAAAATTTAAGAAAAATATATGGTTTTGCAGTGATTTTAAAATGAGACATACAGCATAGACAAATTATTATTGATACAAACCACATACACACTACTTTAAAGCATTTCCTAAACTAAAAGTTGGAAATAGAATACCAGAACTATACGCTTGATAAAGACAAGTATAATACAACATCACAAGATATTTCCCCAAATTTGTTTGAAAATAGAATAATTAATTAAGGCTTATTTAAAACTACATTTTTTGCTGGCAGTCAGATAAGTAGCCCATAGTAAGTGCTGAAAACTGCAATGAAAACATTTTATCATCAATTTTCATTTGTCAGTCTACTACAAGTACACAGCCACAACAAACATAAAAAACATGGCAAAAACATCATACAAGAAATATACCATGAAAAAGATAAACACAATACAAACGTACAATAACAGAGAGAAAAAGGATTGCTCACCCATTAGAAAAAATCCAGACTCACAGAAGAAAAGAAAAAAAAGAAAAAAAAAAACACACAAAGAAAAGATCTCCAGAAAAAAAACCTCTCCTATTAGCAGTAAGCCTTTAAACAGGGTCTAAGAGAGGTGGAGCCAGGCTCCACCCCTTCCGACTGGACAGGTGAATTGCTAGGTCCTTTCCCCAGGTGTTCAATCAGTGGTTCAGGCTGTGACTCAGCATATACTCTACACTATCTTAAATGACATTTAAAACACTCGTTCTGAATATCGATAAGGAACGCCCTTCTTACTTGTGTAGTCTGCTTGGAATAGAATAGTCACTCGTCAATTAAAAAGGGATCTGATCAATCTTGCTCAAAAATACAACAACAACAAAAAACAATAACAGAAAACAACATTCCCAGGGAGAAATGAGAGAAATGAGTTCTCACTCTGAAATCCTTAAAGTTAACTTTCGTTTTCATAGCAGAATAGAACTTCTACTACAATCACAATACAACAATACAGCAAGGCTAACCATGACGTAACAATATCATTGCCTTATAGAAAACAAAACCAGACCTAGACTTCTCATTAATTTGTGACAGGCCAATCAAACTAGAAATAACATTTACAGCATAAGACTGTGGTGTAAATGTTACATCACAGCCTGCCGCAGTGATTGAGCACCTGGTGGAAGGCAGGGCTAACACGGGAGCTCAGGTGCATGCAATGCATCTGAGTGACTGGAAGGGGTGGAGCCAAGATCCACCCCTTCACAGACCTTATTTTAGGGTTGGCAGTGAAGGTTAGAGCATTTTGTTTGAGATTCCTATTTTTCTGTGGTGTTTTAGAGGTAAGAGGGTTGTTTTCTTTAATTTTGAGTTTCTGTTTTTTATGTTTGAGTTTATATTTAGTTGTTACAGTCTGGTGTTATAGCTGTTGTTGCTGTTCAATTGTTGTGGCTGCACTTTCCATTGTGTTGTAGAGATAAAGATGCGTTTTGTTTCTATTTTTTTTGTATTTCTTAAAAAGCTTTTTGTAGTATATATTCACCTGAAGTATTAAGATAAGTTTTTTATTTTTACATGTTGAGAGAATATACGCAGTATAATTTAGTATAAGTCCGAGTGATCTGCTGTAAAATCAAATCCAGAGAGTTTATTTATGAAAATGAATTTAATAATTTTTTTACTCTAGTAGTCAAGCCTATTGAATGTGGTTTTTTTGAATAGATAGTAGACTTAAGATCTTAATTATTAATTGTATTTTTATGGAGCAACATGATTATTTACATTGGTTAAAATTATTTTACAACTAACACTCTTAAAAGAAGAAATAAATAAAAACTGGGCAATGTGTTTAGAACTTACAAAATGTATGTGTGCTAAAATCTGTTGAAAACAATCAGCCAGAATTATTTGAAGGTCTTTTACCATAATTTACGTTGTGTACTTGAGTACTTATTTCTTTTAGTCTCCATTTTATGCATCAGATGTAGTGACTGTGAGGAATTCTCAAAACAGCAACTCCTTTTTTACTATTTCAGATCTAATAATCTATACAACTTTCCTAAGTTGAACTTAACCTTCTGTCAAGAAATACAGAAGCTTTTTTACAGCATACTCAGAAATGACTGAAATTTTTAAAACAGAGGTTTTTTTTACACAGGGTTTTTCTATTTAAAAGCTACAAAAAAGTATCTGGTTTGAGATGAGTGAGATAATAAATACATTTTGTATCAAGTAACAGTGTTTTTGCTAGCAAAATAGATCTTGTATAACCACGGAACTTCTCAATTTCTATCATACTGAAATAACAAGTTGCATATTCAATGATTTCAGTTCTTTAGGATGAGAAAGAAACATCATATCCAGGCAGGACATATTTGTGTTTCCTACTAGAATGATTAATTATTTATCAGTCTATAAATAAAAGACCATGTCTGTTTCTATCTTTATTACTTCTTCTCACTTTTTCATTATTATAACAAATTCTCATTAAATTTGTTAGACTTAAGCAGAAAGGAGAAGTTGAATCAATCAATATGATCTTTTTATAGCTGCAGAAAGCAATATAATGGGGTAAATCTTTTTCTTGAAGTACTGCTCAGCCCATGGAAGTGCTGTTACTTAACACAACAAGATGGGGGAAAGAGGAAAGAAACTTCCTGTCATTTAAACTGAAAAGACTCCCATGAACTATCAAGAACAAGTAATAAATGTGGCTTTAAGTTTTAAAAGATGATGTCTCAAGTATTAGTAAGTATGTAATAGGGAAAAATTGAAGGGAGATGTTTTTTGGAGGTCTCAGAAGCGGCTTTGCAAAGATCCAATCGTTTTATATACTGAACGGGTACAAAGGCAGAATACTAGAGTGTGGAGTGGCATGGTGCACATATAACAAATCAACCATCTTTTACAGAAATAACCTTTTAATAGATAATGTTAAAGGCCTGAGTGCATGAACAGTGTTAAAAGACTCTAGAAACAATATAATAAAGGATAGGGACGCTTTCCCTATGTGAGCTGCAAAAGTAACAACAAAATATTGGTAACCTTCCACCATGAAGTCTAGTCTATAAAAGAGAAGGGTTTACATATTCTAGAAGGAGTTGGAACGTAATTTGGGATGAATCAGAAAAGATATGTTAAGTGCTGTAAGGCTTAATATAATCTATGCAGGTGAAATTGCGGTTGCTTACTGTGGTCTGTTAGGGGTGAGAGTATATGTAAGCAGATTATAAAAGCAATTTGGTGTTCCAAAGACTGTATTCTTCTTTCCTGGTATTGCAAAAGACAAAGACAGCGACTGCACAACTTAGATTTCCTTTAAAAGATACTAAAGGTTTTTCTTCTGCTATATATGGAGTTAAACTGAAAATAGTCTTGTCTGATATATGCTAAAACTCATGATACTGTACTTATTGAATAATAGGCTAGAATAAAGAAAGTTAAATTTGATTAATGTGATCCTTACCTAATAGCCTTTTGGGGAGAAGAGAAGCTATTTTACTGCTACAGCTAAGTTCTTAAATATGCAACCTTTGTTTCCACAACAACTTAAACAAGCAAACTTCTTTGAAAAAGTTATGATGTTCTCAAAACTTAGCATATTTTTAAAAGTTAGTTATTAATAGAAAGGTAACAATGGAATATTTAGCCAGGAAATACTGTATGTGGTGATGTTTGTGAATCATATTAAAAATCAGACTACTACTTCTACTCCTCAGTTTCCTGAAGCTCAAAGTATATTATACGCACTCATACACAGATGTAGTGTGGAAATAACCTTTTGTGTGCAGACAGACAGCTACACAGTGTTTTTGTCTGTAAAAATTAAGCATTAGGTTCAAGATGCATTTAATTGGTCAAGACAGGAGCTCTGTTGGTTATTCATTTGTTTTGAAAACGCTGGTCAAAATATTCCCCCAGATATTCCTCTTCAAGCATTTTTTTGTTTAATTCTGGCATTATCTTGGCAAACTGGGTCTAGTGGAATTGATTTAATTGTTTGTTACTTCGTGGCCTTAATATGTTTTCTATCCATTAAGAAAAGGTTAGAGTGAATGGACATTGGAAGGCTTTTTTAAACAGGACATAAAGGTTCTATGACAATGGTAAGTTAAGTATTTTGTTCCAGAAACAAATTAAGTGTTTGCTTTGCTGTTGTCAAACCTTGCTGTGTGATTTGCTCTGAAAGTCCAGTGTTTTCTGCTTGAAGCCTTGAGTGTCTCACCAGTGCCTTGCAGATTGATGGCATTGAGAGCTTAGGAATGGAATAGTTGCTATCAGGCATATTCTCACCTGGATTCTATTAACCCATTTTCAGTTTGGTCAGGTACCACAACACATAAATATTTCATAGCTACTTCGTTACTATATGACACCTCACATATTTGCTTTTCAAAGCCAGTATCAGCAAGAAGCTAGAAGGTGCTTGTTAACTTTAACAATACTGATGGTAGCAAAAACACTCACCTCCCTAATTCCATCCCTTCTTTCCTCCTACAAGATCATAACAACTCCAGCAGTTGCTTTCAGGCTGTTTTTTGGTGGGCATTATTTTGTTTGCTTTCAGCTATATGTGGCAGCAATTTAAGGATGGTGGGGAGATGGCCCAAGGCAGGTTTGAAGATGAAGAGAGTTAGACTACTGTGGTGCTACTCTGAATGTCACAGAAAATGAAGGCAGTAGAAAAAGGTAATTACTTGAAATTTCTTAAGCTATTTTAAAAAGGAAATATTGTTTACCTCTTTTGTGTTATTTGGGTACCTTGCAATTTGGGCTGTCAAAAAATCGAATTAGAGTGGAAAAGGACTGTGCTTGTCTAATGTATTTGTAGCCCAGCCTTGCAGTAGACAATTAGAAAAAGTGACAACCCAATCTACAGCTATGCAGATGGATGATGTTTTGTTTTAAAAATGTTTAAATTTGAAAACTGTATGGCAGCATTAGAAATGTTATAATGACCTATTTAGGTTACTGCTTCCCTCTGTTTTGGAGGAGTTCGCTGGTCACTCGCTGAGATAATGCTGAAACTCTGTACTTCAACTCTGAAAAACAGATGGTAGCATTTTTAGGAAAGAAAAGAGGAATTTTTCATTTTCAGAGACAAAATAGATGTAGCATGTAAGAGCTGTATAGTTAAGTGAAAAATTATGGAGCAGAGGGCATACTAGTTAATGCTTTGTGAACTGGTTGTATGTTCAGTGTGTGAAAAACATTTAATTTCACATTGCATTGTGGAAAAACACTGTGCTATATATTTCTTCTATTTGCTGCCTTCCCAGAAGTGCTTGCTTCTTTTCAAGTTGGTATTTATAGCTGCTAACTGAACTGCAGTTAGAGGAAAAAAGAAATATTCTACGTAGTATTTTAGGTCTAAAGCAAAACACCTTGACAAAAAAGGTTTAAAAGTAAGTCAAAACCAAACCCATTTATAAGCTGTTCTAGTCTTTAGATTTTCATATTGAGTTTTCATATGTTGTCCTACAGTCAGACTGCAAGTTCTATCAACCCTTTGGACAGTAACTTTCTGCTCCAGCTTCCTTGAATCTGCAGTATGTCTCATTCTGTATTACTGACAAATCATTCTTTCAATGCATTTTGATAAAGAAATGAATTTTAATGGAAATATCCCCTGTGATGCATACTTACCTGTTATAGGTAGGCTATATTCTTGAAGGAGAAGGACAGTTCACTTCTGGCATCAGTGAGGCACCTTGTAGTTGAATGGTGGATAGTTATCCATTTTGTCCAAGGGTAAAACTGCTTACTGTTAATTTGTCTTTAAACTTTTCTGGCAAATTGCTTTGATCCCTTCAGAAACTTGGAGGGGAACCATACATACAGTTTTAAGTATTTCTGGAAAATGTATTCCATTACTAACTGAATTTTCATACAGTTAGAAGAATAGGATTCCTGTTAAACACATGTCCTGTAGTATGTATTGAGTATGTTTACAATTTCAGTTAGATAATATTTTAGGCTAGTCATCTAAAGAATGTTCATTTTCAGACATTTTTCTAATTCTCCCACTTCCTAATTCCCCTCTTCCTACTACTTGAACCCCGGGCCATAATAACTGAAACCTTTTAGCCACTGTAAGCTTAAGAAACTCAAAAGGCTGAGGAGACAGATAGCAGAAACTTCAAGTACAAGGTAAGCAGTGAGTGGAACCACACTACAAGAGAATTCATTGAAAAGACTGCATAGGATATCCATATGGTATATCAGGTTTCAAGACTTAGAGTGCTTTTTCAGTATTTTATTTAAATTGTAATTGAAACTAAGGCAGAAAGGGTGGCTGATAATACATGAAGGAAAAAAAAGCATAGATCAGGGTCTTGGAAAAAGAGGTGTGTTAGAGGACACAAGCAATGAGTCACATTAATACTTTAACGTTCCTGAAAGTGACTTTTGTTTAAGTGTTTTCTTTCTTTTTTTACTGTTTACTATAGTAGGTATCAAGCTCTCTGGAAGTCCACAAAATGCTGCTTGGCCATGTTCTTCTTCAAGGAAAGATTTTCTTCTGAAAGAACAAAAACTACCAAAAAAAAAGGTATTCTAATTAAAAAAAATTGAAGTAATGTACCATGGGAGGGCCATAAAAAACTATGATTGATTGTATTTTCACTACTTGGCATATTTTGCTGGCTAAAAATTTTGTGAGGTTTATTTGGACATTTCTGAATACATTTATGGTACTTGGCATATCTTATTTCCTACAGAAATTCTATGATTTCTTTCCATAGAGAAATAATTGAAGACAGATGGTGGTTAAACTTGTCAAATGCTTAATAATTTTCAAAAACTGAAATACAAAAAAAATTCTTTCAGAAACATCTGCCTTGAAAACTTATTTCTCTACAGTTAGTTAAACTACTTTCCTTTTCACTGCAGTCCATTTGATACTCGTGACCTGGGTGGTTACATTACATCTTGGTCTACTCAGGTATTCTGAAAAATTGTCAGGATTTCTTTTGGTGCTACAACATAATCAGAGTTCCATCAGTTTTCTCAAATTTCTCTTGTGTTTTTCTCCAGGGCTCTTGCTTAGAATTACGGCTGTCAAGAAACTAACCTGGAGAGCAGAGAATAGAAGGGGTTTTGTTTCATAGTACTGCAGGATCATAAAATCCTTGGAGTTGAAAGGGATCTTGAAAGGTCAACTAGTTTAACTCCCCCACAATGAACAGGGACACCACAGCAAGATCAGATTGCCCAGGGCCTGATTCAACCTTGCCTTTAAAGTCTCCAGGTACAGGACATTCACTGCATCTCTGCGTAACCTGTCCCAGTGCCTCACCACCCTCACTGTGAAAGTTGTTTTCCTTATATCCAAAGCAAATCTACCCCCCTTTACACCTGAAACAATTTCCCCTTATTTTATCACAACAGTTTCCAATTTGAAGTAAAATATCTTGGCACTGTTCTTATTTAGTTGATATCAATGTCATTACAAAACCTTAAGTATTAATCACATCTCTATTTGGTTGAAGTTACACAGAACTTATTTCTGAAATTTAAGCAGGGATCACACCTGTATCCAGAAGGAAATGACTGCATTAGGTTTTGTTTTGCTCAGAATTGGAGCTATTCCATCTCTGCTTTGCAGTTAGCTTTGTTTTGAAATTCAAGGTAAAAGCCCTTGCTGAACAGTGGAGGAAAAACAATTCCACTATCTGATACATAAGAGATAGTGAAATAGGTTATAAAGGCATTAATATTGTCTTGGGAGTTTATTAAGAAAATTCTGTGAATTATCACTTACGTTTTCCAGCAATATTCTTCAAATCAGAGATGGTTTCTTGTTTGTTAGTTTGTTTGTTTTTTTAAGAATACTCTGTGGAGCCTAAGAATACAGCCAAGAATACTTTTTTCCTCCATTATGGTACATTGGCTTTCACTTTTTCCACTAGGTTATACAGATATGAAATGCAGCTAATGCTTGCTCTGAAAGGGGCAGCTCAACTATATCTGAGAAGAATTTTACTGGCTCCAGACATTGTTTGCAGCATTATGTAAGTTTTACAAGGAACAGTTTTAACCATGAATAACAAATGTAATTTAGATTAATGTATGACAGCATTATATGCACCAGCAGTTAAGTCTTCATTTACTTATTGAATGAGTCAAAATGGTTCACATACTGAATTACTATGTGTTTTTTGTCCAGTGCGTAGGAAGGTAGAATTTTTTCTTCCCCTTTCATGAATTTATGGTGATAGAGAAATAACTTTTTGTCCACATTTCAGTTATTGTTGTAATGTGCCTGACAGATGGATGGGTTTTATTTCGCTATAATGAGATTAGATTTCAGATGGGATAGGCATGGGGACTACCTTGTTTTGGTGTCATGTACCTACTAACACTACTTCTCACAGGCTACTGAGGTTAATTAACAGCTAGGTGGAACATTAGATAAGAGGCAATGAAAGTATCCTACTAGCTTCCAGAGGCAGGTAAACAACCTGTACACAAATTGATTAGCAGCTGGGTGATGGTACTTACTAGAGAGAACAGATAAACGAGTTATTTTTACCTTGATAATAATAGGTTAATAACGGTAATTTTGTATAAAGGATTTTAACTTAATTGACTCCATGTAAACTGCTTCCTTCAGTTCTCCTGCCTAGACAGAAAACAAGTAAAGATCCAGAGGAACTGTTGTACTTCAGATTTTCAGTTGTTCAATATCATAGCTAATATGAACCATCCCTCACTTAAAAAAAGGTAGGAAAGCGTCTGAAGAATATCTGTGATCCAGTTCAGTAAGCAGATAATCCCATTTGGTTATCTTAGGATCTCATGTATTGTCCTGTTATCCTTCTGAACTGTTTCCAGAGAATTCACCAGCACTTGAATATGCTTAATTTAATTAATCTATCGACTTTCTTATAGAAGAAAAAGCAAACTTAACTACTGGTGGTATGAAAACAAGTCATAAGGGCTAGAAAAGGATCTCAAGTAAGGGATGAGTCAGTATTTTAATTCTAGATCACATTTCCTGTGCACATCTTGAAAGTGTTTTGCAGTAGTACTTGGAATTTTTGATGTTTGCTTCTTGATGGATAGTAATTCTTCCAAGAAATAGAAGGGATCATATGAGCTGAGTGCTCACGCAGTAAGACTAACATTAAACTTCTTCCTATTGAAAAGCTAGCCTGCAATTCTGCCTTTCAGAAATAGATTCAACAGTTTAACAGGATCTCTGAATGTGTAAACTGCCTCCCTATTTCTTGATCTCTTCAAGTTTTGAGTGTACTGCAAGTAGTAGAAAAACCTGTTGAACAGGACACGAGGTGAATCACTTGAGATGCAGTATTAAGACACATTTTGTAGGCTAACAATGATTTGAAATTAACATAGCACTTAAAGCTTTCTATTTGCATGAAATGTGGGGAAAAAATACTAAGACCTACTTCAAGAAATGTGTAATAGTGTATGCAATTTGTATGCAAATTTACAGCATATTTCTGCTGGAGGTAAATGTGTGGCTTTTATCAGTTTTGCAGTAGTGCAAGTGTTATTCAAATTACAGTTCATATGCAGTGCACTTGGCTTTCCAGGCATTCTCAGTCTGTTCTGCAGTCCTGTAATGAAAAGCAAGGGCCGTGACCTCAACCATGCTTTGGAACTTACTGATATATTTTAAGATGTTCTGCTCTCTGAGGCTAAGAAATCATAGATTCTAATGTTGTTAAATATACTGACTTTGTCCTATTGCTAAGTTGGACAGGAGAGATCTTTTTCTGCAGGCAATTTTCCCCCAGCATTTCCCTTAAGGGAAGTTTTTACCTGGTTTCCATTTTGAAGTGTAGGAGAAATGTAACTCAATGTATCTGTTTTGATAGTCAGGACAGGCATATGTAATCACAAAAAGAAAATTTTATGCTTATCTTCAATTATACTGTGTAATTTTATGATATGATATACTACCAATTGGTGTGTATGTATTGGTATAAGTAGTATATTACTGAAAAATCAGCTGAGGTGTGTTTCTAGTACATAAATTTCTTCATGGATTTCTCTTTAATTGGAAGGAAGTAGACAGATCTTAAACAGAAAAAGGCTGTATTTCTTTGCAAATAGTCCACAAGAAGAACTTGCAATGATTTGCTTCTTATTCAAGTTCAATTGGCTCTGATGAGTTAATATTTTGACTGGTTGATACATGTTCTTCACTTGGCATAGGACTGGGAAGGGGAGGGGTGTCTTCAGTTTGTGTGCACATCTGGAATGAGCTATTTTCTTACAGTTTTTTGGTTGGTTTTGACTGTGTTAAAGTGTGTATGTATACACACAACTTCTAGGATTCAGTGCAAATGAAGGGACATTTGAACACAGAGCTGAATGACAGTGTCATTATTTAAAGCCTGTTCAGGACAAACTCCTTAATGGGAATACATATTCTGCAGTATATTTTGTGTTGCAGTAATTAAGAAATACTAAGAATAAGTGATAGAATACATTTCAATGTGTTTGCTGTGGTGTTAAGTCAGATTTGGTCTTAAAGGTCAGCATCCTATGTATAGTTTTCAGTCAACAGCTATCTTTCCTAGCTCTTAGAATTAGTTAGTGTTTCACCCAGTGCAGGAGAACTCTTAGGTCAGGCTTTGGACTGGTGATTGGACACATGATAAAGGGCCGTGTCTGGCCCAGGGAGCACAGGCAGATATTTTGCACCTATGCTCCTCACCTTATCAGAATGGATAGACGCAGGGTGGATGCACTCGAAGCTCATACGAGGGCCAGCCACTGGAGGGTAAGCATTTCCTGGACCTGGGCTGCTTCCTGTTAAGAGCTTCTCTGTGGCCAGGGAAGCCCCTTCACCAGTTGGGTGACGTCCATTCTTCTTTTTGTTCCTAACTGTTAACCTACCTGCAAATACTTTGCCTGGTATTGCCAAGAACCTTTCAGAAGCCATGTTAATTCTTTATAAGCAGAATTGCCAGTAAGCTTAATTAAAAATCTACTGCAATGTAGTCTATCAACTTTCGAACTCTTCAGATTATTTTAAATGAGTATGATTATTTTCTTCATCACATCTCTATTGCTTTGTCCTTTCTTGTGAATGGCTATGTGGTATGAACTGAAAAGGAGGAAGAGTCTGACACTTTGCTTTTTCTTCTCTGAATGGGAGTTGCCTTGGACGTATGATTTGCTGATCATTTGAATGCAAGCCAAGTCACATAGGGGAAAAAAAATCTAGTTAAAATAATTTAGAGATTACTAGTTTTCTACATGTATGCTCTGCTTCAAGGATAGAATACTTTTCTTTGAGTATCATGTTTCTAACAGAAGCATAAGATTTTGATTTTTTTTTTTATCAGAATGGTCCCAATTCTGCTTATGTCAGATGTATCCACAACACTGTTGGCTGGAAACTATATTTGTTTTGTACAGCAAGCTAGCTTGAAAAGGCCTTTTCCCAAGGATCAGTATGAGCTACTTGTTTCTTTGTAGAATATTTTATGAAGCATTCCTACCCAAGTGCTTCAAAGTACCTCTAATTTAAACTGCTGACTTGCAACTGCGATTGTTTTTACTGTGAATTTTTTGTTTTTCTAACTAAATACTTTTGTAGTAAGTAGATCTGTTTTTTTTCTGGAAACAGCTGTTTAAGCTTGCAGTTCTGTGAACTTTGTCTCTTTTGCTGTACTTCAGTTATATCTTCTAAGTTTATTTTGGAAATGACTACACAGACCTAAGCATAATTTCTGATGGCTGTTGATAGCAACTTTAAACTTAAATCATTAAAGCAACTCCTACGTTCCTTTTTTCCCTATTGTTTTTATAATGCTTTCTTCTTGCCATATGAGAAAAATAAACAGGCATCAGAACCTCTATGCTCTGCTGTTCATATGCTGAACATTCCCAGTCTTTATGCATTATGACTGGGAAATAAAATCCAGCTGTTGTTTATTCCAATAAGGAGATAATAATCAAACAACCTATTTTAATAGGTTTGTAAAAGACTGCTCCCAATTCCTTTGACACTGAAGATGTCTCCAAAACAATGAAACTGCAATGCGAAAGCAAAAAGAGCTGTGCTTCTATGAGTACATTTTTAAAATGGTTCAACTTTTTAAAATGCAACATTTCTTGGAGTTGTGTAGCAAAACAAGTTTCAAGAGGAAGAGGTGGGCAGTGGTATGTGATATATGCTGAGGAAAGGTCTTGTGGAAAAGTGCTTAGTGCCATAAATAAGTTATAGCTTCACCCATAATATTATTCTTGGGATAATCATACCAACCTACAATATTTCTGCCCTGTGTTGTGCTCTTAATTTATAAGGTCATAGTCTGAAAAACTCAAGAGTAGACTAAAATGTAGTTGGCGGGGAGGAACTTCAGGGAGCAGGAGATAGCCAGGTAGGTGGTATTTGCTATCTCTTCAGTATCTGATTGAAAAACCTAACTCAGAATAACAATGCCAAAGAATTGTTTGCATGTGGCATAAAAAGTAAGGCCAGTACAAGGAAAACTATAAAGAGCAGCCATGTTACCCAACGGTGATGGGTTAGTATTCTCCTCTCATAGTTCTAATGTGTTAATGTTTCTCTCTATCACACGAATTCATTTTGCTGCTGAGACTAATAAGTTCTCAGAAAAAAGTCAAAGCATAACTTGTAAGGAGATTAAGGCCCACAGGTAGAAAATAGTTGTTTTCATTGTCATTTCCCTTCTTTAGGTATCTGCTACTTCACATAAAATTTTATTTCTCTTCCTACCATTTCTCCATTCCAAAGTCTCTACAGTCTTCTCCAAATTTTTCATGTACATCTTAATAAGAAGTTACTTCTATACACCCTTGCCTTAGGGTTACGTGGAGTTAATAGACTGCATTTGTTGCTGGCAGCATGTTTTCAGTCATATGCTTTTGTGTTTTTCCTCACCAGCTTTGAGTAAAGGTAAGAGGGCTTCCTTTATGCTATCTGCTAGTACACAGTAGAAATACTTTTCAGGCTCCAGCAATGCAGTCAAACACAACAACAAGCAACGGAAGAGAAGGGATGTTGATTTGCTTCCTGTTCCTAGCTAACCGAGGTTTGTTGTTTGTTGTTTATTTTCTCCCAAATCTTCATATATGTAAGGTCACCAGTGCTTAAAGGTAAGACTCACCATGTCACTGTAATCATGTTGACAGTTTTGTCTCCATAAATACTCAGTGCATGTCAGTGAATGTTAATGGATGCCATTTTTTTCCTCATAGAAGAATTCAGTGACACACCTTTGCTTCATAGACACTTTGGACTCAATTCTGTCAGACTGCCCCTTGGCTGCCATCTGTCATATGGTAATAAAATTTAATGGAGTATTGGTGGAATGGTTTAATGTCTACTTCCATACCACCACCATCTTCCTCTGACATCTTGGGCCAACATAAGATAAGCATTACCTTCAGAGCTGACCTTTTAATTTGTAAAGTTTTATATCTCAACTCAAATTTTTTAAGTATCTCCATGAGTTCATTTTTGTTGAGTGAATCTTATGAAACCTTGCTTTAGTTATACAGAACTGTAAGATGATGTACCTGAAATGCTTACAGTTATTCTCTATGAAACATTGTTTCAGTTTCCTGGTAGACTTGAGTATTTCTTCGCACTCAAACTTAACTGATGTGAGTTTGGTCTGAGAAATGAATACTATACTTTATACCCAGACTTACATTTTCCTCTGTGAAGTTCTTTTTAATTTACAGTGTGCATTTAGTGAATTTTATTTCTGTATTTTGAAGTTCATAAAGAATGTTTTAAACAGTTTCAGTAGTAAAAAATTATTGAAGGTAATCAATGCATTAATGCTTGAATACGATCATAACTTGTTTGAGGTGAGCACTGAGACATAGCATTTCTAAGGAGGCTGTAAGAAAAGAAATAATCAAAGATGTCAATGAAGGAGGAAGTTAGAGTGCAAGAACTGCCTGCTTTATGATTCAAAAGCTTGATATGTCTAAGGTTTTAAGTCCTGAACATTAGAACAGAAATGACTCCATATCTTTTATGTTGCAACTTATAACAAGAAATAGTACAGTTGCATTTGGGTCAGAGAAGCTAAGCCAGCATTCCTTGGGCTGTGTCACAAAGGGTGATATGGGTTAAAGGATATTGCTGAAAACAGTTTTTTTTGTGAAGGAAGGAAATAGTTATCCTGTAGTAAAACAGTCCCACTCCAGAAATTTTTCAAACCCCAGTTGATTTTAGAGCTCCTGCAATCTTAGTCTTTCATGCCTCTTTGTCAGTCTCTCTCCCACTTGCAGTTTGTTCCACTTACTTGTCCTAACTGATTATTCATACAATCCTACCCTCAAACTGCAAAGGGAAAAAGCCAAAACGAACCCTGTATTTCTAGCTTTCTCTTCAACACATAATTCAGTTTATTTATGAATTATCAAGAGGGCTCACAAATGGCTCAGCTAGTTTAACTGAAAGTGAGGAATCAAGTGCCTAAGTGTGAACAAGAAAAGTTATCCTTGAAAAGAATTTTGTAATCAAATTACCAAAGGAATCACATGTTCTTTCATGGTGTTCACAATGTTTTTTTTTTTTTTTGCAGCTAAGGAGCATCTGCAGAGGGAGTTTTCCTTTTCAGTTCAAACATGAATATATTAAAAATGTATCTGTGTAGTATCCATTTCAGCATTATTTACTACATCTAATCTCAAGTGTGCAGTACTTCGATCTAATGAGCAGTGCTGATTCAAGGCTGCTACTTTTCGTAGCCATTAAGCTGGTCTTTGGCTCTTAACGTGTTTAATCTGTGTTGCATGTTTACTTCTTGGTATGCTGTACTAAAGCTGTAGCACTTCTGTGTTGCAGGTCATTTTTTGGTTTGGATTTTTAAAAGAAACTCTATCTTGTGTGCTTCAGACATGTATAAAGTGGGAGTTGTTAGTGCTTCTCAGTGCCTCGTGCATAAGTGGAGAACAAAAGGAGGTCTGATTATTCAGAGTGTACTTGAGGGTAAAAACCAACGTGAACTTGATTTTGGATAAAACCATGATACTTTCAAAATGGAGGCAGTGGGCTGACAAGATAAAACTTCAGAACCATTGAAGTTCTTTAACTGCATGGTTGTGAAATTAAGTTACAGCCTATCATTTTATCTTAGGCGTGACTTGAAGCTTGTTTTAAGGTGTTTGTTGTGCTTTTTTTCCCTAATAAATTTGTAAGGTTATGAATCTCTACTTGAAACAGATACTGAGTGACAGTTTGCTTTGTCTCTCTTATCATGCATGAGACAGTTTTGTGTTTCCAGTGCTGATTCTCCTCTACTTCCCAACTGGGAGGTACTGTGATAATCTAGGGAATATTTGAAATTAGAAAAGTTGAAAGCCATTTGTGCTCAGAGAGAGGTTCAATTTTGTGTTGTCTTGTCCAAGGACAAGATGGTGGGGCTGAAGGGGTGGGAGGGAACAGGACAGGGACACAAATCCAAATAAACAAGTGGTAGAAGATGAGGCAAATGAAAGTGGAAAAGGGGTTTATTTAATAAATCTAGTAGGAGATAAATAAAACTATATGTGGTAAGCTTAAAAAAATGGGAAATAACAATGGAAAAAGATACAGAGCTGGTTTTCGATATGAACAATAAAATTAATTTTTAAATAGAATGAAAAAGAAATTACAGAAAAGGAAATGGCAAAGAATGTTTTTGGAAAAAATTGAAGTCAGATGGAAGCAGAGAAATGACTAGGGAAAAAAACCATCTAGAAACATATTTAGAAAGTGAACTTAAGGGAAGTTAATCAAGTGACAGTGAATGAGCGTATTACTCTAGAAAGTGTGCTCTATCTTAGTTGAGCTCTAGAAGAGAGATTGCAGCAGGCTGGTTAGGAGGTTTTCTGGGGGCATTATTAGCCTTCTGTTGCTAATACTGGTTATACACTAACGTAAATTGATGTGCCACATAGGAATGTTATTTCCTGAATATGGAAATCCTAGACATTATAAATATCAAAAGTTGAAAGCCTTTGAAAGGATGTCTTCCTTCAGGGTGAGCTTAAGGAACTTGAAATACTTAAAGAAGATATTCCATTAACTTGGTTTTTTTTGTGTTCTTTTAGCCATTAAAAGAGAAAAGACTTCACAAAGAATTTTATTTAACAGCAGAGGAGTTGTCTTTCCTTTTAATTTCAAGTGAAAAGTTATACAGGGCCCAGAGACATGGGAAATCTAATAGGAAGATCTAGACAATTTAGAGAAGGGAGTAAGATGATAGGAAGAGAAGCTCTTCAACTATTGGGAGTATGTAAGAAATAGGCAGTAGGGAAAAAAAATCTCATGTAGCATTATGTGGGGGTTCGAGGAGATAGGAAATAAATCATGGCTGGATTATCACAACATAATTTGCTGGTTCTTGCAGGATGCTGTAATAGCAACTTGTAAGTTTATTTGTAGACCGGAAGTAAAATGTTATTCACAACTTGTAGTAGAAAGATTGAAAACAACAAAAGACTTGGCAATAAATGGACTTTGGACTCATGCTGTGTCTAATTCAATTGTTAGAATTAGTGAAACTGAAGTCTGAATCATTGCAGCTGGTAAGAAGGAAGGGACTCATCTAAAGCCACACAATGGCTATAACATCCAAAAAAGTTAGAGGAGAAAACAAACAAAAGCATGCATATTAGAGTCAAATATCTCTGCTTCAGAAAGAGAATTGAAGAAAATAGAGCCAAGAAAAGGACAAGTATAAGATAAAATGTAAACTACTTGATATTTCTTTTGGAAGATAGGAAGACAGTGATAAAATAGGAAGGAAGCAAAACAGAAAAGAAAAATAAAATGCCAAATTTCAGGCATCTGTGTATGTATTTCATGTATGGTCTCTGTGAACTTTACACTGACTTTGTGCTTAATCCTCATGAATCTCTATTTTTCTCTCTAAAATATGTGTATGAAGCAGTGTCGTCATCCTAACTCTGGGTTAATTCAAGTTTTCATTTTTTATGATTTTGGAGGTGATCCTCATTGTTAGGCGAGGAATAAAGAAAAGCAAACAGTGCTGAATTATTTTGTTTCCACAGCTATAGCCTGCCTTAAAAAATTGAAGTGACAGCTAGGAAATGAGATTGGTAGCAGAAGTGAATTTTATTATTCTTACTGTTTTTATGTAACCTTCTTCCCAGTTTAACTGAGACTTCAGTTGACTGAGATATTTACCTTGGACAAACTTAATGTGCTGTTTCTTCACAAAAATGGAATGGATTATCTGGAGGAAAAGATCCAAATAAGCTATGAGTATCAGAAATTAACTCCACTCATGTATAAATCTTCATACTGAGTTTGTTACTCACATGTAAAGATTGATTTGGTAACTGATACCAGAAGGTGTTGGGGTGCAAAAAGGGAATGTATTTGCTAGATAATAGCTAGTAAGAAAAAGGTAGTCAGAAATACCTTGGTATAGGAAATTAACGACGGAAATCATTACTAATATCATTATCAAAATCCAAGTTAATCAAAAGCTATTTTTTCGTCTGTCCTTGCATGAAGTGAGGCTACAAAATGTTCAGAACAGGTTATCCTTCTATTTGGCTACAGTTATCTGAGGTTTTGGTACAGCTACACTATATTATGCTTTCCTCCACAAAATGTTGCATTAGCATAGTACAATGCACCGTCTGCCTCTCACTCAAACTGTAAGCACCTGTGACTTTTTTAGTAATAACAATATCAACCAGCATGAATTAGACTGGTTATTACTTTCAAAGGGATGCTTAGGCTCCACTTTGAGATGTGCTTAATGTTAAATAGTCACCAGGGGGATGTAGGAGTTGTGAATGAAGTCAGGGTTCATCTCAAGCTTTTATCCAAGTATTAAAAAACTGCCTTGCCAATAGCAAGTTTCAAGTGAAGTATTGCATTCCATGTAATTCCATATAAATGAAAAATGGCATCTTGTGAAAACTCGCTTAGGCCTTTTTCTCTTATGGTAGTTTAAAGGAACAGCTATTCTTTGTTATATGTGGTCAAAATTCTGTGTAATGTTTATTCCTTCAACTTATTGCGCTTCTTTAAAGCAAGATGATGTAGAACATCATGATGAGCAGAATTTTAACTGCCATTCTGTTAGGTGAAGCCAATTTTTACCTCACCATCTGAATCAAGTAGATAGCTCTGACCAAGAGACGGTAACAAAAGTAATGAAAATCAAATGTATAGGACTGCTGAAGATGAGTGTAAAAGACAAAGGTTTAGTTTGTATTGTCTGTCTCAGATTTGACAGTCTTAAATGTGGTTAAGAGGGTTCGACATGGTACCTGTCACAAGTGGATGTTTAGGAATGTTTCAATGTTGTACAGATTGTGTATGCTCCTTGTGCCTAGTACTTTATTTTTTGTAACACACTACTGCATATTAGATGAGCTGACTTGCACCTGCAGTGTCCAAGTACATTTACAAGCTGTTAATAGGATGAGCTGTTTCTCATCCAAAAGCAGGAAACAGATTATTATCTGCTAAAAGGAAAAAAGCAGTAATAATTCTGTGAGATAGATAACAAGAAAATTGGGGAAAAAAAAAGTTTTACATACTTGGCAGGGAATAACTGAAAGCTGATAGCCAGGGAAATATGTGACCTTGTGTCCAAAGAAAGTACTTTGACTTAGAAATATATTCATAAATCACAAATATTAATTGTCAACTAAGACATAACCTTATATTCTGTTCAAACTCCTGTAATTGAAGAATAGTGGCATAGAAGTTTAGTGGAAAACATTGAAGTTAATTCAAGTGTCTGGACAAGTCTGTTCCAAGCCTCTATTTACAGATGCTGACTCAAGGATTCATTTCAATTACAAGGTGATGTTCCTTCCTCCTTGCTTGAAGGAGTTGGTTTATGCCAGCTCTGGATAAGTCTGCACAAGAATCTGTTAACCATCAATACCATGCACTCAGGTGATGCATTTTTAAGTCTTTTAGATAAAAACATGATTTCATTGTCTGGCATTTAAGGAGGCACCTTGCAGTCTGGGAATAGATTAGTGGTACTCATTGCTTTCAACTCGTGTAGTCTGGTACAGAGGGTACATACAAAAATATTCAGCGTTTAACTTAAACAAAGGAACATACGGCTATGTCTGTAAAATCAGGAAGCGAGACACATTTGATTATTTTGGTAGTATGCAAGGTCCATGATGGAGACGAGTGGTTTTAAAAACGCACAGCTTACTACAATGAAGGAGAAATGATTTCTGCAGAACGTAAAAAATGTAGCTAATTAATTAGACTTCAGACATCACAACTACTGCATAGTTGTAATTGAATATATATTTATCCTGCTCCAGATTACAAAAGCATATTGTATAACATCGCTTTATTTCTTTTTCCAGTACTTGCTTCCTTGTTTTGGTCCTAACCTTGTGCTGTCTGCACCATTCTTACTCTTCCACTGCTGTGACCAAATTTCATCTTTCTTAATTTTTGGTCTATATATTACATGCAAAAAACTGAAGTATTGAAACATGCTTATTAAATGCATCACTTATCAAGATTCCAGCTTACATTTCTAGGACAATATATTTAATGAGAATAAGTAAAACTTAGCCTTAGTTGCAAATTCATCTACGTCTAATCTTCTGCATCTTGCATTAAAAATAATGAAACATTATGTACGGAAAATAAGCAAATGAAAATAGAAGCCTGTTGCTAAGTACGGGTTATTCTATAGGTAAACAAAACATTGATTTGGCCTTAATTAAACATCTCAGAAGTTTTTTTGCTTTTGTTATGCCTTGCCTGAACTATTTTACTTAATACCTTTGAAGATCTTAGTTTCCTGTTTTACTGTTGATAGATATTGCATCATATACATTGAAGGACTAGAGATTATTCTAGAGCTAATATTTTAGCAAACAGAAGCCCTAAAAGAAAAGACTTGAATAGGTGCTTTTAGAGCTTTTATTCTTGTGTAAGAATTTTGTTAATATATTATACTACTTAATGAAATGCATGGGAAACTCGCTGTGAGATCAAATGAGAGCTGAGGTGGAATTTTACTTTGGCTTGTGAAAACTTAAGTATATGCCTTCTATCTGTTTAGGTACTAGACAGTTTTGGAAACTGATGTACATAGCTAGTATAGATAATAGAGCAATGGTTTCTTTTAGTTAAAGAAGCCAATTGTCTAAAGAGTTTCTAGGACTTGTTATTGTTCTAGGCTTTTGTCAAGGAATAGACAACTCAGTATGTCAAATAATTTCTTAAAAAGGTTTTCTGCTATGCTTGAAAGGATAATTAGCTCAACAAAAAAACAAAGCATTCTGCTTTCTAGTTCTTTGTAAATAACACTTTTTTTTTCCGTATTAGTCCTTAGGTTTTAGTGAAGACCCTCTGTGGTGTGGTCATCTTCAAGTTCTGAGAAAAGGATGTGCCTTGACTGGTTTTTTTTTCCTTTCCTCTTGCCTCTGTAGTTGCAAGGTCTATAATCAGCTATTTTCTGTGAGAAGCTGTGTATGAGGAACAACTTTGTTTTGCTAGTATTTTGTATTAGTTGGCTACAGGACCTTAAAAACACTACATACTTGCACAAAGCTTCAGAGATACAGAGACTTAGCCACCTGGGGTGGAAATACTATGAGGGGTTGCATGGAAGAGCTTCCTCTTTAGATTCATTGCTTTAGATACATTGTTGATGTCATTTCATGCTCAAGTTTACAATGGTGAACAGTAAATTAGTCACTATAATCACACAAACTTGAGAATTACCAGCTTACTATTTTTGATGTCACATGATTTATTTTTCTCAGACTCTAAATGGAGTTAAACAACTTAATTAAGACATCTGGATGAACTTTAGAGTAGCCTATGACACCTACAGGACTCAATAGTTGTCTGCACTTAGTTTTTCCAATGATGAAGGAAAAATCATATACAATGTAGAGAGAAAAAACACTAATGTGTATATATACACATCAGAAAATCTTTTATAAATGAGAGCATAAGGTGAAGTTAAGAGGAGCATGAGCAATCTTGTGTTTTTTAAATGAGTAATCCTTCATATCTTTGAAGTATGACTTCATTCCCAGTTAATCAAACTAGAAAAAATAAGTCACGTTTTTCCCTTGCTCCCAACCAGCTCTGTATCAGATCTTACAAGGTATATGAGCCTCTGTCATGTGTTCTCAAATACTCTTTCAAGAGGTTTTGGTTAGCTGTCAAACAAAAGTGAAAATTCAGGTAGTATGATGTGATGTGCAGAACTGCCTTCAAGAGATGAACATCTGCTCTGATAAGCTCAGTAACTACCTTGTTAGCCAGACTATTAAGTTTATAAAAGACAAGGCAACTTAGATGTTGCCTGGTTACCTGGCCCTCTTGACCTTTGCTATCTCTAATGTGATACACAGAAGTCATACTTCCCATTAAGCCCTTCCATCGATTAACGGACAGGACTTTTCATCTCCTACTGATATCATACAGATCAGTGTGGGAATGTGACTCTTGTTTACAATTTAGAAGTTGCGAGATCTGTAGCAAAGAGAGGAAGAATTAAAATGAAGTTAAGTATTGTACCACTAGGACAACATAAAAAGGCCTACGAGTTAAGTAAGAAAACTGGGGCAGATATTTCTCTGACAATTTTTCCTGTTAAGAAAAATAAAAATAAGACATGGTTGCTTTGCTGTCTAACTTATTGAATGTTCCTGCAGGGTAATGCTTAGTTAAGCGCTGGTCTTTTTGAGGGGTGAGACAGAGCTCAGCAGGGAGGTGAAACTTTTCAGGTTGTGTAATTGGTGCAATCCTTTAATCTTTGTTCCTTATAGTAACTATTTTCTGGTAAATCAATGCAAGCTATTAATATTGACTCTTTGATCTTGACCTCAGTACAGATATAAATTAATATAGATTTCTTTGCTTTTACTCATCATGAATTATCTCCACCCATGCATTACTGTTTACGTGACTGACACCTACTACCTCATGAGAACAACAAAACAAATCCATTCATATAAGGTGCCAGGCTGCAAGTGTGTTTTTATACATGTGATTTTGCACTCTCAGATAATTTTTTTTGGTCTTCTGTGTCTGTTTCCTTGCCCAATTTATCCACAATGCTCAAGAATGATAGCCTCAGTAGTTAGATCGTTTTGTCCACTGGAGGTTTTGGGGGACCTGGGCTATGAAAGCTGTCAAAATTTTTTTTTTCCTCTGAAACTTCTTAAATGAACAATGCCTTTTTAAAAATTAAGATCAAGGCATAATTTCTCCTCAATCTTTATATATTTGGCTCTATTCCTTCTCTCATTTTTCTAATTCATTCACGTAGGTTGCTATTTTTGATGGGGGAAAATGGCAGGAGAATAATGTTATTTCTTTGTTCTTTATGCTCTTGATGGAGTATGCACTAAATTGAAGTTGAAAATAGACATGCTCTACATTACTTTTACTTAAACATGACAATGCAGACAACGTTAACAATAGCACAGAAAAGCAATATGAAGCTTCCCATGAACTGATTATTTTTTGTTTATAACATCTCAATAAAAAAAATAGCATGCAGAAGGAATCAGGAAATGTCTTTTTCTGAAATCTACACTCAGCATTTTGAAAGTTACAAAACTATTTAAGTTAATTGTAGACAAAATCTACCCTGACTTAAACACAGTTGCCTTAATAAAAGAAAATATGTAACATTTAACTGTATATATTCCTTTTAACTTTCTCTGAAGAATCTGCCCTTCAGAAAGTCCCCCTAACTTTACAGATTAGTTAATTTTTCTGTGTTTGGAGAGCTTAAGCTAATGTGTTTCTGTAGCAAAAACATGTTCAGTTAGCCTATTGTGTTCTGCTTTGCTGTTGTGAGTAACCTAATGACCTTAAAGTTCCAATAAATATCTCTGGAAGTTTAATTTTGGAAAACACAGAATATATTAAGGAGTCCAAGACTTCACAAATCCTTGCACATTTCTGATAGGTAGACAAAAACTCTGATATTTCATCTAGTAAGCTAACTGCAACTGAGCTTATCTAATCAAAATCAAATTAGTACCGGATGTGTGAGTACTTAGTGGCTACATATATCAAAAGCCAGACTTGGATGTATGTTTTGAAAAGCCCAATATAAAGAGATGCTCACTGATGTTGAAATGAACTGTAGTTTTGCCTAAGACATAAACAAACAAACTGCCTTGTTCCTCAGAAGTTTCATGTAGAACAGTTATTTCCACTATCTAAAACAACTGAAATGACATAGAGCGATCTTGTTCTATTTCTCAAAAACATGGTTCTGGGTAGTATTTACCTTTCTTTATTTTCTTCCATGTTTGTAGGGAATTGATAATCTTTATTCTTATCCTTTCTGTCACTGTTTTCTACTGGCATGAGTGGATGGAGAGTTGCATACAATGCTCTTGAAAGTTCCAGCAAGTTGCCAAGGAGAGGTGTGCATGGGCATAGCTGTCAAGAGCAACAAAAAGTATTTCAGATGTTATGTTGTGACCACTCAGGGATCAGATGTGAACAAAATAGAAGTATTATTCTCATGCTCACTAAGTTTTCACTCAACTCTACTAATATTTCAGTAAAGACAGGTGGTTAATTAGTATTTTTCTGAAAATCGTTAATCCTTTCCATATGCTGAAAACAGTTCCTGGCTATGTTGTTACTCAGGATATAATTCATAGATTAATTCCCTCCAACGGTTTTCTGTTTTCGTTTTGCTTCCTTCATTGAGTTTGATTTGCTTATTCATCTTTTGAAATGTGGTTGATGTGACTCTACTACAGTTGCCATTTTGTACACAATGATCCTTTGCAACTGTTTCGTAGTCCTTTAGTTTGCACTTATAACTGAAAGCATGTAAGATGTATGAGTCTTTTTCCCTACTGGAGGAGAACTGAACTGATGGAAAATTTCAGAAGCCTTATAATAATCTCTAGAGCAGATAAAAGCATTACTTATTTGCCTCATTTCCATGTAGGCATTTGGAGGTTCTTTATTGAGGTTAGGAGCGAATGGAAAAGGCAGCTAGGCTAATTAACTTTTTATATAATTCACATCTATGTTGGTAATTACCTAGGAGTTACTGACCTAAAAATCGCCTGGTGTTGATTTCTTTACTTCATGTTAATTCTTTCACGATCACTCTACTCTTGACCGTAAATTGCCACCCTCAACTGTTTCCTATGTATAAGAGCTAAACACCAGACAAAAACCCACAACTACAAAAAACAAGGAAACAAAATGCCCGCTGCAAACAAAGCACCATTGCTTTGATTCCCACAAAGTGTTCAGGCCCGTTAAGTGGCCGTTCTTGCGCTTTGTGTTGACTAAAGAAGGATGAAAAGACTTCCACAGGGGCGCTGTGCTGTGGAGAAGGCATCAAGAGGTGAATTCCCGCCTTCCCACACACCGCGGGTCCCCTCGTTGGTTCCCGCCGTGGCAGGGAACCCTAGCACTGAAAATTATAGGGCGAACAAGAATTTCTTGGTTTCTATAGCAAGTATGTTGTCTCTAACTTGTATTTCCTGCGGCTGTTATGAAAACGTAATGATGCAACGCTCTGGTGTTTGCAAAACACGTTTTGACAGGGATTGCATGCCTCAGGCTGCATGATTCAAAGTTCATTAATCTGTACCAAAAGACTTGCTGCAGATAAGCCCCAGATGCGTACAGGTGCCTCCGTTAACTTCCTATCTTAAGCACTGTTTCCTTGAGGATCTCTGAGCTACCCACTCGCATTCCCGTTTCCTCACCTCATCGCTTTTTCGGGAAAGAGGTCAGAGCTCAAAGCAAAAACAAGCCGCGGGGCCGGACGAGGTGCTGAGTTCCCAGCATCCCTCCCGCTGAGGTGACCGTTTCCCTTTTCCTGGGGCACGGCTGACAGAGCCGCGTTGCCCCTCGTTGTCCCGGCCGTGACGCTTACAGACAGGGATGGCGTCACCGCGGCCACTCCGTGACTTCACGCTCGCGCTCTTCGCCGCGCCTTCTCTTCCCGCCCCCTCTTCCTCGCGCTTTGCTTCCCCGCCTCGCGCTCCCTCCTCTCAAAGCACCGCCAGCTGCCCCGCGCGTGCGGCTGCAGCAGCGTCCGCAGCTGAACGCTGCACCCCTTGGCGCCGCCTCTCTCTTCTCCTCCTCTTCCTTCTCTTCCCCTTCTTCTCGGAGGCCGGCCGGAGGCAGGGGGAGCCCGGGAGCAGCGTCCCGACGTGCAGCCAGCCGGCAGCAGGCGGGGTCCGTCGCCCGCCCGCGCTGACGTCAGGAAACTTTCTTGGCGACTGAGGCGTGAGCCGGACGCCGAGGCAGCGGGCCGCCTCCATCCTCTGCAGGTACGGGGTAGCGCAGCGGGGTTCCGGGAACTGTGGCGGCTCTGCTCGCCCTGGGGATACAGGGGTGCTCCTCCCGTTGTGTGCTGGGAGGGGGGAAAGGGGAGGGAGCGCCTGTTGAGCGCTCCCTGCGGCTTCAAACTTCGCTGGCGAGCGGGACCGAGAAGGGTCCTGGCGCCCCGGGGCGGTGTGAGGAGCCGGGGGGGTCCGGCCGGAGGCACGCGCTGTGGGAGAGTTCACCTGGAGGAGCGGCAGAGGCTGGGATCGTCGCGCGGACCTGCTCGCTCTTCGCAGGCTTCTGCAACTATCGCGGTCCGCTGCTGGCTGCGCAGCTTTTTCCTTTGACTTCAAAGCTGTGGGGAGTTTGCAAAGGACCTGAACCGCGCGGCGAGCCGCGGGCGAGCGCTTTGCTCACCGCGAAGAGCTGAACGCCGCCTCCCTGCCCTTCCGTGGCTGCACCGCCCGCGCTCCCCGTGCGAGCTGCTGCGCGCCGCTCCGCGCGGCTCGGATCGGGCGGCGCTCGGGGGGCCCTGTGCTGCCGGCCCGGGCGTTTCGGCGCTGCCGCTCTTTCGTTCCGTCGCCGCTTAAGAAAGGCATGGAAGCGATCAGAGGCCCGCAAAGATTAACTGCGTTTTTCCTACAGAGGCATTTGCCCCTTCCAAACACTGGCTCTCCTTTATTTTTTTTCTTCTCCTTTTAGTTGCCCTTTAGCTGCAAGTTTTTATAAGTCATCTTCACGTAAAAGTGGCTTAAAACAGACTAAAATACTGAACAAACTAGAAAGCCTGGCATGTGTGAAGGCGGTTATCAAGCTGTTCTAGATGTGTGCAAACACCAAATATTTTAACAAAATACTTGTAGTGTACTCGTAAATATAAACAAGCACTCATTTTTACTTACTTAATGAGAATAACTAGGAACTAGCGCTCTGAGAAGTAGTTTTTTAGGAGTTTTCTTCCCCTGTATCTTAGCCTGGATAACATCTTGGTGGTACTTTCTGGCTTTTGAACCGATAAGCCTTTGGTGTTTCTGCTGCGAATGACAATATTTAACAAACATAAAGAAATTCTTTTGAGAAGGAAAGAAGTCTTTTTGGAAGCTCAGTCTTCTATTTTATGGTGATTTGAAAATGCTCTGAAAAGTTTGCCTGTAGTTATTGAACTGCTTGGTTGATTGTTATGTGAGGAGCAACTTCTGATCTTTGGAGGTCATTCACATGTACTCAGGGGAAGGAACTTCAAAATAGTGAAAAAAATGATGATAGTAAACAGATGGTTGTTTGCCATATGCTTTTTGGCATTCGTTTTATTTCCCCCCCACCTCCCTCACAGACACATATTTACCTGAAGAGATTGAATTAAGGCAGTGATTCACTGATTAAAAGCCTAGGAATTATGGCACAGTTGAAGAATGCAAAGGAGCAGTCAGGTCTGCTTTCAGTGCAGCTGTCAAAGCAGGGATATAATGATGAGAACTGGGAAGTAAGGAGAAGCAAGTAGGAATTAGGCTGCTTTAGCAGTGAGGATGACAGTCTCAAACATGATCTGGGCTGCTCTGGGTGTGTCTTGGGAGTGGTGAGTACAGAAATTAAAATGATTCTGATGCCAAAAAAAAAAAAAAAAAAAAAAGGAAAATAGCAGACTGCAACAATGACCCACTAGCACAGGGCTCCGTGTAAAGCGTTCTGAGTTGGGTAGGAAAATGCAAAGCTGGTGCTGGATGACTAAAGCTAGGAAGATATAGCTGGTAAGAGACTGGCTGCTCACGCAAACTAGTGGCTGGTACTGCCTCATTAGGCTCTGACAGCTTAGTAATCCTTTTGGGGCTTGATTGTTGTTGTAGAGTTTAAAGACTGTGTCTAGTGCTGTGCAAAATGTTCACCTGGTGAGACACTTCAGAATATCTTTTATGAGCTCATTAAAATAATTCGTTAGTCATTTGCCTTTGGACAATGCTACATCCCATGGCTTAACAACAGCGAGTAAATGAGTGTATTCGTACAGCACTTGTAAATATTACTGGATGCTCTTGAAGTCATAATTAAAAGACTTGTACAAAGAACTGGAGAAGTCGGATGCAATAAACTGGCATTTATGGTACGGTTATAGAATGAGTTTTTCTCTTGAGATAATCTGTCAAGATTTTATTTCTTGAACTTGTCATAAGAAAATAATTAAAGCTACAGCATGAGGCAATTAAAGGCCAACTTCAGCTTCAATAGAGAGGCTAATGTAGCTTGAAAGAGAACCAAACACAAGCTACCTTCTCCTTGAATTGTTGCCACACCCAGTGTGACTTGTGGCAGGATGCTAATAGAATAGTTTTCTGAGGATTACAGGGCAGCGCCCTGAGCCTGAGAGGTCCAGCAAGTTCCTTTCACCATGGCTCATTTCTTAGGACGCTGTCATGGTCAGAGAGCAGCTCAGGCTATATTTCAAGTTAATCAGCTCTTGAGACAAAATATCATGAATTAATCATTTAATTGAACGGTTGCATAAGAATACACTAATTGGGCACAAAGAAGTATTTTCCCCATCCCCTTTTTAGCATTACTACAATCTGATTTTGAGAAGGATAAGCACCTTTACAGAATCGGATTGTTGTCTGGATAAGATCAAACAAAGCTATCATTGTTACAACATGCAGAGAGCCACTATGCCACTACTTAAGTACTCTGTGCAGTTCTCTTGCCCTCTCTCTCTATATGTATACATATATATCTTTTTCATGGAGAAATAGTTCTTGTCCTTGTTCCCGATATATGTCAGTCCACTCATGGTGTCCCCTAGATCCCTGGTTCCTCCATGCAGTCGATCTCACCAACCAAGCCTCAGTGCTTCACAGAAGATGTCCCATGACTTACATGCATATCTAAGACTAGGAACAATTTGATGCAGTAAGCGCAGACTCTGTCTGTACCGTTTCATTTGTGTAGCGAGGACTCAGGTTTTTACCTTTTCCATAAGCACTGAAAGTACTCTGAAAATGATTCTGACCAGATCTGAAGCCTTAGAAATTCTACCTACCAAGGCTGCAGCTCCACCCAATCTAATAAGCAGAAGGTCACCTGAAACGCCTCACCTTGCCGTAAGATTTCAAAACCTGTTATGCTGAACTGAACATGAAGAGCAGGAGGTGATGTTACTTCATAGGTTTTGTCTAGCATTTCAGGAGAGAATGTATCCAGCTGGAAACTCATCTTGAATTCCCAGGGAAGAATTTACACTTTAATTCCCCTGCTCTTCTGCTGGTTTAAGCAGATGCTCTAATCACCGAGCTAAGAGGGTACTTTGGATTATTATAATTTCTTCAGGTTGAAATAGCTTACTTTTAGGGAGTTTAATTGCATATTAGGCAGAGAAAGAATGTAGAAGTTTGCAGCTTAGTGAAGCAGACACTTCTGTAGAAGAGTCCTGACACGAGTTACCGACGAGTACGTAAGCGGTAAGCTTTCACTGGAGCAGGAATCAGAATTCAGGCTTCATAATGCCTGCGGTTTCTGGCAGCTTACTTGATAAGGAGGCAAACAAGCACCAGAAGGCTCTTTAGAGTAAGATACTGCGTTTCTTGAACTTCTGCAAAATTATTTTCTATTTTCAAAGCCAGGCATTGGGAAATACTGTTTCTTCTTTTAATTCCAGAGCCTGACCTACTCAGCTTAGTGGTACTGTATGTGCTGCTCACGCTGTCAGTACTGTATGTGTTTTATGTTGATTTCTGAGAGTGTTCAGGTTTTCTTGTGAGAAAAGACCTGGGTTTTTGTTTGTTTGTAGGGTTTTTTTGTTTGTTTGTTTGTTTTTACTTTTTCATCTTCTACCTCTGCGCAGCCAAATAGTTTTCTGATGATTCTGACAGTGATACCTGATCAACACCATCGTTGCGCATGAGTTTGTGTAAGTGCAGCCTGGTAAGCAGTTCTCTCACTGATGCAGATACTGCAACTGGCTCTATCTTACTTTTTTCAGCTCTGGAACTAAGAGGTTGATAATTTTTCTTCTTTGCATTTATTTATATTGTTGCTAGAAATGCAGGGTGACAGTATACAGTAAGTAAGAATGCAGTATTACCTGAATGCAAAACTGTAGTCCACGGAAATGCATTGGACATTCTGGTTATTCCTGTGTCATAGAAAGATCCTGTCCCATGCAAGTGAAGAATACTTTTGTTTTAAAAAATGAGTGATATTCAGAAGTGTCCAGCGGCTGTTTAGAGCATGCTGTATTGCTGCAGAGGAGCAGGGCATGCAGATGTTCCTGTGTCTGGCAGTAGCTGCAGATAAAGGAGCCTGGTCTCCAGGGTGCTTCGATCTCTTCTAATCTCAAAAATAATGTGAAAACTTTAAAACTGTATTTAAGTTCCTGCATATTATTTTTGGATAAAATGAAGTAGTATTTGAGGAGTGTTGGGCTCTCTGGAACTGTTCAAGATCCTTAGTATGATTTGTTTTTTTTTTTTCTTCTGTTCTCTGTCTCTTCCAGTTTTAATATGGGCAATCTTGGACTAAGAAAAGAGGCAGTAGAAACATGGTGTGCAGAATGGAATCCGAAGTACTGCCCATCATGGCCATTTAACAACCCATCCTATTTTCAGTTTTGTCCTTTTAAATGAAGATTCTAAATCATAAACTCTTCCTTGGGGGAATGCGCCACTGGGAACCTAAACATCGTGCTTGAACTTTGCGATTTGGATGCTCTAAAACTTTAGCAGTGAATGCAAAATCCAGAGCTGTGTTACGCCTACACGTAAGACGGCTGCTGCGGTGGGTGGGGTGCAGCGCCGCCCCTTCTGCTCTTCTTGCAAGGCCTGAGGGAGCTAGAAGACCCCAGCTTGGGCTGGGTGCTGCCTTCTGGCTTCCAGCAGCTTCTGTGAGCAACTCGTTTGCTGTTGCTGGCAATTTGTGATCTGCTTCCCTGTTGAACCAGGCTTTTTCCTGTGCATTGTAAGATTATCAATGAATTTTCTCTTTTGTCTTAATGAGAGTTTGAGCGGGTTTTTCCATGGTTCTTTTAAAGATTGCTTGAACCAACACTGTTTTCTTCATCTGTTGTGAAATCTTCTGGAAAGAAGAACAGAAGTGAGGTAATGAGCCTAGATAAGGGACTGTGCTTCCTATAGAAAATAATTTTTCTTGTGATTGCATCTCAAACTGTCCTTTTAAGCAGCAGTCATCTTCGCATGCCAATTACATTAGGAGTTATTTTAAAAACTTTGGTGTGTCCTCAAACCATTTCCCTAATGTTTGTCCGGAGCATCTTTCCAAAGCCTTGCTGTGCAGATATGTGCTGTCTCTAATGCTTTCTTCCTACATGCTGTGTTGGCAGCTGTGTGCATTCAAAGATCATGAGTCAGGTCCCATAACAAAAAATCAAAAAATAGGCTTGAAAGCATTACAGGCCTTTACTTCAGCTTTTTTGAATATTTAGTAGTTATTTTTTTCTTTATTTAAGTTTTTTGATTTCTTTTGGAAGCTGTTTTTAAATGAGAACAGGTTGTGTTAGTTTTTTAAATTATTTTTATTTTTATTTCTAATACAAGCTTGATTTCAGGCGAAGTCTTCAAGAAAAACATATCTTGCAAGGCTTATGCAAAAATCATGAAGCTGAGCTCTGTTGATAAGAGCTCCAGCCTTAAACAGGGGAAGTATGTCAGAAGATTTCATTGTCATTGCTGTTTATATTCAGGCGTAGCACAGTTCACTGCTGATGGTTCTGTCTGCTTGTACACGTGGCGAAATAAAGCAGATTCAATGCTAGAGATGAAAATCCCAGCTGACAGTGTATAATTATCTTCTGCTCACCACCTTGTAAGGTGACAGCATGGACACGGTCTTCATTTCCAAAGCAGTGGGAAGTTGAGGTTACAAACAAATGATTATTTCATGTTGCAGGGTATAATATGGTACACACATGTGTGTGTATAATGGCTTACACAAGTCATATCTATTTTAGAGTAGCTGCATTTAAAATGTTGTGAATAAAGAACCCCATCAAAACACGAAGTAACACGAGAAGTGGAGTACGTAGGGTGCAGAATCTTTACTTGGGTCAGAAAATAGTAGCAGTGAACAGTGTAGGCAGCAGAAAGTATTTCGAGAGTGTAACCCCCACCTCTGTGCCCCTTAATCTGTTTCACATGTGTAAGCTTTCAAGTAGTGTGTACTGCAGATTTGTAAACACAAAGGTCTTTAACATCTGAGTTTAGGATGATCTGGCTTGTGATTCAGAAAGCCTAAAAATTGAAATTGCAGTACTAATTTTGTAAGCGTGTGTTGTATTAATATTCACTTTATCCTGTTGCACAAATAGGCTTAAGATCCAAGAAGTACTTTTCCAGCACATTTTCTAGCTGGAGCTGATACTAATTCTCTTATCTTTCTGTACCATGCAGTAATTGTACTTAATTGTTTGCTTTTGCTATGTTTTCGTGGTGGGAAATGTAGCGTGTCAACAGTGCTAAACTGCAACGTAGTACGTGTAGCGCTGATGTTCCTGAAAGAAAGAATTCCCAGATCTCTCACCTAATTGGCTGCTCGTATGCAGCTGCCAATGCAATGCCTTATATGTCTTCTTATAATAAAAGTTTGTATCTTTTTTTTCTTTCTATAACATTGTTGTATCAAATCTTCACACATATTTTTTGTGTAGTCTGTTGTACTGGTAAGATGAAAGGCAACACGTGAGCAGGACATTTTCACAACTGGGAAAGCAAAACATAAGAAAAAGTAATACTCTCTTACACAGTCACTTAAAAATGTTGGAATTCTCATTAAATTACTTGATATTCATATAATGCAGTGCAGCTCTCCCAAATTCAGTCCATCCCAGCTTTTCCAAGGCATTTCAGTATTTTTGGAGTGCAGGAGAACTCACCTAAATGCATTCCAACTTATAGAACGGATTCTGCAGCCTCCCTTTGGCATGAGGTGATGGGAGCTCTATTTCTGGCATGGTCCCCACAGGTACAACGGTGCACTTCTTGAGAAAACAGCTAGGCTGCAGGGCTCTGGGGAACCTCGCTTTCCTAACTTCGATTCTATCCAACTCTGTCGCTTTCTATGCTGACAGATAGCGGAAACTTCCATAAAGATCAGAGGACTAAGGCAATTTATTTTCTGTAAGCTACTTATATTGTTTGAGAAGTGGGAGGAAAATAACCTGGTGAAAGACTGGAAATCATGAGGGAGGATAGATAGCGTGGTTTTGAATTAAGGTTGAAAATGCACTTTGCCCATTGTTAGGTCGGTGCCATAGGATGTGGTCAAACAAGTATAAAAGGAGGCAAACCAGAAGAAAATCAGAGGAGAGCCAATGAAACTTGAACAGTCTGCTTATTTTACCTCTGCAAAAAGTGTGTCTTTTGGGGGAGCAGATTCCCCTAATACAGAAGTTTTACCTAAGTTCCTGAGGCTTCTGGAAACTCATGCAATAATTCCCTTCCTGTGGAAAGTGCAGTTAGATTGTCCAAAACACCCTTTGTTTTGTTTTAATGGGACTCTGTGTACTTGTGTGTTCGTTTTGACCAGGGTGGCCCGAGACAGCTCATGGCTGCAGGCATGGCAGATCTGCGGGCACGGAAGATTCAGTTCAGACACAGTGTTCGTAGGTGTAACGGTCATCTGTCAGGGAATCCGAGCACAGTTCACAGCAGTCTTGATAGTTTCTCCTCAGAAAGTTCTAGTGCTTTCTTTGTTTTTACGCTGGGTGTAGCAACACAGAAATGATGTGGCTGCGCAGAGGACATGGATGCCATGAGGAAGTGGGATATCTGTATCAGAGTTGGCAGGGTAGCGTGCTGTAATTCAGTAATGACCTTAATGCGTTGTCTTGTGAGTTCTGTATGCTTGCTTTGTGGTCCTGCCCAAACGCAGCAGGGAGTGTCAGCTCGTTACCTGCAGAAGGTGATTTACAACTGCCATGCTGGTGGGGTTTTCCATTCTGTTCTTCAGTCTTTTGGGGGGCAAGAAGAAAGAAGAGAGTGACTACCTATGATGTGAATCTATGCTTTGAAAACAGATAATATACCCAGCCATATCTCTTAATTATTTAGCCTTTTTTTATATGAATGTTTCGTATTTGATGCCTTTCTCCCAATATAACTGCTGCCCTTCAATCTCCTCCATCTTCAGCATGTAAAATAATTAGTGCCGTAAATTCTGAAAACGCCCTTAGATTCCAAACCTGTTGTCATGTTGGAGTGAACACTTCGCAGACTTACTTTAAAGCCTTTTTCTTGTGTGTGTTATTCCCAAGCTGGAACTTAATTGGTTAAAGGATGTCCTAAAAGTAAATGTTTTTTTGTTGAACAGCAAGAATACTCTTGCCAAGTATCTTTCTTTACATGGTACTTCTTTACGTGATTTTTACTTCTTTGTTTTTCTATTTGTGTTCTAATTTCCAGATTTCATAAATAAAGATGCAATGTAGTGTTAACTTACAGATCTCTAAGTAAGGAAATGTAACCACTGAGAACTGGTGGAAATAGATGCAGCATCATCTGTTTACATATTTTATTCAAAGCCAGATGAAAAAAATGACAGAGTGCTGGCAGAGATGAGAGATGGTATTGTTCAGAGAGAGGAGTAATTTTCAAGTGCTAATAGACAAGACCTGATGAAATAAAAAATGTGTAGATCCTTCCTCTGGCTAAGGGCATCAGTGAATACGGAGTAGAAATCTTCTTCCTATGGGGGCATTCTGACATCAGAAGTTTTTTTGGAAGCTTTCACTGGTTTGTGCACTTTGTGTGTCCGGATCTCTTTGGTGACGAGTGATTCTTCAATGATTTTTAAGAACTTCTTGATCGTGCATGAATATTCCTCGCGTGAACCTTAACCTCTTTCAAGAGCTTGCTCATATTGAAGGAAACTGGCGTTTCCTTCAACCAACCAGCAGGATGGTCAGCATCTAATGTCTGAACATCCAGTGCTCTGAGGTGATGAGCCAGACTATCTATCCTTTATAAAAGATGTGGCAGTGATTCCTTTATGATCTCTCTTGATATCCTGCTTAGATACGTCAAATCTTAAATTATAAAAAATAAGATCAAGCCCAAGTTAATTCTTCTGGTAATTCCCACATACCCAGAAAAACGTCTTGATTTAAGTACTGCGAAAGCTAACTCTTACAACATCACACAAACTTGTGTTATAGGAGTAAGACTGTCCAGCTCATTTTCTAAGCAAATGGAAATGTGAACTGGAGGAGCAGGGCATAACTCATGGTGAAAGTCTGAGGTTGGAATGAGATATGCTTAATTCCATTTCTTTTTGCTGTCTTAACTACAGATGTTGGAAAACAGTTTGCTTTACCTGTAATATTCACTGTTAGTGCCTTTTTGGCTTCACTGTCTCAGAGCTGTTGCAACTATGTGTTACAAAATTGCTACTATTTTACTTAATGATTTTATTTATTTGTTTATTGAGTTGTCTGGAGAGTTCTCCTGCTTATCTTGGCTGGGATGTTTCAATGTGCAAGTAGTAAGCCTAATCTAAACTTCTTCGCCATGCTTTCTAACTTAAGTGTTGGTACCCAGATGAACACCGAGTTCTTTTCCTCAGGCTCTACTCTTTCATCCATCGTCTCGTGTGGAGATCCAGAAGGATGCTTTCATCCACTGCTGAGGCTGTTGGCCCTGCTCTGCTTATCAAAACTGTATTTTGCACGTTAGTGGGAGTTCTTCCTTTTGTTTTCAGTACAAGCGGGCAACAAGATAATTTGCTACTGAGTTCATCTTTCCAGGTTTGAAGTAAATATGGAACCTGCTCATATTCTGATGATTTAAGGATATTGCACTTCAGCATTTTTCTTACTATTCTTGGAAGATGTCCTAAGTGTTTAAAATCTTGTGGCTTCTGAAGAATGCCTACTTCAGATTTTTCTCCTCCTTCCCAGTCAGGAGTTGTTTCCTCTGTAGCATTGTTAGGATTGATTGGAATCTGGGAACTTTCTGAGCAATGAGTCAGAAAGAAAATAAACAAGAACTGAGTGAGCAAAAGGAAAGGATTTGGAGAGATTTTGGTTTAAATGTTGCTTAAATACTTTCTGCTCTGAAGTACAGGTATAATTTCGCTCCTTTCCATGTACACCTTCTGCTTCTTTTTCATTTGCCCCTTTGCTTGTCTTACCCTTGCACTCCCCAGAAGTTGCTATGGACGGTGCTGTTGTGCCTTCCTCAGAGGAATGCGTGGAAAGTACCTAAGTAAGCTTTTCAAAGAAGCCTGAAGGAAGAGCTTTTAACCACAATGGATTTGTTTTGTAAAATATTCTAAACATTAAATACCTTAATGTTTCCACATCAGTCTGTAAATGCTTCCCAGGCAGTTAGCTACATTGTGACTTTATCTGCTTTGCAGTTTGGGATTGTACTTTTTTTTTCACATGGTAACTAAGCAGTGGTTTCAAACAAACAAAGAAATGCACAATTAAATACTTAGCCAAAGATAAAGGAAGATGTTCTTAAGATTAGTGGCGTGGGATTGAGATGTATTCTGTTATGGTATCTTATGGTGTGCTCGTGTCTTCTCAAACCATGAAATAATCTCTTGCTGTTTAATCCAAATGCTTTCCTTTTGGTGGTCATCTGGAAGTTTCTTCTCCTGAATTAAGTTCTTAGATTGCTTAGCCAGTCAGCAGGGGAAAAATGTCTAAGTAGTGAAGAGCATGCCTGTACGTTAAAGAACGTAATGAAATGCTCAAGATGGTTCTAGGGAAGAAAAAAAAAAGAGGTGGTTTTGCTAAAGAGATGCTTTGAATATTTTGAATTTGTTATGTTGAATTGTGACAGATGTTGTTAAAAAGCATTTGTGTATGTTGTAGTTAGCGTGGTGTTTCTTGTGTTTGCTGGGAGGCATGTGTATTTCTGGGTCATTTCATTCTATTTATTTGTGTATGGTCTAATTTTTATTTTTATTGTTTACCCAGACAGTAATATCAGATTGTATGCTACGTTCGGCCAGCGTTTGGAAAACGTGCTACAAATACAAGTCCTACCCAGTGCTTGTGTAAGGTGGAATGAATGAAGTGTATTTCTCTTGTGCTGACAAATTTCTTTTGAATCTTGCTTTGCCTTGGTTGGTACGTAAAACTCGCGCTTTGCTATCTATCTAGGAACACTTCCCAAGGTCAGGTCTTTATAGAGATGTTCGATCGCAATCACATTTTCATAGCACATCTGGATAAGACGGCTTATTTTAGCTTTTCTCTCAGCCTCCTACAGCGTGGAAGGTTGAGTGGCAGAGGGAGAGATCTGTGCTAGGTATCGTGTCGCTCATCTGGCAATGTGTCAGTCCTTCCTTTTCTGTAGGAGGAAATAAATAGCTATTAGGAAATCCGATGTTTGTATATGGCAAAGTATTAATTAACGTGGAAAAACTGTGTTGTGAGTGATGGTGATTATATGGTTAGTTTTGTTATGGATGTGTGAATTCCGTTTGTATCTGAGCTTTAATTTTTTTCAGACCATGTAATTCTTAATGTAGATAGAGACAACAGTGATGCTGCTGACTCGGTGGTTGAAGACTTTCCCTACCTGTTGCCAGCTTTTCCTGTCCTGGGTGCCTTTCTTTGGGCCCTGGCTCTGGTGTGTATAACATTGCATTGGGAACTGGGCCAAGCAGAACCAAGCACTTGGAAGAGTAGGACAATTTGCATGCATTCAATTGGATTGTGATGTACTGTAAAATGCAACAAAGTTGCTTTTTATGCTAGAACCTGTGTAGCGTGCTAAGCTGCAAGCCCTCTTCCACTGCCCGTGGGATTTGTTCACTGATTCTGTGGAGTTTATTGGTAATCTCCAGTGTGATCAGAGCAGACTGAGGCAAGTTAACAGTCTGTCTATTCCTCACTGGCATGGTGTTTTATATTCCTCAAGGCATGTCCACTTTAACGAGTGAGGATAAACAGTGCTGTACTGTGGGAAACACAGCTGCTTCTTACTACACCCAGTTTATTAAGCTTTGTCATGAACTCAGGTTACGAGGCATTTGCATTAGGAGCGTTGGTTTGTTTTCCTGCGCAGCTCTGTCAGAAAAACAGAAAAGCATTTTCCTTGTCACCTACTTTTTCAAAATGAGACTGCATTGATTTCTGAATACAACTGAGCACTTATTTTATCAATTATAGAACAATAGAAAAGAAATAGAAATTGAGCGATATTTGCAACTTGTATTCTTGGGGCTTGATTTCTTGTTCTTTAAAAAAAATGTAGAAGTTGATGGTTTTCTTTATTTTACTTTTTAAAGATTCACTGACATAGTATATATCACTTACAGCCAGTGAGCATTGTACATCCACTGATCTTTTCATGGTAAATAACCAGGAATGTCTTGGTGTAATCTTCTCAGTTGCATCGTGTCAGCCATCAGGCTGTTTGTTGTGTAGATTCATGGCGAAGAAATGTGCATTTCCCGAACACTTCTAGTCTATCAGTAGTCTTAAGTTCGTTATCTGTGTACTTGTATGCCTGTACTTCTTCACCAGAACTACTCACAAGTGCCTCAGGTTCATTTGCAAAATGTTGGCCCCGGATTTCATGTGTTGATAAGAGATTACTAAAAGCTTATATTTAAGATAGCTGTTTCACACTGTGAAATTAGTTGAATTAGTATTAGTTGAATACTGATCTCCGTTGAGAACGGAAGCTAATCCTCTTCTTATTACTGTTTCATAGATCATTCGAGACTGAATAGCATCATACTGTAGACTATCATCTTGTTGAAGAGATTCATGCGCTGATAGCTTTTCAGGCCAGAGCAAATGCTGGTATAGTTCTGGCTTGCGCAGGGACTTGCAGCTCTGGTGGCTTCCTCACTCAATAAAACATGCTGTAGCTGAAGATTTGATTTTGCCTTTGAAGCTCCTCTGTATTAAGCTCTATCGTAATGTAGAACAGAGCATCCTAGTACTTAAGTGCCTCTCGGGGGACCTCTGACACTGGGTGCTGTTGCTGATGCTTGGGTAAAGAAGGACTCGGATGCTTAAGGATCTGATCGCTCCTAAAAACAAAGGCAGACCATTTAAATTCATTATTTTCAGACTAATCTCTAGTGGAATCAGGCTACAACAGAGTTCTCACTTTTTTTTTTCTTATTTTGCCTCCCTCCATGACAATAGTTTTGGGACTGCTAGCCTGTTCCATTCAATCTTTTATATGTTTTACATGGATCTGAATGGGTAGAAGAGGCGCCTGCTGATTTTTAGTGACAGGGGTACCTGTAATAAAATTTGAACTGAAAATACTGTTCCCCTGCTCTTAAAAATTCATCCATTCAGCCCTGTCATCACACCTGGCAGGCACCTTATTTTGGAGTGCTTTTACTGATACGCAACATGGCAAAATTCCTGATTGTTCTTTATCGTGCTCATGCAGTTTGCTCAGCCATTTCTATCATTTATTATTCCTTTTCTATTTGTACCACATTTCATCACATTCTCTTGTACTGGAATTTTTCATTTCAGCCCTTCTCATGCTGTTTCTTCACTAAATGGAATCCTTCACTTACAGTTCTTTGTGCTCCAGCAGAATTGGCATACCACATCCCGTATGTATAAAGGATATATAAATCTCCTTTTTTTTTAATTTGATCAAATAATTATATCAAGTGTTCCAGATTTGAGATATGTATGTCTAAATCAAATCATTTGCTCAATTTTTCCTTTGGGAATTTTCTATGAATTCTTTTGGCTTAAAGAAATTTTACGAACTTCAGGTGCTCCTAGAATGTACAGTTAATTTTTTCATGCAGTTTCCTTCAGAAACCTGTATGGCTTTAAAACCATAAGCTATGTTTGGTTTTGTTCTGTTTTTCTTATCAAGGAAAAGCTTGTGGTGTCACTGGAGCTTTTTCAGGAATCGCTTCTGTATACTTCTTTGTTCAGCAGTCTCCTAGATGACCCTTTTCTCCACATGCTCAAGAGCCAAACTTGTCACATTTTCTTCTTTTTTAATTATGTTGTGTTTTGATAACTTGCTTCCTATCAATTGCAACAAAAACTAATGCAGTTGGAAATCTTGTGTGTTGTCCTGGCTGTCTGTTCTCCCCTTGAGAGCAGCTACAGAGCAGCACCTACCAAGAGACTTTGAAGGTTATTATTACATGAAAGAATTTTAGGATCTTTCTTTTACCGGCAAACTTCCCAGGGTTGATTATCAGATGTTTTGTTGTTTTTTGTTGGGTAGCTCTTCTATCTATTTTTTCTATTTCTTCTTGTTCACTGCCTGTGGATTTTATTATCTATGCTTGGAGGGTTTTTTTTTTCTTTATTGTTATCCTTTTTAATCAGATGACCCATTAAATTTCAATGTCAGGTGTTTTAGTGGTCTGTTTCGTTCCCTTCATTCCTCTGTCCACTACATTCTTGTTGACCTTGGAAGTGCAGGACTTGGTCATCGATTCTTACAATCGCTTTTGCTAATTGCTGCAGCTCTGTATCGCTTCAGTATTCTTTTCTTCTTTCACTGAAGCAATATGCTTATCTCTCTCTTCATCTCTCTATTCATTTACTGAAGTTAAGAGTATTTAATTGGTGCAAAAAAGAATTCAGAATTTGGAGGAATATCAGCCACATTGGATTCTGATATCTAGCTAAGGTTCCTCAGGAGTAAATAAGGAAAGTATGGCTCAAACACCACGTTATATTTATGTCTGGCTCTTCTTTAGCTTTTCTTAATAGAAGTGCTGCTACATTGCCATTGCAGGTCAGACTCTGCAATTTTAACCAGGAATACGACTTTGATCTCTACCATCTTTCATAAGTATTCTTTTCCCGTCAGCACTCTATTACTCTCTGCATCCTTTGCTTTTTAAGCTGGTTTTTAAGGTCTGATGCAGATTATAGATGATGAAATAAAACGTACTAAAGCCTCTTGGGTTAAATATGCTATCATCTGGATCAAAAGAAAAGGCCAGTCCTGTTGGAAATTGTTTTCCCTTCATCTGCTGCGTTGCAATGATGTCATGTAACAGGACATTTTTAACCTCCTGTGGTTTTTAATACTTAATGTGTTTTACAAGGGAGGCCTTTCCTATTATTGTTCCTTTGTCCTCTGTGATGAGAAATGCAAATGTCCTACAGAAACCACCATGTATAGTTTTCGCTGGAACACATTGCTTATTCTAGTGAATGAATAAGACTGTAAAGATAAACTTGTGATAATATCACAAATTTCAGCAAGATATTCTGGAGATTTAAGATAAGTATCAGGTTAAATATGTTTAAACTGTGATTTTATTTCCATTTTTCAAGCTAAAAGAGAAAACAACATTTGAAGTAAAAATAAATCTGGGCTATAAAATTCAGTATTGTAATAATTTTGGTTTTTTATTTATTTTTTTTCTCATTGAGTGGATACAAAGCAGCAATCCTTAATCAGCTGTACTTGAAAATAATAGTATCAAACAATGAGTGAGACAACCAGCAGTTCAGTATCTTGCAGCTCTTCCAGGCTGAAAATACACATAGGGTGCGGTGATAGCTGTGAAAGGAGAGTACAAATAATTGTACAGAGCTGTGGACTGCACGTTTAAAGAGCATGATGAAAGACCTCTTTGTGATCTAAGAAGGGTTTTCAAAGCATCTCTTGCCTAAATGGCACTAATGAGCAGATTAGATGTTTTGATGTGATAGAGTTGGAAATTGGTGGCAGAAAAAACGATATTTTATGATTATTAGCCTGTGTCCATTTGGTTCATAGCTTTTGATAAAACATGACTTTGTACTTATTATTTGGAAATTAAAATTATTTTTAAGTCTGTCTGCTGACTACATAATTTTGATACGGGCAGATTATACAATTTACTGATTTCTGTGGATGAATACCCAAGGGTGTTTGTTTGTTTTCCTTTTTCCCCTGTTCTGGGATTGCTTTTGTTTTCAGAAGGCATACTTGCCTCTTTGCATGGGATCCAAGCCTATGTGGCTGGCCAGGAACACTTGCCATGAACCATGTTTTACTGTATCTAGTGCAACGTGGCAGGTCTCTGCCCCGGTATTCGTAGCTTTCTGTGTGCATTTGAGCTCAAAAAGGGGACCAGCTCTTTAACTAGCTTAATGAAGAGTTGTGCATACCAAGTATGACTGTGATGAATCACTGTCAAAAACATTTCAAATAAAATTTTGTTATTTTAGAGCTTATTCAGAGTGTCTGTTCTTAATACGTGTCAGTATTTCAACTTGATATTGACTTGACAATTGATCGCCTCGATCCTGGCTACTTTTTAGAAATATTTGTTCTCTGTGACAAATGGTCTGTTTCAGTCACATCGCTCGGATGAGCCCAAAGGAGCAAAGAACACTGAGAACCTTTTTCTGAACAGTCTACGTGCTAATTCTGGTACTGACACAAAGTGGCTCGTCCTATTTGAAAGCCTCAATCACCCAGAAGAAAAAGAGTTGTTTTCGTAAGTTCACAATTTACAGTTCTATTCTATATCATCCAGAAATAAGTGTGAATAATTTTCATGTAAACTAGCAAGTACGTTATCTTCTATAGTCCACGATATCAAACAGGCTAATGGAATTCTTAGGTGATTGTGCTTTGTTTAAGGAGCTGCTCCTGCTAAGATGAACTGGAGTAGTTAGCAGTCTCACAAAGGTGGGTGGCTGTGTGTGGTGTGCACCGTCTGAAGATTTTGATTTGCAAAGTAAAAAAGCCAGCATCGTTTTGTCATCTTTTTATTAATCTTCTTGTGTTCTTTGTTCATAGCCATAGATCTAAGACGTGAGCTGAAATTAATAGTTGTGAGTCTGTGCCAAAGTTTTTAATAGTTTATATGGTACTTTGTCTCATGTGTCTATTTTTAGTAGGGTTTGCTGAACCCTGATGCTCACTGAGCAGTATAACATTGACAGCAGTGGCTTGCTTAGTCACCTTTCTTAGAGAGGGAGGAACAAGTGAGAAACATATAATGGCAATTTCTGCAGTTCTATTAAGAGTCTTACAAATTAAGAAGAAGTGTGCAAACCTGTGTTTGACGGTATGTACGTACTTGTTGATCAAACACGTGCAAGAGTGCAGAAAAATCTGAGCACGTCAGCTTCTGATTTGAGCGAACCACATGGCACACAGCCCAATTCCAGAAATGGGGGGTTTGTATCGCTAGAGTTATCTTAACGTGCTTTAATTCACTCAGAAGAGAATTCAGGAGAGGCTAAGTTCATGACATCATTGCAAAGTTCCAGAGGTTGCACAGGTCAGCTGGGTTTCAGTTATGATATATGGATGCTGCAAGGACCTTGTAGAAATCTCTCTCGTGTCAGTACTGCACCTGCTCATTACTGCTGCTCTGTTTCTTCTTTGTCATTTTCTTACCGTAATGTCTGGCTATCTCTACACCTCACTGTTAGCTCATGAGAGCACTCAGAATCTCTCTGTGAATTCCTGACAGGTACATCTGTTAGATGGTTGTGTTAGATTTTCTAGCACATCTGCCATAAGTTATTTGGAGTAACATATGTTGAGAAGAGGCCGCTAGGTTCATTTTCTTATTTGCCAGAAGGTTGTAATTTTAACAAGGTAAGATTTTGTATCTAAGGCTAAGGAGAGGGTTTTGTTATAAATGTAGGTTTTTGTTATAAATGTAAATGATTGAGGAAAAATTAATTGACACTCAAATACCACTTGTATACTGTGGACACCGGTCTCTTGATGTCGGTTGCATTTTTTAATATCTTTAAAAAATTGAGTAAGAGAATGTCTGTAAAAACATTTGTACTGGTGTAACTTTAGGGTTAACTTCTAACCTACAGTAGAGGAAAGAGTGACTGGAGTGGTTAAGCAAGAGCTGCTGAATCTGTTGCTGATGGAGCCGTACTATACGGTTAGAGCATTAGTTGTCTTTTATACTGTAGCTTCTCGAAGAAGGAGTTCTCTTCATCACTTCATTTGCAGCCTTCAAAAACTGCTTTTTCACTGAACTGTCAGATTGGGTCTTGTGATTGATTATACCCTTGTCATTCTGGAATCATCTTAGAGTGAATCATAGCTAATGTATGAAATCTAGACTAGATAATGGTTTAAGTAATGAATTTGCTGTACTAGCAGTAGAGTATATATGTGCACATCATAAATGGAGATTATGGAATTTCTTTTCCGAAGTTTCCCAAACACTTTCCACTATAGAATCCTATTTGTAATTTCTTATTAAACTGTTACCTTAACGTTTAACAGTATGTTAGTTGAGTTACATTACAAACAAGAAAGAAAACAAACCTGAAAAATATTTGAGTTGATTTGGTCCTTGTTGTAAAATTTGAAATTGTCTGGGAAGCTGCAATGAGGTGCTGCTGTGTAGCACCCATCATTTCTTACCAGCCTTTCATGAGGGATATGCTTTCTGCTACTTCGGAGTTTAGGGAATTTGCAGAGTTCATTTGTATAAACAAGATGTCCTTCAGGTTCATGTATAGAATTATTGAAGAATAATTTGGAAAGGACTGCTGGGGGTTACTTGTTTGCCTTTCTCTTCATTGAAGTGAAGAAGGTGGGCTCGTGGTCAGAAAAGAGATAGAAGGTAACTTGGATGAAGATTTTAAGGCAGGGGACTGGAGATGGATAGAGAGGAGAGCCGGAACTAGAAGCCGGTACTGGGTCACGTGGCAAATTTGAGAGGAACAGAACAGCAAGTTCTGTAGGAGAGGTATAATATCTGATCGGAGGAGGTAGATGACATGTGAAGGGCTGGTAAAATTTGGACTTACTGAAGAAAAAGATAGAGACTGCAAATGGAGATGACATTAAGAAGGGTCAAGGAGCCATTTGCCTGTTTTATAAGCGAGGAGCAACTGGGAATCAGGATCATTGTAGGGCAAGAGGAGGAAGAAGCTTGTGTAGAAGGTCTGGAGAACAAGCGTGAATTACACTGGAAGGGATTTGGGCAAAAAGTTTTGGTCTTGCATGTGATGCGACGACAGAACTTTTGTCCTTGAACTTAATTCCCCTGTCAGGAGACTGAGATGGAACTTCATCCATCAAATGTTCTGGAGAATGTCATTTTTCTCCCTTTTTCTGCCACTTGATACTGGTCAAGATGCTGTAGTAAGCTCTTAGCTAATGTTGGGAATACTTGAGCTCTTGGCTCTGATTTGCAGAAGTGCTGACACTCGTTTTGTACCTGAAATCAAAGGCAGCTTCCTTTGAACGTGGAGTACCTCACAATTTATAGATCCTTCATGAATAACACCTCAGGGCTCAGGCACGCATTTCCTTGGCAGAGTTTCAGTATTTCCTGCCAGTTTACTGCACCTGCAGCAGCAAGTGCGATGTTCGAGCGTTCTCTATGAGTACAGCACTAGTCAGGTAGTCCACTTCAGTTCACTTCTCAATGGAGCAGGCAGCTCAAACTTTGATAATAAATGTCTGAATTTGGGACCTCCAACTCTTCCATCTGCTAAGTGCTGAATTGCCACAGTCACTAAATGCAAAAGGAGGACAACACTTCTTTGTGAAGCTGAGATTTGAAATGCATTGCAGTTTGTGAGACAGTGGGGTGTTTTAGTGAAGGAAGCCCCAGAGCTTTCTCGTGGGAGCATTGTCTGTGTATCACTATCAAAAACATTTCAATTAAAATGGTAGTTATATCTAAAATTTATTCTTTGTAATTTCCCTGTTGTTCAATCCCTGTGTAGTCACCTGGTGTTTGTTTAACATCTTTGCTTCTCCCAGGATAGTTATTGGTAAATAGCAAGTAAATAGCAAGTGTGAGAACTGTGCAGACGTACTTCTTGAAGAAATGCTGCATGCATTCTCATTTACAAGCTCCTGCTGTTAATACACCTGAAGGATTTGCTGGTCATAGGATTCCTATTGTAAACCTAGGACTATTTCCCTTATTTATTTATTTGTTTATTTTAAGTAGTTTATGGAGATTTAAACAAAATATTTTTGTTTTTATTTTTGTGGAACGATCGTTTCTGGATCATCTGTTACTTGTCATGACAAAACAGCTTATTGGTAAACATGTCATTGAACTCATATCTTACAGGAAAACCTCTGATGTTACAGTTGATCCTCTAATTGCTCTTATTATTTGCATTCACTGGAGCTCTTTCACAAGTCAGGGCAATAGGGCTCATACGTTTTATTTCGAGAGGTGGAAAGAAGGGAAAAAAAATAGAAAAAAGACTGGCAGCTGATGCAAGTTTTCTGTCCAGTAAGCAGTTTTGCAAGACTGTGGGCTATGCTAGTGTCTGGTCTAGGCTGTGAAAATTAAATACGCAGAGAGATGAGATGTCAGCATGTGGCTCAGTATTAGCAGCTCCATGGGTTAGTGGTTAAGCCGGCAAATGGATCTGCTTTGCAAATGTTTACATTGATGTTGATGACAACGGGTGTTAGGAAGAAATGAAGCGCAGAGTATAGCAGCAATATTTAATTGTGGATATATGTATTTGGTAGTGTAGGCAGTCCTGGCCCATAGCAATATTAACATTTCTTCCTTCGAAGAAAAGGGAAGTGACTGAAATGATTGGTACTCAGTATTTTTACCCCTCTGTCTGTTTGAAAATAACTTGCAGTGCTTATGTGCTACCTTGCTGGTAGAGTATAGGTCTTTTAAGGCGCTGTTTCTGATGGTCAGTGATTCTGGTAAATATCAAAAGCCGAGTAGTTGTAAACAAGCGACTGCTTCGCTGTCATCTCTTTTTGGTGCTTTGAATAATGGAAGCTTCAAAACACAGATCAGCTGTTCTTTTGTCTCTTCACAATTTACATTCCAGCTGGCAACGATCTCAAGTTAATTTTTTAACTTTCTGCATTCAATGTGTTCACATTTAAGACCACTTTAAGCTTAAGCAAGCCTGGAAATAAAATGATACTGATGCTAAAGTAGTATTTGCTTTTTTCATTTTGAAATGTTTTGGCATGTGTTTTCATTGACTGAATACATGAATGCTAAAATGCTAAAATGAATGTACGGTCCCTTTGTCTGTTCTGAAAACACAGGCAGCTCTGTGGTGGAAGGCAGCTTGCGATGTCATGCTGTTGTCCTGAAAATTCATTCCCTGATCAGTGTCCGTAATAATCAGTGAAGAAATTCTACAGTTACGAGTGATCTATGGCTCTAACTTATCGGAATGTATTAACTTTGAATTAAGCTGTGATTAAACACCAAACTGTTTAACTCTTACCATATGCTTTGCCTAAATGCAGAACTTACCTCATTTGCAGGTCACCTCTGAACAGCACAGTAATTGCAGGTTGGTCTGTTTAAGTTATGGATACAAAATGGAGCTTGTTTTCAAGCCTCTACAAATTAGAGACAGTTTTCAGGAACTGTCTGCATTTGCTTTCTGAAATTGTAACAGTGAGTGCTTACTGTGAATAAAGACAAAAGAATTAATCAAGTATTTCTGGTTGTATTCATTCTGAAGCTGAGACATGATTAGCAAATAATTAATTGCCAGCATTATGCCTTTGCATGATTTACGTTGGCTGGATCCCAGAAATATTTTTTTTCTTTTTCCCAGTGTTGAAAAAGATGAAGGACTTCTCATTGATGTTGTGTTCGAGTGGCAGAGTGCACAAACTCGTGTGCCAAGCCTGACTTCAGGGTGTAAACCCATGGGGCAGGAAACGCTGAGCTCGTGTGCACGAAGTTCACAATGAAATACAGTACTATCTGAATTCCTAAGCTAAAAGGAGTGGTTAGCATGATTTGTCTTGCATGTACTTTATTTCAGTTACACGTCATCTTTATATTTTCTGTTGCTTTACTTTTTTTCTTCATTACCCCAAGATGACGTTTCAGTGATTTGTGGTAACAGCTCTAAGAGCCTGTTAAATTCTTTGGAGAGCTGCAGCGGGTTGTGTCTCGGAGAGTGCATACCTCTCTAGCATTTTTACATGCATTCCTCCCTAGGAAATTAATTGGTTCTTGGCACCAATGCACTTTTCATTTGCAGGTTTAAATGGAAGGATCAACTGTACTACAAATCACTTCTTTGTTGATTTGACCAAATATTAGGCAAGATAAATGTGCTGTTCAGGCATTAGTAATATATGCAATCACGAGATGAAGATTTGGAGGCCATTCCCTTGAGTCAAACTCTTCATAACTCATGGTTGTGGCTTCTAGATTTTCTGACGGATACCTTTCAGGTGAGATGGGAGACAAGTGGGAAGAGGTGAAATTCAGTAAAAACTCTTTTCCTGTCTACTATAGAGTTTACAGAATATCTATGCCCAATTATATCCACGTGCTTGTCAACTCTAAGAGGTAATCAGTTACATTGTTTACCATGTATTGACTGAGCGCGTTTGTGTTACATACCTGCTTTTCTGTTCCTGGGTCAGACATGAGGCGCAACATTTTGTTGTGTGGTTGCTCAGGAGGAATTCTGCACTCAGCGGCGCTTCCAATTTTTCCTGCCCAGATTCTCATTCTCCTGTACAGTGCGCCTGTTGAGTTTGGGACAGTGGAAGCTGCTATTACACTGAAGTAGGAAAAATACGTATTTTTAAATATTAATACTTGATAGTACAGTTTTTCAGCCATCCTGGAAGTGTGTATGTTTATCTACAGAAATTTCTCTTGGATCATCTAGAGGCAAAAAAAAAAAGTTCTGTATTGAACTGCGTGCTGTGCCCAAGAGGCGTGATACAACAGGAGAATGCTGGGGAGTGGGGAAGTATTCATTTTTCTGAATCATCTGCTCAGGATCAGGTGTGTATGGCTGACTTGTTCGTAATCACTGGAGTGCATATGGAGTTCATAGCATGTTGATTGCTTTGCTACCACTTGTGGCCTTTGAGTAGAAATGTGATTCCTTCTATATCGCAGTGTGATTGGCAAGAGTAGCAGTACTGCAGTGAAGACTGTTGCGGTTTGTGAGGCGTGTCTTTTGCCATCTAAATTCTTTCCTTTGTCACCTTAGGACTGAAATGGCAATAATTATGGAATAAAAGAAGCTGATCCTTGTCCTAGGCCAATGTGTGTAAGATCTTAGGCTTGTGTCAACTGTTGTTACTCATTTATAATTCTCTCTGTGTTCTCTTTTCTTCTTGGATTTTCTTTCTTTCCTTCACATACAGCATATTTTATCTGTTGCTTTACTTTTATTTCACTGCTCCTCCTTACCAGGTTAAATCACAGAATGTACAGATATAGCTGTCAGGATATTAGATAACATTAAATCTATTTATTCAGATAGACATTGTCATTACTGCTTGGAGGGAGAACAGAAATCTGGCTGGTTTGCTATGACAGTTTGCTATGAAGGTGTAGTGCTTAAAAAGAAAACGACACCTCCGTATTTCTGTTGTGCTTGTTCAGCTTGTGTCATCTCCATTGTAGTTTGCATACTTGCTGGAGTTGCCAGTATAGTGGCCTAGTCGGATAGGTTTTGAAATTGCTGGGGGTCTGTTTTTGAGATATGCTGTATGGGTTGTATTACTGATTAGTTTCAGGCTGCGATATGGGAGTGGATAAGGGAATCCCTTTTAGAGTTTGAGAAGCACTTTACATGCTAAAGATGTATAAACAGTAAGTATGGCCTTGTTCTTGGTGAGCCTGCAACAAGAGTTAACCATGAAACGAACACCAAAATAAATTTGTTTGATCATTTGACTTGCTCACAAACATGACTTCATGGTTCAAGACAAAATGAATTACAGTGTGTATATTTTATGTCATAAGAATACAGCTGGCTGCATTTCAGATATGAGGTCTGTGATGAAGTCAAGAAGTGTGGGGTGGGAGGACGTGTTCACGCTCTATATCTTGAGCAGTGTTCTGGCATGGACAGCGCGATGGGCTACGTTGCCTTGGTTCAGCTAAAAAATGATGCTCTGACTTGTGTCAAGTATATGATGCTGATGTTTCTAAATCATAATGTTTCTGAGAAAGAAAGCAAAATCATGAGCTCTGGCCTTTAAGCTTAGTGGAAATCATATATAAACATAAGTTGAGTTGCTGGGATTGTGCAAATTCTTGTTTGATATTTCATTTCAAATATTTACTTTCAAGACGTCTGAAACCACCAGTGGTGGTGTTTCAAGGCAGCATTCAGTGCATCTCCAGCCTGCGCTCTGGGTTCCTGAGCATCAGACTAACTTGATCTGTAGCGCAAATTGGGACAACAGAAACAAAGAAGTACCCAGAAGTCTGAGTTCTGCAGAATGAGCAGTGTATTGAAAGTCTTCTGAATGTCAGATCTGGCTCCTAAAGATGCATTTCAGCTGTAATTGTTAGTGACAGAGAAATATAAATGGGCCTTTTACTGCTTGCTCTTCTCACATGAGACAGTCAGTCGGCTGATGTATAAAAGAATATGTATGAACTTCACTTATCTGCCAATTTTTTTTTTTCTGCCTAAGAATAAAACCCTTAATTTCAGTACTGGCACTGTGGAAATTTTTGGGTTCGTTCAGTTACAGTGTATGCTTTTCCAGTGACTATTTATTGGGAAAGAAGTGTGGGAATGAATAGAAAATCTTTGTTTATATCTATATTCCTTGATTACGCTCACTGGCTTGCCAAATATCTAATGAAAAACTGCCTTGTCATTTATTCATTTATTGAATGAAGGTTACTCTGCCAGTGTGATCTTATGGTTCCCTTGTGCTAAACTAATACAATACAAATGGCATTCGTTTGAAGCTTTGTCTTGGCCATTGTGAACTCCACCTGTATGTTTAGTGCAAGAGTTTATTTGCTTCCCTTCCTCCCTTTTGCCCTTAGTATTTATTTACGCAGGGGTACTGGAGGCTCACTGTGTTCAAATCAGACAGGTTGTCGTTTAAGAAGGTAACAAATCTTGTTTTTATATACATATCTATGCACATGTATTTTTACAGATTGATAGTAGCAGTGATTCAGGTGGAAAGTAAAAACAGTGGAGTATATATGGAAAGAAAAGGAAATAAAGCACCTGACCCTGCTGCAGAGGCAAATAATTTTACCACGAGAGAAGTATTCACCACATCAGGTGTAGTTTTACCTGTGTTACGTTCATCCTTTGGGATTACTTAGTTTGTTGCAGCATGCTTATGGGCCAGGTGATAACTATCTGACTAACTTAATAGATCCGATCACCTATTGGTTTCCTATTGTACAAAACTCTGGAGTAGGGAATATTCTTTGCTACAGTGGAAGCATGAATGTTAGTACACCTGTGCTTGGACCCTAAATATCCCTTTACGTACTTGCTGTATATGACGCCTGTAGAATTAGAAAATAGTTTAGTGCCTGCAAAGGAAAAACACAAGTGTCTTTACTATCTACTGTACTGAAGCCATTTCGGAACATCCACAATTAGCATAATAAAATCCTGGACGAATGCAGAGAAAGCCAGGCTGGCTTAGTCTTGAATTTGCTGCTGCTGCTATATCGCTGTGGTGGAGGGATTCAGTCAGCGGATCTGTTAGACAACTGAGGCTCAAATGGTTAAATAATAAATTGTCAGTTTTCATATTTTGCAGGGGGGTGGGGGAAGAACCTTTGCAACGAAGGTAGCCATTAGTTTGAAGTGGCACAGATTAGCTCTATTTACAGTGAAATTGAATTATTTGGGAGCAATTAAGCTAACATAGAGTCTGCTGAATTTGTGGGAAGAAGGGTTGAGAATACAGTTTCGTGCCAAAATCCTGTAGTTAATACTCTCTCTGCTTTTGGACTTCAGTGAAAGAAGCCTGTAGCTTTCATCTTGTCATTTGTCATCCTTGCTAAGACAGCAAGCTCTCTGGCTGTCACTGCAACTGCTCGGCTGTGGGGCTGGTGCCTGGGGTGGGTATTCCCTGCCCGGGGAGCTGGGAAGTGGAATGCCTGCAGGCTGATGGGGCGAGTGCCAGCTGATGGCTAGTTCTCTTTCTGAATGCCCTGTTGAAAAAATAAAATGCTTCCCAATGCTTTGTCTTGAGGATATAGAGGATTTTAAGGTAGTCATCCTGCCCCTCCCTCCCACCCCCATAAAAACCAATGTTGCTGTTATTGCTTTGCATTTTGGCGTGTGAATTGAACTGCATCAGATCTTCAGTGAGTGTGTTAGGTTTTAAACACCTAACCTAAAAATGTTGCTACGTTCAGCTCCAAAGAATCCCTCGGATGTATAGGATTTAACTGTTTTCTGTTAGGACAATGGGTTTGCATTCGGCACTTTTAGTAAAAACTAATAACATTTTCAGTTACAATCAGATATGTCTGTGAAATGATGTTTGGGCAGATGCTTTAAAAGGAGGAATACAAGTTCAGATTTTTGTGCTTCCAGTGTTAGGCCGTTTTAGAAAATACTTCATTTTCCTGATAGTCTCTTCAAATTTCTCTTTCAAATTTCTAAGCAGATTACCGGTGTGTGTCAGTCAGCCAGCCGGATTGTGGCACAGCAGTCAGCAAGTGGGACCAAAGAAACGTAGTCGTCCGTAACTTATTATGAAACCCTCTGCATTCTGGTGGCAGCAAGAATGAAGCTGGAATGTAAAATGAATGTGAAAGAGCTGAGCCCAGCTGGCTCTGCTCCTCCTCACAAACTTACTGTGCTGTTTTCTACACAGAACACAAACACACAGGGCAGTGCTGTAAGTCATCTTTGTCTTAGCCTCTTACACGCCTGGCTGGAAAAGGCAAAAAAGGCTCTTCCATCTGCATTTCTTTTATCTTCTGGGCTGGATTTGAACAAGGAATTGATAATCCTGCAACCTCTCTCTGTTATTCTCTTTTCCCTGGAGGGAAAGGGGCTGAGATCCCTGGGACGTACCTAGTTTTTAATGCCTGTCGATTGTGTTGCAGAACCCAGCTGTGATGCTGCTTTATTTCATAGCATCCCTCACACAGCAGCACGTGCGCTGCTTTTCCAGTACCAGCCAGGGAAGATGTGACCTGACGGATTCGCTTCTCGATGCAGTTATGAGTAGGCAGTAGTCACATTTGTAGGTTTTTCTTTTTTGGCTGTAAATAAATCCACTGTGCAATTGGTTCATTTCACTGTGAATGAAAGACCAGATGTTTTGCTTTGAAAAAGGAATCTTATTTATAAGCCTGTAGTACAAACATGCTGTGGGAAGGACGCCTTCTCAGGAAGCAGGGCAGCCCCCTGGCCTGCCGGGTAGGAGGCAGCTCTGGGGCAGCAAGGACCAGGGACAAGTGTGCAGGTATTTTTAGAAGTGCTTCCAGAGGGCAGCCTGCTGTGCGTCGGTTTGTTTATGGTCCCGTTATGCAGAACACAGTGTATTTCCAGCTGGCTCCATGGTTTAAGATCCCAGTCTGCCATTATCTGCTCCCTCTGAGCCACTGACTGACGCAGCAAGAGGGAGGCTGGGAGATGATGGAGCTGTCTTTACACTTCAGTTTCCTTCTAAATGGCATCAAATGGTGATTGTTTTTCATTCTGCACAGCAGAAAGAGCAAGATACAGAGTGAGAGTTTGCTTTTCCCTGGGGTGGTGTGGGTGGGACTGCTGGAACAGAGCCAGAAAGATTTGGCATTGTAGCAGACTGTAAAGGGAATAATCTGTCCCTCCTGATGATGGATGGCACTTAGAAGGCAGCTGAGCCTGAAAGCCATTTTTCATGCTGAGACACTGAGATGTGAGGGTCAGCCATTGAGCAAATGCAAACCTTTAAGTGCAAGCTAATAACTTGGCAGGTTGAGACTGACAAGCAGCGAGAAATTCAAGTGTAGTTCCTGGGCATGTCTAAGTCGTATTCTTTTCTTTTCTTTTCTTGGTGGATTGTAACTTCTAGTAGTTTTAGTATTTTTCTAATTGCATGATGATTTGTTTCTAAGTTTAGAAGCACCTTAAAAGAAGTCTTAGCTAGTAAGGAAATCCCTTTTTGTTCCTAAATATAATAAAATGATATAATACAAGGAGGATAATTCTGCTTAACTGCTTTTAAAAATATAGGATTATAAAATAAATATTACTACAGCTGAGCAGGTGTTTTAAAATATTGGCCCCCTTTTTCCTAGGGTCAAGTCCAGCAAATCTGACAGCTAGCTGAGACATAGCATCTCTCTGTTGCTTTTAAAGAGCTGGCCATGGAATACTGACAGTGAGACTTGGAAAGCCCGTAATGGTGGAAAGCTACGTCCTTACAGGGTAACAACAGCTGTAGATGTTTCCAGCCTAATTGGACAGGCACCACTCTTAGCTCCTGGAGAGGAGGTTTATAAGGTTGCAGTCTTTAACTAACAACAACTTCACAATGAATATGTTTAGTTTAGTGTGTCTGAAACTCACTGTTATCACTTATCATCTTTATCTGCTTTATTTTTATTTGCTCACCGCAAAGCTGGAGTTTGGTTTTATGAAAAAGAATTGACACAGTAATTGTGGTTGCAGGTCGTTCATCTTTATTGATACAGAAGTTTTAATAGCCAATGTATTAAATAATTTTCTAGAAATAGACGTATGTTCATATCCTGATGAAAGTGTGCTGTATGGAGTTTTCATAAGTATTTATCAGATTATCATTTGGCCTTAATAAAGCACTTAGGGGAAGTAGGGACATAAATTTTGATTTCCTTAGCAGTTATGAAGATCATTGTATTATTGTACAATGAATTTGTATTACAGCTTTAATTGAATAAAACAACAGCATATGGTAGCTACTGGTTAGCGCATTAGTTTAGTACAGGCTAGGAATCTGTTTCAAATTGATCAGTCTGTTTTTTGATATGAGATTGGGCAATTCTTAAAGTTCCAGTAGTAATTATGTGCTTTGGTGGTCCTGGGATGCAGTTTTTTCTGGATCTTAATTCTGAACTTACAGAATGTGCTCTGGCTTCTCCGTTTATCCTTAACTGGATGTTTGTGGACAGCCAAGTAAATCTTGCAAAGCATTTGTATCCTGCTGTAGCTGTGATGCTATGAAATTGTGTGCTGAGAACAGGATGCTTGCATGCTGAAGTAGTTGTTTTTATCCTCAAATATTTGTTCAGGGGAAGTTGGAGAATGCTGTCTTAAAGAGCCAATTAATATTAAGTACAGTGTAAGATGTTGACTGCACAGTTAGTAATTGAATATGCTGATGTCATTTAAATAAAGAATGTAAAAATAAGTTCCCCAAATCAGGGGATGTTCATATCATTAGAAACATACTGATGATACGGGCATGTTAGACTTCTAGAAACACCTCAATAATTGATCCCTGTAAGAGGTGTCAGGGGAAAAAATGTTGGTGTGAATACATTTTATGTAGATCTAGTATACCTGTTATTGGAAGCTATCAACTATGGAAGTTCTTTGTTGATTTCTGGGGAAATAAATGATGAATAATGTTTGATTGACAGACAGTATGTTACTTAAAATGTGAATGTCAGCTTCTACAGAATGTAGAAATAATGAATATATTCCCGTTTTATTCACAAAATTGCATTATGGAAAAATAATTAAATAAAAAAAAAGGAACTTAGACTGTATACACCAAGTTCAGGATGACCCTTGGCAAAATCATTCCTTTCCATCTGCGCTTGAAAAACGTGGTGATACTACCGAGTTGTAACCAAGGGAGCAACAGATGGATGAGTCTGCATATAGTTCCAATTAGATTCAAGTTCACAATAATCTTTACAGTTTCCTCCTGATTTTGAGAGAGAACAAATGTGATTCAAGGAGTGGGGAGTATGCCAAGTCTATGCCTTGTTTCCATAATTGTTTTTCATAATTATGCTTCTTGTTAAATTAATTCTCCAGACCTTGACTGACTTTTTGCTAATATTGTGATATGTTTTCTTATCAGGCAGTTATGAGCAGCTTTGTTATCTGATTAAGCAATCAAGTGGCATAAAGTATGCAGTTCCCTACCGCAAGTGCACTTGGCACGGCCGTAACATTACTTAGTGTAATTGGGTTTACCAGTGCTACTCTGATTTTGTAAATGAAAAGGATATTGGCTGCCAACTTCTGCCAAGTCCTGACCTAGCCAAGTGTTAGCTACAGATTATGAAACCTGTTCGTTTTGAATTTGCAGCTAATGCTTTCTGCAAGGTTTAGTGTTGTTTCAGATAGTAGATGTGATTCGGGTAAGAAGCTGCGTGAATGTCACTGTTACTTTGGAACAATCCTCATTTCTTTTCTGCAGTGTCTAGGTGTGGCTGGCAGCTTTCCTGGCTACAGCTGTGTGTACTGGGATGTGGCTGTGTGTACCCACATTCAGAGCTGGACGGTCCCAAGTTATTTTTTCTATAAGACCTTCAAGTTGTTTCATGGTAAAGCCTCAATTTTTCACCTGCTTTCATTGTGAATCTACCTGGAAAGTTATGAGGAGGAGATAAGATGGCTCCTAATAAGTTTGTTTTCTGAGCCTTTCAAAAGTTGTCCCACTTACAGGCAATGGCACGGGCATTGGTCATCCTGTGTTTCTTGTGGAAGTGGGACACTTGTCCTCCTGCTGTGCAGTAACACATATTGAAAGAACACGTGCAGACTAGTTGCGGAAGAGAGCAACTTTTACAGATTTACTTGAGATTTCTACCTGCTACAAGGAAAAAAAAGACTTATCCCTAACAGAATTAGAACAGCAGAAGGCTTTATGTCAGTGTAGTTATCAGAGTTCACTTTGAGATTTTGGTAGGGACCAAAAAAAAAAAAAAAGCTAGCCTAGACTGTCTCTATTACTTTGTGTTACACCACTGTAATCTGATAGCTGTCTTGGGTAGAGGAAAAAGCAAGTTTTCACTGAGCAAAGTAGTTAATGTCTAAGTAATGTCTTAAGTAATAAAAAGACGGTATTTCTTTATAGTAGTTGGCACTAGTAAAAGTATTTTGTAGTACAAAAGCTTTCAGAAGAATAACAGATTCTGACTTGAAGGAGGTCTGTCTTACCCCCTACATTCAGACACTTTCTAACAGCTCTGAAAGCTCTGTGATCAGTTGAAAGTATCCTCATGAGTATTTTTGGTTGTGCAGATGAAGTAACTTATTATTCTTTAATTTTGGAAAAACGGTTGTTGAGTTTGTTTTAACATGTTGAATGCATCGAACATCGAACCGCATGGTGGTTGTTAGCCTAATTTTTTAAAAAACACTGTCAGCTATCCTACAGTTTGTACACTTCCCTGATTATTTCATAGTTGTAGACAGGTATAAAGCCACAAATGACTTCATCTGTTAGACTGCCTGCTAATTTATTTTTTCTGGGTTCCTGATAAAGCGAAGTGCTCTGCAGTGGTTACTGCGGCTGAAATCTGTTAGATGGCTGAGGAGATAGGTGTGGCTTTGGCAGAAGGAGCCTGAGTTCAAAGAAGATTCCCACTGAGTATCTGACTAAGCTGCTAAGTGTGGTAGGATTTCATTTTACTGATGTCTTCAGCCACCTGGACAAGGAGAAGCTATTTGTAGGTTGACTGGACTCCATATCACAAGGATTGCATGCAGATTTCAGTCTGATGCAGAGCTCTGCAAAGAAGGTCACGGTCAAGTCCAAGTCAGGGATAACTTGGTAAAGATGTGACTATATGATATGCCCAGCTCACAGCAGAGGAGTGGTGGATGGCTTTAGAATATTGCATGGAACAAACGTATCTCAAGAAGCAAAGGTACAGACTTTTGCAAAACAAGATTATGGGAAATGGCTTCTGTGTTACAAAGGTACTGCTCACCAAATCAAGCTGATGGATGAAACCATTCTGGTAAAAAGGACAGAAGAGAAAAAGAAAAACCTCTTGTTTTTTTCTTTGTGTATGAAGAGGAATCAGAAAAGCTGTGAAATTATAGTCATCTTCCAATAACTATGCTAAGTTTTCAGCTACCTTATTCTTTTGTTTGTACTGACATGTTGTCTGGTTTCTGGCCGCAACTACAACAGACACCATTTAGTACTGCATTTATCCCCTTGTAGTAGTAGGAATAGTAGCAAGAAAAATCATCTTTTCTCTTATTACTAATTAGTGTTATCCTAACCTCATTAGGTAACGTGGCTTAAATTTAGCACTTCACCCATCTCTTACCTGTCTCAGCAAAATTGCCCTATTTCAGTGCTAAAGGTTCTCTGTCCTTCAGGAAGCGAAGGGTGAGATTTGCTTTTTATTTTTGTAAAGAGAAGATTAGGAATTGTAATTTCAAAAGTACTTGAACACATGAATTTTATAGCCATAGATTTTTCATGAGCTCGAGTGTCTTGACGAACCGAAGGACTTGGTTAGAAACCCTGTACTGCTGTATCAGGAAATGCAGTTGTTACATGCGCTTAAGAGGATGCACATAAAATATTCCCTATCCGCTTACCCCAGAGAACTCTATGCGTTATAAAACACGAAATGTCACGGTTAGTAACAACACCACCAACAAAATAATAGTCTACTATTCCAGTTTGGCATCTCTTTTGGGGTTTCTCTAAAGTTTTAGGTAATAAAATATCTAAACATTAGTATCTAGAACTGCCTAGGGTTAAATTGGAAGTGAAAATGTAATCAAGTGTTAATTCTAAGTGTGCTATGTATGCAAAGTTATTTGGATCAGCAGTTGTTTTGGTCCATCAATTATACTTCCCCTTGCTATGCACTAAGGCTTTAATAACAACTATGGAAAAACTCTCTTGTCATTTTTACAGTTGAAGGAGAGAAACATCTTGTTCCCAATTTTCCCTATTAAAAGCCTGTTCTGGAAATGATAAGGGAGTAGAGGAAAAGGTGACGAAGCAATGAAGCGCTGCTCTAACTATGAAGTTATAGCAGCACACAAACCCCTACCGCCCTCTATCATTAGCAATATTCTTCTGTTCTTATAAGTAAGAAGCAGCCTGAAGTTTGCAGTTACAATATGTTTGTTTCTGTTTATGTAAAAGGTGCATGCACTTTCTGTGAATTGCTTGAAAGGAGTATATTAGGGTTTTATATCGTCAAGATGAAATTAATCTTGGCAGCTTTATGTGGGCAGGAAGCCTTATTTGAAGTCTCCTTGATGATATGCTTCATGCAGTGTAGTTGCAAGATCCTTGTGTTCTGTCAACAAAAGTAGAGTTTATATTCCAATGTCTTTTTCTTGATTTTTAAGCAGAGGTGTGGTAGTGATTGTTTGTTACAATGGTAGATTTTAATGATGGTAATTTTTTGTATGCAGATGCTGTGGCCACTTGATTTCTGATGCTGTGGTGTGTTTGGTACTGCTGGAAACTAGAGAATCAGAAATAAGTTTAATGCGCTGCTTTTTTCTCTCAAGTTCCAGTTTCAGTCTCTGTCAACTTTATAGAAGAAGTGCTAAATGAAACAGGTGAGCTACAGCAGATGGTACCACTGGCTGTGCTGACATTCAGAAGGTATATGCTCCTGTTTGAGAAGTCTCAGCTGGGCCAGCAGTTCCTTAAACTACATTCACTTGAGTACTTTTTCTTTGTTCAGTGTCTTCCAGAAGCTAAAAGTAACTTTTTCAGGCACATTCAGGCAACTGAGCTGTTTTGATGCTTCTGATTGTATTAGAATTTATATGCACCAATATAGGTTTGAGACCTTAAAATTTTGTCACCTGCCTCTGAAGTATTTGCTATCCAAGCAGCTGCTGTATGTGGCATCAGTGAGTCAGGATTTCATGTGCCTTGTCAGTCTTTCCTGTTTGCAAGAAGTGAGGAATGATGTAGCATCGATAGGAAGAGAAGAAACATAAGCGATGGAGTATGTGATCCTTGCTTTGTCTCTATCTTAATAAAAAGTCATTCTGGTGTACAACTTCAGCCACGATGTCTGCCTGCAGAAGACAAAGCTTTAGAGAAACTGTGGAGCTGCAGAAGAGGCATAAAAATGAGGGAAAGATTGGCGTAGTGCTTATCAGAAACAGAGTTAGGTAATGTCTTTTCTATATTGGAAAGTGTTGGGCAGTAATGCATGCATGTATTTGCCTAACAGCAGTACTGAGCTGTCTCTTTCAGCATGTGGATTTAAATTGATTACTTAAATGTTTTCCAGGGTATTTTGCATATTTCTCAGGAGTCAGCTACCTGATCAGTGGACATCTGTTCAATATTTTAGCATGGCAGTTAAAATAATTAGTTGTTATGATGCTAAAAATGTATCTATTATAAATCACTGACGGTGGGGAGAGAAGAGGTACTGCAATTTCAGTAGTTCTATGCACTGCGTTAAATGCTCTGTTGCCTCCAGAACCATGACAACTTTCTGCAGGATTACTTCTGAAAGCACTTCTCAAAAGGAAATTAAGCACAACAATGTAAAGTAATTGTCATTCCATTGAACATGAAATATAGAGAATAGCTGAATCTTGAGAGCGTGGAGGTGTTGTAGGAGTTGTTGCTTTTCATTAAAAATCAAAGCAGTGGCAGATTTATTCCCATTCTGTGCACTTGAAAACGTGGACAGCTGTATGATTTTAGGAAACATGCACGATCTGTTAGTAGTAGAATGCAGTGATAGGTGTGTGATATGTTATAGAATTGGCTCATGAACTTTGATTTTTGTATAATTTTAATAAAAAGTTGCAAGAATCAATGTTTGTGTCGATCAGTGTTAAGTAAACGTAAGTCTTAGCTGGGCCTCCCTGTCTTCAGAGGATTTGCTAATATGAACTTGGGAATGTCATACCTTAGTTGGCTTTTGGAAAATTATGGCTCTGTGTAAGAATTACTATTTGATTTGCTCTTGGAACAAAATTCGGTTATCCCACAAATGAAGCCTCCAAAGTTCTAGCACTGTAAGAAGGTGTGCAGTAGCGGTGCTATAGGTGGAAAAAACCGCTATATTTCTTGTTTGTGCAGGGAGATATTTTGCAAGAAAGATGGAGGAGTGAAATAAGTTCATGATATTTATATACGAACTAAGAAAAACTAGAGCTTTACATAGGAAATGGGTTACCAAAAAACCCAACCAGGTGAACTAGAAGTTGTAGCAAATGCCAAGGTTAGACACTGTTACTCTTCTTCATTCATCTTTCACAACTGATGTACCAAGTAGTAGCAGCTGTGGGGGAGGAGGGGGGCTGGATAACATAGGCAGTATGCACAAGGAGCTAGCTAAAATCCTTTACCTTATAAATCTTACTCAGAATGGTTGTATTGAATGAGACAACTTCATCTATAACACAGTCAGAATGTCTCAAAAGCTTACATTTATACATTGTTTTCTACATTTCTATCTTTGCCAGTTCAATTCAGTACATTGCCTGTTTGTTTGAGCTATTATCACTTGAGTTGAATTTTCACAGTAGCAGTTCTGACATGCCTGTCTTTTGTGTCATCACAAAGTTGCTATTTACTGCAATAAATCTCTTCTTCAAATATCTTCACAGTTTGGTTTATAGTTTCCATAAAGAATATTCTGCTTTAGTATGATGATGATAATGGTATAAATCTGATACACAAGGGTTTCCTTGTGATTCTCTTTTGTTTGCAGATTTGCCTTCAGAAAACCCATTTTGACACGTACTTGTTGATGTCTTAAACTGTGTTAATTTCTTTCTACAGATAAAGCAAATGAGAATTACCTTTCAAATGAAGATATAACTAGTAACATGCTTGTGTTAATCAACTGAAGTTTTGATAATAATCATATGTTAATAATAACAACTTTTTGACTTAGGAGTTGGATTCAAAGTATACTTTTCTAGAGAAAGAGGCTCTCGTTAGCTTCTCCCATTCCCTAGCTACCTGTCAGGGAAGTTTAGCTGTTAACCAGGTGCTTTATTAACTTCAGATGATGTCCAAGGCACTTCCTGCTCAGGGAAACTGCTAATCTGCAGAGCTTTTGAAGGCTTCGTGCCTCATTTCACCCTGTTGAGGTAAATCCAAGTGTCTTTTCTTTTGTTCACCCAGCAGTCATGCCTGGGGTGAATGCTCCATTTGGAGTACTGTACAATGTGCTGAAATAGCTTTGCTGTTGGTCTGGTAATAAGAGGTTGGGTGTGAGTGTGTGGGGGAGTTTTAAGAGCTAAGGATGATGTTTTATTACACAATAGAAAATAAGCAGATGAAATGAGGGTAAGCTATCTTACCTTCATTTTTGCTTCCTTTATTTTTATTTCTAATGTCTTATTATCAACTCTTGAGGAGTTTGCAATTAGTTTCCTGCTGTGGTACCTTCTAATTATTTGGGCGAAATTTGACTTGGCTCAGAAGCCAACAACATGAGTAAAATAAGTGATAATTCTGTAGTGAGGCTTTGAAGTTAACTTGGCCAAAGACTTCGGTATTGTAAAATACAGATTCCACTGTTTTGTAGAGAATTGAACACAGCCATAGAGGACAGAGCTTAGTCAAATTCCTATACAGTTGTTAGAAGGAGCTTGTGCCGTGTCAGGACAAATGAATCTCCTTGGAGTTGGCTCCCCTGTTTTCTTCTTAGAGCTGAGCTTGGATGGATGTGGCTTTGCTGTGTCCAGATGTAACGGCTAAGTTACAGTCTCATCATCAGCCATCCCACCCTGTTCTGTGCAAACTCTCAACAATGATTTTTTACTTGAGATTGCTGGTAGAGCTGGATTTGGGGGATCAAAATTAGTGTGTGAACAGAGGAGCTCTATCTACCTATTGGTTTGAAGTACTTTACTGTGTATTTTATGTTTTGTTTCTACCAAAAAGGAAGTTTATTTCTTACTCAGAAATTGTGTTTAAGGTCATTACATACGTACATAAACGTCATCCAGACGTAACTCTTTATAGTGGAACATGAGTTCTTGTCAAAGTGAATGCCATATTGACTTAACAAAATTCACAAATCAGTAGCAAGTTTGTATTCTGTAACACAACCTGAATTTTATTCATACTGATATTTTTTTGTATGGCAATATTAGAGTATGCCTCTGGGGGTGAAAAACAATGCACGCCATATATCACATCTAGCAGCAGCATGGAGAAAAGCAAAACTGAGGTGTCCAATGAGTCCAGCAGGCTCTTAGCCTCTGTAATACTCAGCAAGGAAGTGAATGACTACAGGCTTGAACTTAACCGTGTTTGAGGCAGACACATCTGTAACACACAAAGAAGGAAGCATGTCCTTTTCTTGTTTCTTTTCTCTTGTGAATTAAAAATGTTGAATAATCAAAAAGATTAGTAAATGAAAGAATACCCTGTAGGTTTTTTGTCTGGTTTGGAAAAGGGTTGATTCAAACTCTAACCTGGCAAGAAGGAGCAGATGGGCTGATGTTATAATATTATCAACATTATTATTTTAAACACCACGGAGAAGTAATGAAGGTTTTGAGAATAAAAAGGTGCGTTGTTCATATGGCCAAGAGGAGATATGGACAGAATTGTTCCAACAGAATTATGTTGCAAGATCATCTAGAAGCAGTATCTTCCCTTATTCAGTCAAGTGCTTGCCAAGCATGACATCAGCAATGCTCCATCATGCGATGTAATATGATAATGAAGCTGTGTTTAACTGGAATAGATAGCTATTGCTGTCCAACTCCAACAATAGCAGTCTGTAGCAGAGCACAAATTGCAAGGTATTTGTAGCTGTCATATCCAGAAATTACTGGATAGTGGATTACTGCAGGCATCAACGGCCTGTTGTCAGTCTGTGTGAGTTCTGGTTTCTGGCATCTCAACAGAGAGAGGTTTTAACCAAGAAAGCAATGGAGGCAATAATTCAGTATGCATAGCAGCCTCGCAAAACTGTTTTTTCACCTTTGTTTCTCTGAATATTGGTACACACTTGCCACAGAATTCTTAATTAGATATATAAAATATTAAGTTTGTTATAATGAGTGTTGTGCTTCATGTGTATATACTCAATCGCTTGAAACTTTTGTCAGAGGTGTTTAAATTAATCCTATTAACAACTCTGGTTCAGGAATAATTTTTGAGTTTCTTATCTAAAAGTGGTTTATCCATCTATTTTTTTTTCCCGCTATATTTTCTTTTAGGCTTATCCTTGCATTATGTAACATGATTGGCAAAACAAGAAGTTGAAGTATATATGGCTTTAAGTCTCTGATTACAGCTAAATGGGCTTTTGTAATAGGAAATGTTCAGCAAGTTAAAAAAACAAACAAAAAAACAAACAACACCTCTGTGAGCTTTTAAAAATTCAGATCAAAATCGAACCTATGGATTTAAATTAAAAAACCGTACATCCACACCTTAATACCCTTTCCTGATGAGAAATACTCTTACCTCGTTGAGAAATCCATCTTAAATACTTCAAAAAGATTGTTTTACTTGCTTCTGGCTAAAGGAGTTTTCCCATTGTGAACTTACCTATGCAGAATCTTTATTCTAGATTAAAATGTGCCAATAAATCACCGATTATCTCAATATGCAGTCTCATTTAGAAACTGATAATTAGTGTTCTAGTTTGGCAGTTAGACTTTCTGTATTATTGCCTGGATGAAATAGAACTTAATTAGATTTAAAATGTATCTGAAGATTGAGATTTCATTTCCTATCAGATAGGTAACCTACTGCTTAAGAAACATTTCTCTAAATGGTTTATTGTGCCAACTGGTTGTCAACACCTGTGTCAAAAAATAGTTGTATTTTGTCTTAAAGGAAAGGGAATATCTGTGGCCAAGGCAATCTGGAATAATGCCGAGAAAGTTGTGAGGGATGCTTGTCAGTTGTCAGTTCTAGTGCTCCCAGCACTGTGCTCTACAACTTCTTGCTTTCCCTTTTGTTATTGCTGCTGTTTTTGTTTTTCTTTTCTTTTCTGGATCATTTCTGAGGTGGATGATGAAACATGCAGGATGAAGCTTGCAAGTGCTTCTGACATCTTACGATGTCTTGTATCAACCAAACCCATTTTCTGTAATGTGGGGGCAGCCTTCTGTACACAATACTGCTGCAGTATTGGTATAATCATAGCAGTTGCAGCAAATCTCGTGGTATTCGTAGCTCGCATTGCTTCTGTTCTTTAGATGGTCGCTCCAAGCCTATAGTTAAGGATAAAATATATTCAGTCAACAGCAGATTAATATTGTTTCTAACTTCTGGACTTTGAAACGTATGATCACAGTGGAGAAGTACAGCCCACAAGAGACTTAAAATCATTGATGTGCAAGACAGTCTGAAATTTCAGCTTTGACAAATGATTACTATCTGTTTATGCCTTGCTTACAAGTGACGTGCTGTGCAACATCTGGAGGGCTATGTACGTTTTAAAGGTGTCATTGTAACTGCTACATGAATACTGCAGGATGAAAAAACTTCATTTTTTTTCTTTGAACAAGGCTATATGTATTTTAGTAGCAATGACTCTAACTTCCATATTTACTAATTGAGTAAACAACTGACAGGTATCTGTGTGCAGATGGCAGAGACTTATTTCTGAACCCTGCCAGTCCTTAGCAGTTGGCTGAGGACTATGTGTCACTGTATGAAATCCTCCAGCTTTCGTACTGAATGCGTTTTTCATAAACAGCCCGGAATGATATTGAATCAATAGATGTTGACATGACTTTTATTTGTAAAAGCATCAATTTAAGTAACGCTATCTGATGTAAGGTCAGATATGAATTTTATCTTTCAGAATATTTCCAGCAGGGGACATTTTCTGTTATGAAAGCGATGCCAGTGTCAGCTGCTCCAGCCTTGTCTGCGTATCACTACGTGGCTGCTCTCTACATAATGTTGAAAGAGAGCAATGAATTGCTTGGGATTGTGTATTGTATGATTTGGAGCCCTAACCTGATTTTGTTTCTTGTTTGAAAACATGCAGATCATTTGAGTTCTCTTCCTAAACCTAGAACTGAAGAATTAAACTAATTTATATTCTGATGTTCAGTGCATCTACTTTCTACTTTTCTGTCTGGAATAAAATACATTTTATTATTGGAAAGTAAGATGGCTATTTGGAAAATAACTCGGGCTACAGTATTTGTGTTGGCAGTTTTATTTTGCAGGCATAACAGTTCTGTTTCCTTTTTATACCCATTTGTGCAGAGATGAACTCATCACAAATCATGTTTTCAGGGGTTGTGATGCTCAAGTAATTCAGTTTTATGCAGTTTTGGGCTGTGTGGATTTAGGCAAGCTGTCTTCTATAACATAGCTTTATTTTAATAGTTTACCATGAGTCACAAATCTAAGCAAACTCTATCACTGGGTAAAACAATTTTTTTTCTTTGAAACTGGCTCCAAAGGAGTAACTTGTTTGAATTTAAATCACAATTGCCATCCAACCAGAAATATAAAACAATACTGAAAAATAAAAACAAACAGAGGAGTATTTGCCTCCTTTTTAAACCAGTTTGAGACAAGCAGATAACAGATTTTAAGACTTAGAATGCTAATTTTGCTTTTATACTTAAGGGGCTGATTAGTGGATACAGAGAACCTGCACTGACCAGTCACTGCATTCAGTGGTTGGGCTCACCCTGGCTCTGGGGGTGTAGCGGAAATGCTGAGTCAAGGCTTGAAGCAGTGATTGAGCACCTGGTGGGAAGGCAGGGCCGACGCAGGGGAGCTCAGGTGCATGCAATGCATCTGATTGAATGGAAGGGGAGGAGCCAGGATCCACCCCTTCCCAGATCTCGTTTAAGGGTTGACAGTGGAAGCAAGGATGCATCTCTGGAGATATCTACAAACTTGAGGCTTTTAAAGGTTTGTTTCTGCACCCGCAGCTATTGCATTTGAACATGTCCTTACTTGCTGTAGCCTAGTACCTTGCTGCTCTGCTATCATTGCTGCACTTTCTATTATGTTACAGGGGAAGAGGGGCACATCCCTGTCTCCAGTTTCTGTGGCTCTTTTGGTTTTTCCCAGTTTAAATGATAAAGCTGTTACAAGTCTGAGAGCCAAGTTCAATGCACCCTGAGAAGTATGGACTGAATTTGTGTGACTTAGCTCTAAGCCTCAATTTTGGGTAAAAAACAACAAAACAAAACCAAAAAGCCCTAGGCAGTATGCACTTCAGTTTAAGAAGAACTGTGGGGATGAATACGGGGCTGCCTCTGGAGTGCTGATGTTCTGATAACGTAGGAGTCTCGTGTAAAAGTGAAGTCAGGATATGATGAAACTTGTGTGGTTTTTTAATTTATGTAGTAAGATTTGGACTTCAGTCAAGCCTAAAACCCACAGCCTTTCCAGGAGCAAATAATCAGTGTGTTTCACTGATAAGTGTGACTATTTGCTCCTGAATCTTACTCCAGCCTTATGTTTCTGTTTGTGTATCAGCTTAGCAAATCAGATAACTCTTTTCTGGTGTTTCTTGTTCCACTTTCAGCTTTGTTTACTTCACGTATTAATCTTAAAATGGTCCTCTTACAAAGATCAGGGAAATATTTCCTGAAGCAAGTTGGGGTGGGGTAACCAACTTAGTACAGGCAGCTGCAATAGGAGACTTCTCCTTGCTTTTTTGCAGTGAGGTTTAGCTTTGTCTGTTCTCCATCTTCTCCATCTCTGGCTCTATTCCCAGTAGCACATTTATCTTTGGACTACACTTATAATTACTATTGTCTCATATCCAGAGTACGCTCTGAATTCTAGCATTGTACAACTATGGTGTGTTCTTATGTTTTTTTGTTTTGATCTCTTTGTGTTAGTGAAGATGGCAAGGTTTCGGAGATACTTGGAAGTTGCCAGACCTGTAGCAGCTCAATGAGAGAACCAGCATTAACAATGAGTAAATCCCCTACTACCGAGGGTTACAGTGTAAACCTTTCTTAAATGAAGGAATACAGCACAATACAGAACAGCTCCAGAGAGCAAAATTGCTTTTGAAGGCAGCGGGACTTCTGCTGTCTAGCCGTGAACTCAGAATTGGAATCTTTACTCACTTGAGCCCACAGAAAACCTTAAGGATAGGTATGCCACGGTCTTATGGTTTTTGTGTTGTTTACCGTGATTTGGTACGCTGATTTGTCAGTGTTATTTTCATCTCAGACTGTGATCTGATTAAAACTATTTAATCTCATAGGTGTTTTGTAGCTAATGTGGGTACAGATCAGAAAAGTCTTTGTACAGTCTTCCTGCTAAGTAAAATATTCTGGCAGCTGAATGTCTTGATTTGGTTTTTTTCATTTGTGTATTAAATAACAAAGATTTTCTTGTCCTTCTTTTCATTTTCTGGCAGAATTTAAATATTAGCTGGTCAGTGAGGTTTTGCTTTTTTTCTGGGGCATGTCTTAAGATTTAATGCTTTTTTAAACTGCATCATGACAGGCTTTTTCTATTTGTTTGTAAACTGTCATATCTCCAAGTTTAGGTGAGAATAAGGGTTTTGTATGTGTGTAAAGACTGGCAGTGGAGCAAAGCTCATGTGACCTCTTAGGTAATGTGCTCTGGGTTGGCATTTATAAGGTAAGGGGCTGGGTATTATTTTTCCCAGTAGAACTGTTTGGAGTTCTTACTTGAGTGCTTTGATGCAGTTTCTTATAAATGTTTTGAACATGAAAATTAATAAATGAGATGTAGCCATTAAAGATGTGAATTCACACGTGGTTCTTTCCATTCACACAGCAAAACAAATGTTCATTTCTGTCAGCTTCCCATTCTTAACTTGTTCTCCAAAACAATTACTGGTTACCAACACCCCCGAACTTCTGCGCATCTTTCAGATTTTTCAGCAGCCTTCTGCTTACTGCTTTAGCTGTGTGCTGGTGCTGTTTCCATGCCACAGGACAGTAGGTTGGGCACAGTTAGGTGACATTAAATGGTCTGATAAGAAATGAGCACAGCACTGCACCTGAACTCTTGATTCACTGACCTGTCAGATCTTTACAATTCTGTTCTTTCATGGCAATGTGGGAGTTGCTGTCTTTTCTACTTTGTTTTTTTTTTAATAAAAAAGAAAAAAAAAAAAAATTAAAAAAAAAAAAACAGGAAAAAAAAACAGTATTATAAAACAAAGAATGTCATGTATTGTCTAAAAATAAAATAGGTTCATGGACTGCTGCCATTGTGGCAGGTAGATTGCCCCAAGTCACAGCAGTGAAGGCTGCAGCATGAGAGCCATTTGGCTTGTCTATGCTAAGGCCTGTAACTCTGGGTTACCAGATGGCTCGTTTTAAATATTCTCGCATTGATGTGTTGAAACAATTCGTGCCTGCCCTTAGCTGGACCTGCTGTCCATCAGGAAGCTGTAGCATCACTAGGTTTTCAGACAAACAGCATTTCTTCAGTTTCCCTTCAGATCTTTACGATGCAGTCAGATTAAAGCTCTTGGGAGTTCTCTGCAATCTGAAGATGATTTTTCCTTGTCAGGTAGTTTGGAACTATTATTTGGGCATAAATTAAACAGTAGGAATAAAATCCTTGTTGTGATAGGGCTGTATATATTTCTCATTCTCTAGTCTTAGAGATCTTCAAAATATCCCTGCAATAAATTTCTCTACTACAAAGGATTTAAGCTGTATTCTACTTTGATGTTTTTCTCTTGCCTCAGAAGGCCTGTATCTTCAGTTTCATCCTTGCAAATACGTTCTTATTCTATCCACATTGCCTAATTTAAAGTGTAAGACATGAACATGTCTTAGCTAGGAGTTTACTTAATCCTTTGTGATGGCTTTTTTCCTTATCTTTTCCTTATGTGTGATTTTTGGGCTGTTACAAGTCCGAACTTCGCTTCAGGGAAGTACCCTAATGTTCTGCTCCCTGAATTAACCTTAAAAGAATAACTTGTCTTAATGAATTTGGTTGTTTTTTTTACTAATTGGTTTGCTCTTTTTTTTTTTTTTTTTTTTTTTTTTACTTCATTGTCAACTCTAACCACAGCATCAAAGTTAAAAAAGCTTCCTGCCCCTTTTCCTGTGACTATATAGGTTGTCTAGACAGCCATCAGACTTGGGAAGAGGTTTCTTGTCTACTTGGAAGTGGTTTTTGTTATCTCATGCATGTTCCAGATGGTGCTTCCTCCTTTAGTCTGCTGTATGTCATTATTGGGTGGCACTGCTGTAACACTTGTACTACATGGTTACTTCGCTCCTTTGAGTGCTTTAGCTTTGCTTTCTCTGTCTTCCATCACTAACTGTAGACTTGACTTCAGGCCTTTGCATCCACCAGATAAAGTGGGATTTTGTTCATCCAGCAGTTTCTGAAGAATCAAGTGGAAGTAATTGGGAACCCTTTGTTCGAAGATGATGTCAAGCATAACGTGTCTTGCACAGATTTGACCTTGACTAAAATGCTGCCTTCAAGAATTGGCTTCGCTTCCATTGGGCTATAATTACAAATATCTTCTCTCATTGGAAAGTAGAGTTGAAAATGGAATACCCAAGAACAACTTATACCATGTAGTAGGACTTCTGTAATTTGGACTGTATTCTAGCAGTGAAGTTTGTGTGCTGCTTTTCCACTGCATTATATGATGGCTCTAGAACCTGTGACTGCTGAGTCTTTTGACATATGCAAGTGAAAATATTCTTTACCGCTTCTGTGTGTAGTGCGTTTGAAAATATATTTAGTGATGTTAAGAGATGTAAATGGGGAGGGGTATTGCTACTCAAGGTCACACGTGCTATTAGGCCAACTACTTCAAGCTGGGGAGATGCTGCCATGCTCTGAGACTAATCTTTGGCCTCTATACAAGAACACAGAATAACAAGAGGCCTTCCTTTGATTATTCCAATATATGAATTTCTCTGCATGATTTCTGAGATGTCTGTGTCTTCAATAGAGCTTGTGCTGCTTCTCACAACCAAGTCCGTAAACAAAGAGGTGCCCTGTAAGTGTATTTCTTGGAACGTTGTTAACCCAACTGTGAATGGTGCAACAGGAATGAGTTGTCCTGAATAACAGCTTCCTGGAATGTGGCTATGTCAGTGGCTTCAGGCATGGCAGGATTCTGTAAATAAATAAACAATAAAAAAACCCACTTCTACTGGTCCCTTCTGATCCAGTCTTGAACCATGCATAAATGAGATATGTCTTCCAGAGTCCCCCAGCCTTTTCTTTTGTCCTGCTTTTACTGCAGGAAGTTGAAGCAGTGTTACTATTCGGTTACCTTCCTGCTCCTATTTTCTCCCATGTTTAAAGTGATTTTTTAAAAATTAAGTAGGCATTGACTCCTTAGAGTGAGATGTCAAACTGAGCATGAATGACAAATATCTATTTCAGGCTTTGCTAGATTGGTTTCTGAGGCAGTAGAAGGAAAAACATTAGAGTGGATACTGTCTTTAAAACCTGAATTTGCATATGGGAGCAGAGTGCTAAGATCTTCTCTTGACTCCAGGGAAATGGGAGGTGCTCAGCCATAGGGACTCATAGGCAATTAAGTCATTATGCGTGGAATAGGTTAATGATTTTTTCCTCTCAGTCTCAAATCTCAAACCCTTAAGTAGTACAGATTTGGAATAGAAACAAATTAGTATGTATGAAAATAGTAATTTTCTTAATTAAATTCAAGAAATAGAATATCAGTGTGAGGGGGCTAGCATTTGCTTACAGAGTTTGGTCCTGTCGTGACAGTCGAATGGCACTAGGACATACTTTACATAAAGCCAAGGCATAAGTCTTTGTGTGTTGAAACTCGATAACATACTCTGACACAAATAACCTTCAGTATTTATTACTTCAGTTTTCCTACGAAGGCATTGTAGAAGCAAATGAAATAGGTGAGCGTGATGTATTGAGTAATTAATAAAATTGGCATGTATTTTGTTTGGCAGAATAACAAGGTAGTGAAATTGCAGTGTTGTGGTGCAGTATACAGTCTGTTAGAAAGTGTTTGTGCTATACTGGCACTCAACTTTTATTCTATTAGTATACTATATCGTTAGTCTGGCACACTGGGGGGTCTGTTTTGGCCTTAGCTTACCAGGTTACAGGAAAATCTGGAAAGGCAGAATGCTTTCTTGTTAATTACAGAAAGAAAAACAGCCTGTAGCAAATGAGAATCATTTTCAGACAGTTCATTTAAGATTTTTGCAAGTTTTACTTTTAAAAGACTTTTTAGTTGTTTTTTAAATAGAGGTTTATAGGAAAAAAATGAGGAGAGAAATTGATTATTTTTTTTCTGCTAGCTTGGTGATTAAAAAAAGTAATGAATGTGTGATATTCTCAGTACAAATCAGCAGGTCTGAAGGACTTGCTAGAGTATTAGAGCACGTAGTCAATGAACTTGCTGAACCAGTTGTAATTATTTTGAAGTAGATAGATAACTGAGGATACCGGCAACTTGTGAAAATAAATTACTTGGGATATTAGTATGCAAAGATAATGTTTTCTTCAGTAGGTATGGCTTCTGTACCTACCAACACAAGTAGAATATGTTCCTTGCACAGGTCCTGAAGCCTTTTTGCCTATGTTGCTATTCCCCTGCTTGACTAGGAATATAAAACCAGCAAAAAGAAGTCCTTAATTTAAAGTTGAGGTAAGATCTGGACTTGAACTACCACCTGCCTTGATTTCAGGAGAAATACTCCAAGGTTGAAGTTAAATATGAGCTTAACTTAGCAAATTGAGACCACAGTAAAAATTTCAAAATCTCACTTTCATGAGCATCAAGTGCGTATCTGTTTGTACGAGCTTTTAGCCATGAATATGTGGGTATTTATATATATATAAATATATAAAATATATATATTTTATGTGCATATATATGTGTGTATATATATATATATATTATTCAGACAGTCATTCAGTATGAATGAAAGTATGAGGAGAAGAACTAGGAAGAAAGCCATGTCACCCTTGTAACAGTTGAGTTACTGAACCCAAATAGATCTTAGAGACTCTTGGGTGGAGGTAAGTTTACCATCATAGTCAAGTAGCTGAACTGCTGAAAAGCCTGGAAACCTAGAAGTTAAGAATATTTAAGAACATTATTTTCTGACTTTTTGTGCAACTATTTGCACAAATTATTTGCTGTATATTTTCCTTTTATCAGAAGACTCTTCTGAGATGTTATCTGAGGTGATGGTGCTAAACATAAGGCATGTTGCTCTCCTGGGAAGCGGAGAATCCAGCCTGGAACGATTGGCTGGCTTCATGCTATGTCTTCATATCTCTCGAGAAACCAAGCTTTGTAAACCAACTTAAATTGCTGCAGCTGGTGGTACCAAGTGACAGAACAGAGTCAGGTCTTTCCTGCCTTAGCAGTTGCTGACACTACTCTTGAAGGAAGGGTTAGCTGAGGAAAAAGTTGTGAGTGAAAATGGATGATGCTATACCCTTGTCATATTCTGAGAGACAATTTGATTGCTTTTTTTCAATTGTATCGCTTATTTATTCATTATAGCAGAGTAAGTATTGATCATGCTGTAATACTTGCACTTGGCTTAGTGCCAGAGCTGAAAGGACTTTGTTTTCTTCAATTTGTAAGCCTTGGATGCGAGAGCTCTGTTTTTGAAAACAATGAAATGAAACAATGATGGATCTCAGCAGAGGATGTTGTCAAATACGAGGCATTGGCGTCTGGTCTGGTTTTACTTGACACCTTTGCTAATGACTTCAGAAAAAGGCAGAACAGGTAATTAGATTGATTTACTTGAAAAACATTTGAGAACTAATGGGAAAATGCTGACAGTGAAGTGCTGTCAGTGAAGGAAGGCATCATATGATGAGGAGTGTTCCCTTCTTATTTAAGAAACCGTGGCCAGGAAATAAGTATGGAAATAAAAAATGACAGGAATCTGTATTTCTAAAAAAGAGTTATTACATAAAGGCAGCAATAAACAGAGCAATGAAGGTAAATTATGCATGGGAGATGCAGAGTCACTGATTCATTTCATGGATCAGGGAAGTAATAATCCCTTGCTGGTTCTAGTAATCCCTTGCAAGTTCTAGATCTTCGTATCTCCATACCTGAATGTTGTTAACAGATGCGTGAGGATTGAGGGGGATAGAGTGACTGAATATTTCTGAGTGAATCATCAACAGTTTCAAGTTATAAATTTGTATGGCTGCTTCAAAAGTTTAGTAGGGCGTGTAAGAGTGTTTCAAAACCCATCTTATCTGTGTCTTACAACTGAGAATATTGTGGTGTGAAGGTCAGGCTGCTTACTTGGGAGGGACTGTGTCACTTGCCACTCATATACTGTCAGAAACAGAGCAAGAGAAGACTTCTTGGGCTCCTGCTTTTGTGTTAGAGTGGGTTATAATGAAACAAGATATGGTAGTATTTCTACAAACAAACTGCAAGTACAGTGTTCTTGTGTTTTGTTACAATGAGGTTAACAACCAACTTCTTGTTCAAGGAAAAGGACTTGAGTCTAGTGCTGTGTACCTTGCTTACGTTCATGGAATTCAAATAATAAATGGTTGTGCTGCTAAATGTTGGGGGGTTTCTTGTGTGTGTAGGGCAGTTGTAGATAAGGAAATTGGAGGAGAACATTTGAATCAGAGTTCCTATCTGAAGATACGCTTTTACCTCTGATTTAGACCTTTCAAACAGAATTCCATTGGAAAGGTTGTGTGAAACATTTTTCCACTAACCTGATGGTAGCACATTTCTTGAAATGAGGAAGTAATATCCATGACTTCAGAACACACCAGTCCGCGACTAATATCTGTCATTTTTTCTTCTTGTTCTAGTACATGAGTAACTATAAAGCACCAGTGACAAAGGTTCAGAAATGTTGACAAATAAGTGATTAATTCCATGTGAGAATAAGTGATTGCCCTTTTACTTGGCAAGAAATTTGAGTGTAAAAGTGTAAGCCTTTTTAATAGCTGCTGTTAGCTGTACACTTCTGTAAATTAATACGTATACGTTTGAAATCTCTTAGTTGAGAGGTTCTGATTTTTTTTTTTTAAAGCCAGTGGAATTCAATTAAGACTTCTCTTATTGTTTCCTGTTTAAAGTACTTTGAACAAAGCCAAAAGGCTACGTTTATGGACTGTGTTGCCTAGGGAGTTGTTCATGTCTATTTTCGCTATTAAGCAATACCCTTGGCGTGGTCAGCCTTTGAGTATGGCAGCTCCAAGCTGTTGACTCAGAGCTCTGGCAGCCAAAGTTACTATGTTTAAGTAACCATGCTGCTGAGAGAGTTTATGCCTGTTGGCATGAACACTGAAAATCAATTTTCCCTGTCCTGCTTGTTTTTTTCCTTTTCTTTCTTTTGATGTCTCTCCCTTCTCTACACCTGATAACTTGGTGCTTAGATTGGAAGCGCTGCTGCAATCTCCCTGCTTCTCTTTAGCGTAGAGAGAAAAGCTGCTCTGGATAAAGGAAAGGCAGCTGCTGTGAAGTTCCTATTGATTTATTGGAAAAAACGCAAAGCCCGGGAACTTAACAGTGATGAATGAGGGTTATTTATGGATGTGGCTGTGATACGCTTGTCTAAAACGTGAAATAATAAAGCTGAATGTTTTCTAAGTGTGCTTAGGGAACTAGGAGCCTTTGGAGAAGTGAATGTTTTGTTTAGCTCGGTGAAACGAAGGTAAGGTAAAAGTTTGCAGCCTTTTTTTCTGATGTGATAGTAAAAATCATTTGTATATAAATCGGAAAATCCAGTAAAGGTACTTCCAAGAAAGTGTGGTACTAAAAGACAGGTTGAGCTGAGTCAGCCTGGTGCTGCTGGCTTTCCAGAGCGTGTCCTTAACCTGGCACCAGGATGGTTCCTGCTCTGTTACTACAGCCTCCTAAAAATGCTCCCTTCATTTCATGACTTCTCAAAACCAAATGGCTAGTTTTCATTTTTCATTGACCTCCCTCATGCATATTGGTGTCCTTGACATTAGGTGTATGCGAATACTAGCTACTTCGCAGTGAAAAGCTCCTTGGTTTGGAATTGTTTTCATGACATATTCTTTTGTTGCTGTTTTTGAAGAAGTCTGTGTGTGCTCATGACATTATGCTGGTGTTTCCCAGCTCAGTCTCAGACATATCATGTGATTCTAATTTCCTGGTTGGCTGGGATGAAAGGCTGAGAGGCTGTTGTTTTTCAATCTTCTTTCTAAAATAGGAGATATACTAGTCCTTAACTTTTTTCCTTAGACTGCATTACAACTTAGTCAAGATGTGCTAAAAGATTTTTCTCACAGGCCGAGTGAGAGCAGAAACAAAAAATACCTAAGCTTGCGAGTTGCAGAAGGATCTTGTAGCCTGAGGACAAATGGGAGGACGTGGATTTTTTTTTCTTTCTATGACAGTATCACCTCAAAGCCTCTCCCATGCATGCACTGGATTCTGCCTTAAATCTCTGCACTTGGAAAAGATTTCCACAGCTTGGGGCAGAGCCAGACCCACTGTAGCAAAACGTTGTTGACAGGACCGATTTCCTGACCAAAACGTGGAGCCATTCTGTAGATGTAGATTTTCATGAAATGTATTTAATATGCTTAGATACTGAAACCTGCTCATGAATTGGTGATTTGCAGCAGGCTTGTGCGTTATGTGGGCTTCTGGAACTTAAATACCAAGCAGTTTGTAAGTGCGAAATCCTTTCTTTACTTTTAAGAGCACTGAGTTCTTGAACTTACATAGGTGTATGAAGGTTTAGTATCCATCCTTTATTGTGAGCAAGGAGAGAATATAGCACTGTGAGGTTACAGCAGAAATTACATAGAATATTCATAGACTCACACACAGAACTCGTTATGGCCAGGATTAATCAGTGGCATTATTGACATCTGATATCGACTGGTGACAGGACTTAAAAAAATCCAACTTGTGAATGAGTTGTAATTTCACTGTATTGAAGTTAAAAGAAGTGTTTCAGATGTCTTGTATTATTTCACAGAGGCTTAAAATTTATTTTTATTATAATAGTAATGTATTGCAGTATTAAATGGTGGGAAACTCTACTATGCATGACCTGTTTCAGCTAAATAACACTATTGACTTCTTTGTCTTTATTTCAGCGCCTCTGCTTTAGTTAATTTTAGCTCCATTTGTGATTCTTGATTAGCTTAGTGGTAGATTGTCGTTAAAGCATTTGATTCCCTAAGGACATGATCTATAAGGCAGATCTTGCCAGTGGAGAGCCATGATTTAGCTAATTTACACAAAATTTAAACAGCAGTTGGCCTTAATACCCTGAAGTAGAATTTGAGATACTTAATATCTGAGAGCTTAATACCATAAAATAGTTGTTTAGGTTAAGTGCTCTTTAGAGACCTGCATGAGGAGCCAGGGGGACAAATAAGCCTGTTGTGTTCTTTTTCCGATAGGCAAGTCAAGATCTGAAGAAAGACGAAGGCAGCAGTTGCACTTAATGTACAATTGCCATTTCACATTTCATTGGAAAGGTTTTCTTTCATCCAAGTAGCCATAATATTTATTTGGCCAGACTTTCTATTTGGGTTTATATTTTAATGGCCCATTCAAATAAATTAACATAATAAAAATGTCTTCATGCAGTTGGAGCAAGCTAATGAACTCTGACTTCTGCATTCCCTGATGTTTTGAGTTTCTTAGAGGTTTGGTGCAGAGATGCTTGTAATTACACAAAGCAATTTTTATAAGATGCAGAGAATTTGTCTTCATATTAGCATCTAAATGGTTTTGTCAAGCTGAGCTGATAACTCAAAGTGCTGCGCAGAGGAGTCAGACTTGAGGGTAAATGAGTTGGATTCATAATTTCCTGACTGTTTTGGCCCAGCCCCTGGAGTATAACTGTCATTTCTCCCAAGAAAAGATGGTTATACACTGAAACTTTTCCAATGTATGTTAAAGCGGTTTTGCAGTTTGGTAGTGCAGTACAAGACAGCGTTGAAGCTGGTGGAGACAGTCCTGCTCTTTTTCCACTTTACAGTGTATGCTGTAATCCCCTACTTCTTGTTAGCACATGTCAGGATGGAACTTGAATGCGCTGTTTGGCCCTGACCGGTCCCCCGATGGTTTGCCGTGCAGGGCAGCGTGACCTGCGGGAAGTGTTTTAGGAAACAATTGTAAGGCATCTACCTGCCTCGGATTTTTTTGTTTCCTTGAGAGTGCTTAGGTGACACCGTGTGATCCTGTGTGCCAGTTAAAAAAAAAAAAAAATCTGTGTGCTTTGTGGTGGTGACAAGGGTCTTGTTATTTGAAGCTCTGTTTCTCTCTGCTGTTTCTGCCAGGCTGCCACTGCACCTCCCTTCTGTTTGTCACAGATTCTCTGCTCTTCCAAGCAGCTGGGCTGCTACTGTCACTGCTTTTACTTGCTTGGCTATATTGCCTGTGGTATCATTGTGTCTGACTGAAGAGGCAAAATTGCTTACAGGTGTGCTTCATGGTATCACCTTGAGCTGCTTCATATACCTATATTACCAGCATCGTCCTGCTGTTTGGGAGCGAGTCATTCCTTTTTAGTGAACCATTAAACTTTCCTGAAATTTAGCAGGTGGTGAAGTTTCTGCTGCACTTCTAATTAATTTCTTTTTATATAGGCTATTATCCTTTTTTTTAACGTGCTTCTAGGTTATATGGTTTTTATTTTTAGTCCAACATTAGGCTTCAGCATCTCTGAAAGTCAAGCAGTGATATTAAATACTTTAAAATATCTCATTTTTTGCAGTATTATTAAAGGAAATGGGTGCATTGCTGTGCCTGTTGGCATAATGTGTAAGGTCAGACTCTTAATTGCCCTACAGTTTAAGGTACCGTTGAGATGTAATCCTAGCTGCTTTATCCTTGTTAATTTAAATAACCGTAAGAACTGAGGATTTGCATATAGAAGAAAGGAGGCCAGCAGAACCAACATGTACTCTGTCATTAAGAATTAATTGTTAACACTGCAGAAACGATTTGATGTAGATGATGATTTTGGGTGATCTAGTGTATCGATGCTTGCCTAATAGAATGAATTGACTGGCTTAGTGCATGATACAAGGAGCAAAGTGTTGCCCCATTGGATCACCAACACTTGCTATGCAGTGTGACAGCATCTAATCCTATCTCATTCATGAAACTACAAGTGCAAGCATGATATTCCAAATCTTTGGGAATTTCCTGAGCTTCAAGTTGAACTGCAGAGTAATGGCGTGATACTTATTTGCCAGGCCAATTTAATTTTTCATGTGTCTTTCTGCTCTGCGTTTTCTTCCTTGGCATGGTAATTAATTTACATCTTCCTGGTTAAACTTGTCTTCATTCTGTATGAAATGGTGTATGCTACCCTTGTACTTAGGTATATAAATCACAAGCAACGCCTTCATCGGCATTTCTGGTTTCCTGTGATTCAGGAATGCACTCTCTGGCATGGACCTCTTGCTGCTTTTTGCTTATGTATTTATCAATGAAATAGAAAACCATCCCAGCATTGGTAAAGTTGTTATGATGATAATGACTAAAATGGTATTATAATGACTGAAGAAATATTCTGCTTTGCGTATTGAGTTGTATTTTGTATCTTTTTTGTCTCTCTGCTGTCAGATAAAGCAGGGAGACTGATTTAGCTGTGGTGAAAAAGGTCTATAGTATTGGGATGCTTGGAAATGGTCCAAGATGGATGTTCTGAGACATTATAGGTAGGAGAAAAGACAAAGATCTCATCTGTGTTGTGAACTGGAAGCATTGAGAAAAGAAGGTTGCATTATCTGCCTCCCATCTTTCCTTTCTGCTTCCTCCATCTGCCTTAAAAACAAACAGAATAATACAGGACAAGGGGAAACGGTTTTAAACTAAAGGAGGAGAAAGTTAGATGAGATATTAGGAAGAGATTTTTATACTCGGAAGTTGGTGAGGCGCTGACACAGGTTGCCTGGAAAAGGTGTGGATGCTCCATCCATGTAGGTGGCTGAGGCCTGATCTGATGGTGTCAGCTCTGCCCATGGCAGGAGGGCAGAAAGTAGATGGTCTAAAGTCTTTTCCAACCCAAACCAGCCTATGATTCAATGAAAATGTAAGGCGTACTTGTTTAACTGTAAACAGTGTACACCTAATTCTGCACTAAATGTGACAGCAGAAACATCCTCTCAGCTGTTTTAGCTGATATCAGCCATTTGGGTGTGGGTTAAAACTTGGCTTGGTAGAAGATACCAACAAATCAGAACTCCATGAGATCTCTTGTTATAGTTGGTGTTTTATCTTCATCCGATAACTAAATTCAGCAAAATTCTTATCTAGAATTTTTATTATCTCATATCAATTTCTGGGGATGCTATATAGCTGACTGCAGACTTTCCTTGAGGACAGTTGATTAAGTTACTACTTTAGATATGTGTCAGTGCAAAGAAACTCAACTTTTCTTTGAAGTAAATGAAAAACAAGTCAGAAATGGAAAAGGATGTGATCAGTCCTCACAGGAATGCAGCCGTGTCAGCAGCCTAGCTTGTACTTTTTAGCTGGATTGAACTCGTGTTCACGTCTAGACCGTTCCTACAAGTTGACCAAATTTATCTACTCCACTGTACATACACTGTGAAGAATCATTGCTAATTGCAGAAGTATCTGTAGCTTGTATCGGCCTTGGCTTTATTTCATATTTCTGCTCTGGGATGTTAGAATTTTGAATATTCTCAGCAGTTAAGACTTGTGTGTGCCTGAGGAGGAGAGAGAGAAGGCTGAACTGGGACAATTCTGCTGACTCACAGAGAGCTCTATATAAGACAGCTTTGAATTTGGGCAGCTTTCTGTTTCCTGGCAAGTCTTGGCTTTTCTCCTCTCCAGGGTGCTTTGGGTGTAATATTTTGTGCCATCTTTTGAGGAACAAGAGGAAGTCAAGTAGCACAACTCTTGTGGATTGCTTATCAAGCTGCATCTTTATAATAAGGAATGGGTATCCACCTCAGAAAGGGTTGGTTGTTCTGGGGGAAAAACAAATGATTCAAAATGCTTCCATTCAAATAAGTCTTTAATTAGCATTGCAACCAAAATGCCAGACACTTGAAACAACTCAGTTTGGTTTTAGTATAACCTGAAAGAGGACCATGAGACTAGTTTAAGTTAGTGAGCTTGCTTTTGTTTCTATTTCCAGTGGTATAACTGTCGTAACCTAAAACTTTATATCTTCCTTAGGTTCTTGCAAAAAATTAGTTGTTGTCTCACTGCCTACTCTTTTTTAGAGTGAGTGAAATGCCCAGATAGCCATTCCTTATTTAGAGGTGTAAGTACTAAGCTTTTAGGCGGATAAAAATGTCAGATAGAACACAGGAGGGAATGCGAAGTCCCAATTGCCTTTCAGTTTCCAAAGCAGCGTACGCTTAAAGGTAAGCCTGTAAAATGAATCCATGATGATAATGACTGTTGTTTGCTTGGCTCACCACTTGTTCAAGTCTAGGTCTGTTACTGCTGCGTTTATAAGCGTGAACTTTTGGAACACGAATTGGATGTTCAGGTTGGCTGGTGTAGTATTGAACGTGGGTGTTTTAACTGCCCAGACAGACGCTTCAAAGTGAAGTCTGACTGAGATAGGAAGGTTTCTTAAGATTTTAGGCATCTTCTGCATGTCTGAATTTTCTCTCCTTTAAAAACTCTCTGGGCTGTAAAAGAATAAGTTGCAGGAGGTGATGTAATTCTGTTAAGAAAATAACATGGACTCGGATTTGTATTTCTTCTTTAGTCTTGTAGCTTGCCCTGAAGCATCTGAGTAATATTTCTGTATTTGAACATTCAACCTTGAGAACTGACCAGCAGAACCAAACAAAAGTGATGATGGTGTTTGCATGTTGAGAAACCTTTTTAGGATTTTGTTAGCTTACTCATATTAGAAATGCAGTTGGTTTTTAGATGCTTGCAGGCCATATACGGGAATCCAACTAGGTTTTAAACTTGTTAATGATATTGGTAACCAAAAGGCTGCCAGAGCTATGGATCAGCACCTAGTAACTTCTGCAGTGCATGCAGTTGCAGTTCTGCGTATGTGGAAAGTGTTAATAGTATTTCCACATTGTGAATTGAGAAATAACTGGTTTTTGTCATTCTAAATCTGTCTGTAGTACTGATGGTGCCCAGCCTGTGTCTAAGCTGTTTTGGTTGGCCTCTCATCAGGAACATTTAGCTGTCATGCTTCCATGTTTTTAGTTGATTTTTTTTTTCCCATCTTTAAACTTGGAAGAGGGCTGTAACCAGGTTTTTACACTTACATTCGTGGTTGCACACTGGTGTTTTTTTCCTTCGTGGTCGGTACCTCTTAAAAAAGAAAAATGAAATTATAGTAGAACCGTGTATTCGGACTGTTTTAAATGTTGATTGCTACAGCGTGCAGTTTTTTGTTAGATGGAAAATGTTTTATAAAAAGTCCTGTGTATTATTTCTGTGTAAATAAAATGACTACTATTTTAAGTGATTTGCAGAAGTGTTGTCAGCTGCCTGAATACATGCCATCTGATTTTTAAAGCAAACAAGCAAAAATGTGATGGGTTTTGTTACTGCGTTTGTGATTCCTGTCCTTTCACCAAACAAACGAAAAATGTTGCATGATCTGAGTTTGAAAGAAACGACCATGCCTGTTTCTTGCCCATAATTTGTCTTTAATCTGTTAGTGTCTTGGGCTAATAATATTTTGCCATTGAAATTGCTCCTCAAGGCTGCTTGCTTCCCTTCTTTACTTAACTACAACGGTACAAAAATTGGCTAGATAAGGCATTTATATTGGTTGTCACGTTCTCCATTTATTCGGGTATACATCTCGGTATGGCTAAACAAACAAACCCAAGTATCAGAGGCCGGCTGGGTTAGTTCTCTGAGACAACTCTGTAGCATATTGAATTCTTTGTAGGGGAGATGCAGCCCTCCCCATCTACTCATATTTTAAACAAAGCAAACCACCACAACCAAACAAGCTTGTCACTGAATTTCAATGCTTTTGTGTCATTGTAAAGTTGTAAATAAAAGGCCAGCCAATCCATCTGCAGTAAACAGCTCAGTGGCTTTGCACAGCAGATACTTATTTGTTAGATCATTTCATCTTTTTTTATCCGATGCCTGTTACATGACATGTGAAATTGAAGACTTCCTTCTGAACTTCCACATGCCACCTGTTGCCACTTGCTAGTTTCTTTTAAAATTCATCTTAAGGTCTCTTTCCCTAAAGATATTGTTCTTTAAAAATATGAAGCATTTTGTATTGCTTGTATCCTCCTGGAGAGAAAAGAACAATTGCAATTCCTGCCCTATCTCAGAACAGACTGAACACTACTACATTTCACATCTCCATGATTATGGATATAGCACGTAAGATGAAGTGTTGTTAAAAGTAAAAGTACTATACTATAATTTTTTTTTATTTGTTTTTCTTCATTTGTATCCATTTTTAAGTTTGTAAATCATTGCCAGGAATTCAATTCCAGAATTAAAATTTAAACTATCATGTAATCTAGGTTACTAGGCTGTTTGGTTCTGTCTTCTTACAGGCATAAATTGTTGAAATACTCTTTTTACACCTGTTTGGATTCATTGTAGTAACCTGCTACTTTCTTTTCATCGTCATCTTTTAAGCTTGTTGTGCCACCGAAGTGGGAAGGCTGGAGCTGCCCCAAGTGTATTCAAGGTCTTTTATGCATCGTCATTTGTTTCTGTGGTTCTGTAGCCTATTGATTTAACTGACTTCTGTTTGTAAAAGGGACATTTTCACTTGCTTCTGGAATGGAAGTACAAACACTGACTATGCTTACAAACATTTGAAAAGTAATATGAGCCAAGATGTATTGCTTCACCTAGATACTATCTGGGCTGCAAATGATAGCTTAGGTAACAACTTTTTGAGAGGTTTTAGGTAAATCCTTTCTTTGACAGCTGAAATATATTGGTGCATGATGAGCCATTAAAGAACAAAAGCTTGATTGGCTCACTAGATGTATATGGTACCTAATAGCTCTGGCTTTAATTTTTAATTGACTGAAATTCCAAAGGAAGAGGAAAAATCTGAATGAAGGAGCTTTCTGAGAAAATGTTACTCATTCTTGCTAGCTTTTGAATAAAATGCACTTTGACAGGAACGTTTGTAGTATGGTCTATTTTATATATATATTAAAACATAAATAATATTTATGTAAAAATATCAGACTTCAATATCCACATAGGTCTTGTAAAACACCAGAAAATTGAAGGTCGCTGTTTTTAACACAAGTGTTTTGTTGTTGGTGCTTTTTTTTGGAACATCATAGAGGTTTCTCTATGAATTTAATAGCACCTAAAGCTAATTTAAAAAAAAAAAACAAAACCAACACTGAAAATATCAGGAACACGGGGATTTATGTACCACTTTGAAATTCATTTTTGATCTTGCACTGATATCAGGTAGCAGCAAGCAGGGCTTTTCTTAGTTTTTCTTCTACACGTTGCCTTCATCTCCTTCCTTTTCCAGTATGTTTCATTTTTCCTGAGTGAATTGAAGACTTGCAGGCTTACTCAGAGATTCCATTTACTGTTCTAATGGTTACTCTGCCATACTGGCACATGAATATTAAAGGCTTTAGCAAGTATGTATGGGTGGCTGCCCATCTGCCTGTGGTGGGCTGGGCTGTGGCAGTCAGTATTATGATTTACTAAGGAGAGTCCTCTGCTACTGGTGAATAAATGACACAGCTCAGTGCTTTGCAATTTCCTATTGGGAAGGTGCTGTATATTTGTTGAATAGCTATTCACGCTGTATTTCAACAGATCCCTGAAACAGCCAGTCTTATAACTGTTAGTTTTGTTCCTCCCCACCACTGAGTGGTTCAAAATTTAAAACTAGAAATCATCTGAAAGTGCTTCTGCCCGTCTGACTGTGTTGCCTTAATGTAGATGCCCTGCATGTTTATGTGCTCCGGGTCTCTGTTTGTGGGATGTCTTCTGGAAGCACAGGGTGTTTCTAGCATTTTCTTCCTTCCATCTCGTTCTTCACACTTCTTATATATCCATTGAATTACTTCATCCTCAGTGTGTTCTAACAGTTACTGCTAAATGATGGGAGAAATGTGTTCTCCAGAGCATCGGTCTTCCTGTCCTTACTCTGCTTTTTAGTAAATGCAACTCTGACCTAAAAAGTTGGCAGATCCTTGCTATGTGATTAAATGAGGTGTCAAATCCTGTGATAGTGTGGGAGCTGTATGGATATTTAGGACAAGCAGGTAACCAAGATGGATGAGTTCCTAGTACTTGCGATAGCCATAGAGCTCAGACAAATGATTGAGGTGGGTTTCTGCAGTTCAGTGAATCTATGTTCATCAGATAAGCAGTGTTAATTGTGTGCGTATTTGTTATCATGGCAAATACAAGATAAAACGTGGCGTTTTGGCCCTGAGTGGAAGCAGAGCTTTGTTAGCGTTTCAACTCAGTCACTTGAGGCAAATTTAAAAACGAGTTAAGGTTGCTTTATTTCCTTGATCTGGGGAGTTATAACTCATTCTGAAATGATGATTCTGACTTAGTACTTAGAAATATCACAATTACATTGCTGCACAGCTTGAACTACTAAAATATGCAACGAAGACTTAAATGGTGAATATCAGAACGCATTTGAGGTCTTAGTAAAGATATTTTGCACTTAGCATTTGGTGTATCTTTTCAACACCAAAAATGCAGTTTAACTTTTTCTGGAGAGGTATTTGCATAGTACTGTTATAGCTACGAGCCTACTGAGTAAAGAAAGCTTTTTAAACATAATATCCTGCTCTTAAGTAATTAAGAGCAGGAAAATAGCAGTGTCTGCTTGCAGCTTTCTACCTGTCAGCGAATGAAGTTCTATACCACCTGGTTACTGACTTATGGGATCTGGGAAGCGTACCCATTTGCAACTGTTACAATATAGGTGAAGTCAAAAGAGATATCAAGGAGCAGTTTGTTCTTTGTGTAAGTAAAAAAGAAAATATGAAATAGGAAAAAAATTATAGTGAAACATAAATAAAATTCTGACTTCAGGATGAAAAGTGCAGATTTTCTAATGCACAAAATTATCCATTTAAATCATTTTGATCATTGTGTTGAAATCATTTTGATCATTGTGTTGTAATGGAGTAGTCATGATACAGGTAAATCAACAGTTCTAATAAGTGAGGCTGTTCATCACCCTGAGCAAAGCAATGATATGGGTTCATGCAAATGAGCCTATTCTGCACTAGAGAATAGGGGCACAGTGCCAGGTTGTTGTTGCTTTAACATATCTTTTACAAAAAAAAAATAAAAATAAAAAAAAAAATAAACCCAATCCCATATTAAATGTGAGGTTGATACGTGGCTTAGATTTCAGACAAAAGTTGTTTCTCATGCAAAGCTAACAGGGAACAAGCATAGGTAACTTCTTTTATTTTTGTGCATGTGTTCACTTTCGCTTCAATAAAAAAAAAAAAAGGGGAAACATTGAGAAGCAACCACCATACTTCTGGTAGGAAACAGCGTAGCTCTGCAGACCTGTGTTGGTACCAGGCAGTTAGACCAATCCTGTAAGGTCATAAGACTGTAAATGGTTTAGATAATATAGTGGCAAAGTATTTTAAGACAAGATCTCCTCTTATTGTCATACAACGGCAGTAAAAAGATGATTAACTCAAAGTTTTGCTTTATTGAATGCAGATAGCAATGACAGGAGATCGTATGGTAAATATAAATACTTCAGATAAATACAGTATTATTTCTTCTTAGGAGAGGTTTAATCAGGCAGCTGAGCGGAACTCCAGATATGGTGGTGAATCAGTTCTGTTCTTCTAGGAATCTGAATAAGTAAGTCCTTGAGTATGAATTTCTTAAGTGAAGTGTCGTTTAGCAAAGAACTTGCTCAAGTGAACTATCCTGTATTCATTATAACAACAGCAGGAAATCATATAATATGCCTCTGATATCACAAGGTTTCACAAAGATTAGCTGGCCATCTAGGGCAATTTGAAAGACCAAGTACCAACGATAGCTGAAGAAGTAACCAAAAGCAGAGAGAGAGGGAGTGTACTAGAAAACTTAGCTGGAATCCATGGTGAGTGCTACATGTACTTACAAATCCTGTGATTCATAGCAGTACCATGGGCAAAGTAGTTCCATGAAGTAGAGGTGCCATCCATCCTCTCTGGTTGATCTCAACTACGCTGTCTGTTGTAATAGGAGGAATGAGGCCATAAAATTACTGGAGGCTGGCACTCCATCCTGTCTTCAGAGCTACCTTTATTCTCCCGTTACCGCTTTGAAAACGCTGCTTAGCTATTGGCTAATGAAGTTCTGCAGTGACATTAACTAAAGAGGCATGTTCTTAACTTGCTGCAAATACGTGTTGAGAAGAAATTCCCATCTTAGTGGGATGAATAACTAGTAGACGATATTTTTATGTAGATAAATTATTAAACAGGAATGTGGGACTTAGAAGTCCTGGGTTTCACTGCAGCTCTCTGCTGATTTTTTTTTTTATGATTGTGGTAGGCTATTGATTGTTTCTGTTTTAATTTAACTATCTGCAAGATGGAATGATGATAATTCCATAGGAGGGCTTATACACTTAATGCCAATGGAAGCCTCTACTTCATTTGTTTAAAAATACCGTAAATAGATAGGGGAAGCAGCTTCACTGTTATTAATAAGAAACTACGTTACTTTATTATGCTGATTTTGACTTCAGTGTTACTTCAGCTTAAAATAATAATTTGGCTTATTAGTTTGCACTTGTTAATATTTTCCCAGGGGTCGGAAGGCATTGGGGCGGCTTGTGAAACAGTCCAGATAATTTGAAGGAAATCTAGAAGTTAGCTCATGTGTTTAATTTTCAAGTTGCTTTCAGATTGTATTTTTACTGCTGACTACTTAGTAAGTATTGTTGTTTGGTTCTGTGCATGTATTGCGCATGAAAAGACTACAAAATAAATCTTGTTTCCCAGTGGTTTGATGCAGGTGACATTTGATAAGTGACTATCTGCTAAATTGTATAGACTTCAATAGGACACTGTCACTCAGGCTTCAGTGCTGATGTTTCACTGCTTGCAAAGAAATCTTAGTCTGGAAGTGATATTCTCTTTCTGTAGAAGATAAAATTAAGAAAGATATTTAAATTTGGCTTCTGTAGTCACCACGTTTTCTGAGTAGGCGCAATCTTACTGTTCCTGGTTATAGCAGTTTTAAAACAGGGGGCTTCTTGCTAGTCCTTGGGCTTTCAGAATCTAGAGTGCTGTTAGTAAGTAAGGATAATTTTTGGAAGACTAAATGCTGATGTTCAAAGCTAAATTTCTGAAAAATATCTGAGTTGTGGCCAGCAAGGTATATGTTTGAAAATGCAGTTAGCAGACAGGTAGATGACTGGATAAAATAGAAAAGGGAGATTAACTATGCCCAGTGACTTGTTCAGTGTTAAGTCCAAAAAAATTTCAATAAGAGTAGATCAAGAAACAGATGACTACTGGCATGCGTGTTGTTGTAAATGAAGTGAGAAACAAGGAGCGCGGAGGTTTTGCAGAGTGATACGAAACTTCTGTCTAAAAATACACTGCAATACTTAATGCTGCCCATTAATGCCATCGGATAATACTTACCCAGTTTCTTTCTGTTCTACCAGGGCACATGTGTAGTTTTCTCTCCTATCTGAAATAATGCTTTGGGCTTTTAATTGTCAAGGTAATTGCTAGTTATTCATTTGTTTGTTTCTTTTTTGTCGCTGTTCCTCAACAGCGCTTACTTAATTTATTTTCTTTACACAATGAAATTTGTGTTTCCATGACTTGCATCAATATTGTTGAAGAATGTCTACTCTTTGCTTGACAAGTACTGTTTTCTCAGAAGGGATGTAGTTGTGGTTGTCCTGTAACAGCTACTCCATGTTTTTCATCTTTAAGGGCAAAGATGTTGATAAGAATTCAGTAAGTCTTTTCTGTCTGCATGCCATCAGTGATCCAGTTTATGCTGCACACCTCTGCAAGTGCTTATATTTATATATTCATGCAGTTTCCAAAGGATGAGCTTCACTTCAATCTTCTTACCAAAGTGTTCCATTAAAACGGAATAGATGGTGGAAAAGTTTAGCTGAAGATGTGGTGTGTATCTGAGCTGAATTTTTTAGCACTGTCTTATAATGACTATTCCCTACTCTAGAATTTCTTAAATGTTGCTCCAATTTTCAGTCGTCACTGTGCTCAGTTTTGCTGTTCGTGATGTCACAGCTTGTTCTTTCAGTATTCCTAGCTGTTGCTGTTTAAATGGACTTCTGTGAAATACATAAATATAGATATGCTCAATTTTTTCTCTTGCGTGGTTGATTCTTGAATAATGGAGTGAAATTTGTTTCAGAAGTGCAGGATACAAGTTTGCATGAAGTTGCTTGCATGTGTATAAAAAACATTAAATAATTTATTTTTCATTAGCAAATACTTGTATTTTATATGGTATTGTCCTGGGAATGACTTGAAGTAGTCTGAACAGCTATGCATAATTCATTTTATTGGAAATGAATATGTATGTTGTTGCAGGGATGAGAGAACAGCAGTAGGTTGGTGTAACAATTGGCTATAGAGTGCAGTTTTCTGTTGGTGGTCCTGTTTTTATTATTTCCCCAGCTGATGCCTAGTTTAAGGTTTGCTTTAGCACTGCTTTCTGTAGTGCTTAAATGCTGTAGGGACTCATTTTGTTCTCTGGGAGTTATGCTGTGGTTTCTTGTCTCTTGTTTATAAATAGTGTATTGTGATGTCTATGGTATGACTTCATTGTTGCTTGCTGCGAGGATCTTACGAAGGATATCATGTATACTGGTGTTTTGGTCTTTAAGTGGGCACTCTTCACCTTCACATACATTTGAAAATTGAGTTTGAATTCATTTTGATACGTTATGAATCCGTATGCTGAATTCTAGAAAACTTGGCTGCAAAGCTTAAGTAGGGCAAAAAAGATGGTGAAGGGCCTAGAGGGCAAAGTGTATGAGGAGCAGCTGAGGTCCCTTCGTTGGGTTCAGAGCAGAGGAGGCTGATGGGCGGGCCTCATGGCATCCTAAAGCGCCTCACAGAGAGCAGAGGGGCAGCGCTGAGCTCTGCTCTCTGGTGACAGTGATAGGACCATGAGGGAATGGCGTGGAGCTGTGTCAGGAGAGCTCAGGCTGTGTACTAGGAAAAGGTTCTTCACCAAAGGGTGATCAGGCACTGCAACAGGCTCCTCAGGGCAATGCTCACAGGCCCATGCTACCAGAGTTCAAGAAGCATTTGGACAACACTCCTAAGATGGAGTGTTTCACTTTTGGGTGAAAAATGTGGAGCCAGGAGTTGGACTAGATGATTCTTCTGAATCCCTTCCGACTAGGGATAATCTGTGATTATATGATTCTATAAATTTCTGAAAGAGATGACATGCTGTGATACTCTCATGATTTGCCTCAGTGTTTGCTAGTCTAGTCACTGTACCCAAAGCCTGAGACTGGAGTTGATAGCTCAGATCTGAATAGGAAGGAGGGGAAAACAAATACCTGGGTTGAGCATTCAAGCCATTCAATAGGAAATTGTCTGGTAAGGTTCTGTTTCTAGTTCTCATGTACTGCTCTGCTGAAGTATTCCTTAATTTTCAGGAAAAGTTGAATTTTCTTTGTTTGGAAACATGTCAGATATTGGTACCTCCTTCCCCTTGCTTCTCCCCAGCGTGCCTTTTGAATCCCATAGATGAGTTATGAGATCAATTAGTAGTTTCAGACTTTCTCAGTGTACGTGAGAGAATTACTTGTATTTGTTTTTTCCCTATGATTGTGAGGATTCAGCACAGAATGATGCCCTTCCTGTAGAAGGTATACATTTATGGCTATAGCAACCTTCATATCTCTTATTACGCAAAATGGTGTATAGGTTACGGCCGAGTCTCATATGCTTTGTGATAGACAGGAGAAAATGCTCATACCCATATGTTGAAGATTTCCCATTGAGAGTTATTTTTAATGCAAATCTAAAGCTGTATTAGAACCGTGAATTAGATTTTCAGTATGTCTCAATACGATGGGAGGTAATTGGAGCAGGAGTGGACATTGCGTCATCTTGGTACCAAGAATCCAGTGCCATTCTCTGCTTAAAATGCAATGGGAGTTTGAGTCTAAACTTGCAAATCTGTCAAGATGTTTAAAACCTACACATTTTTCTTTGTCCCAAGCGTGTTAAAACATACAGAACGTTCCTAGTCAAGAAAACAGAAGAAATTTAAGCCTTGCTAGCTGGGCAAGTCTATTACGTGTGTATATATTTCAGTGATTCTTATCACTTCTGTTAAAGTATTCTGGGATGGATCACTTAAAAAAAATCTCAAAACTCATCGTAACTGTAACAATGTGCAAAACCTGGATGTTTCTCCTTAATGCACGTTATACCAAACTACCTGAACACATACCTTCTTTTTAAGTGATAAGGAGATGATTTTACTAGTAAATATGGTTTTGGTTTCCGTGCTTAGGTGTGAATTTCATATCTGTGCATGTCACATTTTCATATCACATTCTTGTCAAAATGTTGAGACTCCTCAGACTGTATTCAGAAGGGGTAAAAAAAAAAAAAAAAAAAAGATAAGGAAAACAAATGTAATAAAATGTAAAAAGCCAATGTAATCTCCTTTATGAGGTACTCGCTAAGAGGTTGATTTAGTTAGAGTGATGGAATGGATGTTGCCAAATGTTTCTCACTTTTGAAAACTGCCACCATCACTTAAACCTCTACTTGTGTACAAACACAACTTAATGTTCTCCTTGAGGCTAAACAATTAAAGCAATGATTCTGAGTGTATTAACATTAATGAGAAATATAGTGACTTGAGTAGCAAGGGATCAGTGTTCAATATCACAGTCTACATGTATGTGAAGGTAATTCCATACCTTTTTAAAAAACAATTCTGCATGTTATAATTTTGGAAGTATTTAAATAGATTTAATAAATAGGTAATGAGAAAATCAATCATTAGTAGCTTGCAAGTCAGTGGGTTTTGTTTCCCGACGTGACTTAAGGCACTTGCTGGAAACGCACAGCTTAGGAACTGCACTATAATATATAAGAAAGTATTCTACAATGCTGTCTGTATGCCTAAAATTCCTGTATTTCTTCTTTTCCTTGGAGGGAGTGGTGAAATGGGTCCCCAGATGAATGAAGGTATAGTAAGTTTGAGTTGAGGCCCTGTTGATATGCATAGGTTGAAATAATGTAGTCCTTTTTTTTTTTTTTTTTTTTTTTGACATAGTTATAACTGCTTTCAGGATCATCTTCTCATTGCCGTAAGAGAATAATCCATTATTAATAATATTGATCTTCTATGCATTTAAAAAAAAAGAAACATATCTGTTAATTTGAAGAGTTACAAAACCGTTCTGTAGCATCTCTGTTTAGAATTACTGGGGAATGGAAAATTATTTGTTCTTTCACTTTGCTAATGAATTGTGGCAAGGCTCTTGAGCTTCTAGTGAAAGGATTGAACAGAGAAGACATCTGGCGTACACTGTGGAGCCTGTGTAACTGCAAGAACCACACAGGTGCTTGAGGAGTTGCAATTTATCCTTACCGCTCTTTCGCTGTCTTTTCCTTGGTATTTGCCTAGAAATTTTCTGGTTACCTCTGTCTAAACAGACATCTGGGTTTTCCACATCCTTTTCATCATCTGTTGAACTTCAGTTATGTGCTTTTAAACTTCCTTTGCACGTTTCAGGAAGCATGTAGAGTGGTCTTGTGGGATCTGCCGAGCATGTGCTCACAATAGTATGTCTTGTGATATTCAAGCTGGGCAGGATAGGAGAACGGGTTAAACTGCATTTACCTCTGAAAAGACCTACAAAAGTTATGAACTTTTGCAAGTAAAACTAAATTATGCTGTTAAAAGTGCTGTTTTATTCATTTGGAGAAGATATGTAGAAAGCTAAACTGTCAAAAAGCTATTGTTTGGAAACTTTAAGATTGCTTTTTTTCTGCAAAGGAAATAGAATGAAGTGTTTGTGCTACATCTGTCAGTAGCGAAACAAATATAGGCCATGTATGCAGCAACCAGTTCATGATGGTAATGTAGGAGTAACCATTTTCAGTGTCAGGACATACCATTTCTTAAAACTGTATTTGTCCACTCAAGCAAGGACTTGTTAAAGTTTTGGGGTCTCAAGTTTTGGAGGCTTAGTCGTGCTCTAAGTCAAAACCAAGCAAACAAAAACAACAGAGAACAACAACTGGACAGTCCGCAATCCTTTCCACCAAAATGATGTTAGAAGCATTTGTATGTTCTTCTGTTCCTGGTGGAACCCATCAATGAAGCCGTTCCACGGCTTCTATAAACACTAGCAAAACTCAAGTCTGAAGCTTTCATGTCTGAAAGTGATGGGAAAGGCAAAGATCTTGTTCAGATCAATATAGATGATCAAATGGCTAATGGGTAACACTGACCCTCCTGGGTGCATGCAGGCAAGAGGTTTGCCATCTGCCTCTTTTGAATGCAGATGGCAATGACTGAGTTCCTTTTGAGTGAACATGTGGAAAGCTGTTTTGTTGGCTCTAAACATCTGACATCTGTAAGTTCTTGTACAGTAGAGAATAACTATGTTGACATGACTGAAATGCATTACCATGTTTCTCTGGACACTGGATCTCGTGGATTTAAGGGAAAGGGAAGCTCTCCTTAAAGTCTGCCATAATTGTGTTGTTATAGGGAACGAAATAAGAGTATCAATTTTTCATGCAAAATAAAAGAAGTTTGGGAAGAAGGGAATATTACTGGTTTTAAAATTACTTCTTCCACTAATACAGTTTCTACTCTAGTTTGATCCATAAGTAATGCAATTCTCTGATAAAGCAGTGTAACCATTGATAACATTTTTTTTTTACTGCTTTAAGACAATACTTAATTCTACTGCTGCCTGAGAAGTTGTTTTTGTTACCAGATACCTCATTATTATCCACTTGTCATCTGTTACTTTCTTTTTGACTAAATTTTCCTATTTCAAGGGGTAGCTTATTGTTAGGAAATGCAAGGATAAAAAGCCGAGATGGGAAGGCTGGATAGAAGATAATTATTGTTTATAAATTTGAAGGATGGAAATAATTTAATAGCATTGAATGGAACTGCTTGCTGACCAAATATTAAGAGTGGCTGCAGGGACTACACTGAATTCTGTTCCCTGATGCGTCAATATATTGTTCTTTAGACTCTCATTTCAGAGAAGAAAGGCTTTGTGGCAAGTTACTCTTTCATTTATTCTATAAAAGAAAAGGGAGTATATCATGATATGATGCAGTTAACTTGGTTTTGTGTCAGTTCATGTAGTCGACAATTATTATTTTCTGCCATTATGTCTTCTCATATTAGAAAACTATCTTAATGGTGTTGTGGTCTTTGCAAAAGAATTTTATAGCTGTTACATTCCGAAGTTTCTCATCTTACCTTGAGCAGTAATTTTATAAGGCTATGTTTCATTGCAAGTCAATGAATCACACATTCCTGTGTGCTGCAGCCCTTTGGAAAACAGGATTTAAGGCACATTGTGCTTCATTTTTTGAGAAATGTTATCCAGTATGCTCAAAAGGCTGGGATCTGATGGGGAAAACAGTCTCAAACTTCAACGTTCCCAATCTTAATTTGGCTCTTTGAGCAATGTTTGTATCTGAAAGGCAGGAGGGCATTTGACCTTTTTTTTTAAATTTTTTTAAAGCAGTTTGGTGGATGCAAGTTGGGGTGTCTTAAGGAGATTTTTCAGGAAAGAATTATTTGTCCAATGAGAAAGAGGCATAGAATAAACAGGTTCAGCCCAGGTAATCGTTACAGCCTATGCCATTTGAGGGCTGAGGTTGCAGTGTGGGGAAACACAAATCTTGAGTCTTGTCTGGCGATGAAGAGGAAGTAAGAAAAACGAAGCAAGTAACATTGGTGGCTCGTTTCATCCCTTTACTAAGTGCTCCCTTGTGGCTTGTTTGAGGAGGATCTAAATTTAGAAAACAGATTAAAATGGAACATCTTGGAAGGGAGACCTCAGGCACACAGAGATGTCTGTGGGGTGGCCTCCGTGCCATCGTAGCAGCAGGGCCGGTTGTAGTTGCTTATATCTGTCTCTGGAAGGACGCTACTGCTTTCCTTTGTTCTGCCTCCTTTGCTGCATAAGCACAGACAGCAACCACCATTAGCATTAATGATCAGAAGCAATTACTGAGGTGACAGCTTCAGCTTCAGTCCTCATTAGCCTTGTGTCCATCAGACAGAATATCTACAAACACCCCGGTCACCCACAACCCTGGCTGTTTTGCAGTTTGCTCCTCACTGTAAAGTAAGGACTTAATGCCATTGAAGACTAAGGGAACAGGAGATGAAGGTACTTGCTTTCTGCTGTTTCTGTTGCAGTTTGCTGTGGCAGCTTACATTGTCAGCTTCCCATGTCACATGAGCAGTGCTCAGACGGACAAAAGCACTACTCAGAGTTCAGCTGTCATTTAAATTTGTATTATTGTTAGCTCAAAGAAATTATTTTCTAAGCTGCCTTCTCTCTCTCTTTGTCTCTCCCGTCTCTGTTTATTTCTGCCCCCAAATAAATAATCTGAATTAACCTGAAATATCACGAGTTTATACCTTCTTGTATTTTGTCTGTTAATCGCTTTGTGAAATTGCAAGTAAGTTTGTTTTTCCAAGTAGAGTTCGGTTTCTGGCTGAAGCAAACTCCTAGTAGAAAGGCAGAGAAACATTCTTTACATAGGTGTGTCTTCCTTCACGATGAGTAATTAAATATTTTTTCCACATGCCTATTCCCCAGTGCCTCTGATTGCTAGAGTTGCTTTACCCTATATTAAACAAATGAAGTCGCAGGAAGGACTCCCCTGTCTGCAAAGGGACCCCTGCACCATCATGGGATTTTGACTTTTGTTTCATTATAAGCTTTCAGCAGAGTGCTTTGCAAATCTACTTCATCCAGCAGATTTCTGTATTGAGCATTCTGAGAAACAGCATTAGATTTTATCAGAAAATCTCTTTAATATTCGTGATCAAAGAACAGCTTGTTTACTCTTAATGATATTGTCTGTTGGTGTCTACTAATCAAAACTTGCCAATATTGCTTACAGCAACCTAATGCCTTATGACACCTTCTTGCCCCATATGCAACTGAGGACTTCTATTTTGGGAGGAATACCAGAATTTTATGGGGCACGTAACCATCTGTTTCTTCCGCCTCTGTCAGGTTCAAGGAGTTGTCCACGTTAGAGCTGGAGGGAATTTGAAAAACAGCTACTTGTAGCTAGTCGTATTTCCTTCCCTGTTTAGCAGTGTTCCCAGTGGAATTCAATGATTCCCAATGAAGTAGGAGTCGGTGACGATGCCAACTTGTTCTCCTGATGTTTTGTTGCAATTGAAGTTAGGGAATGTTCTTGACAAAATTGCCCATTATCACAGAATTATGGCTTTTATTAATGTGGATTGTTCTAATGCTGATATATATCTTAATTCTTTTAAATCAAATCTGTTACGTCTCCCAGATACTTTCTTTAAAAAGCAAGAAATAAGAACTTTATTGCGTTTTAGCACGTACTGGAATAGTTATGCAGACTTTTAGTAGTTAAACTGATGTTGATATCAGCTATAAAATCGAAGAGTTTTCATAGTTAGACTGTGTTTTAAACAAAACGCTTTAAGGGTGTTCTCTTGAAACACAGCCAGCATCTGACTGTGTGCAGATGTTGTTGTCTGCTCAGAGGATGGAAATGTGGGGGGAAAAACAAATAATGGTTGGTGGAAAACTAAGATACTGTGATCCCCTAATTGTGGGAGAGAACTCAAGCGATTCCTCTTGCCATTCAAGAAAACTAACAGGGCTATATGAGACAAATCCTAATTCTGGCTTTAAACTCAAAACCCTTCTTGTCCCTGAGCCTGCAGTATCTCTGCAACAGTGCAAGCACTGCAAAGTCTTTGAGCTGCATCAAGTATCTTAACTTTGTCATCATGGTCTTGATGGCCTTGGATATACTGGCATTCCAGGTAATTTCAGAGATAATTGATATCAAATGCTTTATTTTATTTTTCTTGTCTTTTGACTGGATTGCTATGAGAGAAGGGTAGAGGTGTAGCTTTTGTCTGGATGATCTGAACACAATGAAAAGTGATGGGAATATCTTAAAGCAAAGTTGAAAAACAAAAATCAACGTTACAAAATGGGATGGTTTGAAGAATGCTTTTTTGAGGGCTTTTTTTTTTTTTTGGTTGAAAATTACCGTAATTTTATTCTTAAAAAATAATAGGTGGTGAGTCTAAAATTAGGATAAGAATCCAAGGGTTGATGTGAAGGAAATAAAAAACTTGCTTCAAATTATGTTAAGTTAAAAAAAAACAAAAAAAAACCCCCAAAAAAACGCATGTATTTGTATGACTGATGTTTGCACTTGACAAAATTTGATCTGTTTGACATCCATGTGGGGACACAATCTGAGGTGACAGAAGCAAGGAGATAGCTGCACTGATAGAAGGCAGGTTTGTTGCACTGAATCCCTGGGCAAAGAAGAGATTTTTCTTTTTTCATTCTGATTTGTGGTTTTTTTCCAATGTCAAGCCCACATGAAGATACAAGTGTAGCTTGAAAGAATCTGATAGCTGAAATGACGCAAAACAGGGCAGTGCAAATGTGGACTGAAGGCTTTTATGGAGTCTTGTGTTCAGTATTCATTTTAAAGCTTTCTTTCCAACCTATTTGTACGTAGTGTTTGTCTTTGGTTATATATAAGACCCCCTGCTCTGTCTCTTAGATTTTAGTGTGAGCTTCATAGTGAGCTTTAAAATGTCTTTCTGTATTGAGTGCCACAGGGCATTCAAAAATAAATCTTCTCAATACAGAAATTTCTTCTTCAGCAAGGCATGTCTTCCTTTTTTATTTTCTGGATGATTTCAGAGTATTTAAAATCATTTGTATTGTATTTCATATGAAGATAACATGCTAACTTCAAATATAATACTGGACTTTTCTGTTCTCTTGTGCATATTTTTCTGCAGGTTAAAGTGTGTCAGGAGGAAAACGTACCTAACGCAGAAACACAGTTGAGTAGATAAACTTTCAACATGAACCGTGCTTTTAGTAGAAAGAAAGGTAAGCCATTTCATGTTTGTTCCATGGGAGACATAAATATCCTGCATACTTCCTTTAAAATATTAAGAATTACATAAGCAAGTACTTAGGAAGAATTACATCTAATCAATTAAGTAGAAATGAGCAACCTTCTGTTATGTACAGAGTCAAATGTTCTTGATAGTTATAAAGAACTTGTTGGATTCTAAGGGCTATGTTGACTTTAATACTACTTTCTTTTCTGAGATGTGTGTACCTATATATATACAAATACACACATATGTTTGTGTTTTTTTTACTGTACTCACCAAAGAATGTGCTAGAGAGTTTTAGAACTTGTAAAGAGGTAACAGTGACTTCTGCATTTACATTATATGTTCCCTGGGTTCTTGAATAAGCTATTTTAGAAAGCCATCCTTTAATATACTCGGAGTATCTCATGCTGCAGAACAACTCTTAGCTTTAAGAAGCTATTCTGAATTTGCAGCAATCTGAAATGTACCCTTTCCAAAAGTATATCAAACGACTGAATATTCAGAGTTGTGCTTCTGGTTTGCTTGTTGTCTTTTTGTGGTCTATTTAGGATTAAGCATAATTTTAAGATAAAGCAGAAGTGCAGTTTTCATTCTTTTTTTTTTTTTTGTCACGCTTTTTTTTGCTATTTTTCTCCTTTGTTTAGAACGTAGGAAATCAGTCACGCTACTTGCTTTTTGTTTTCATGTTTTCTTCTAAAGATTCTTAGGCGTGACACACTAAGCCTGAGCCTCTGCTTTAGTAATCAAGTGAACTCTACTGTACTGAGTGTAAAAAATTGTTTATGTAGCAAGAATTCCTGCCTTTGTATCAATATCAAAGCTGGAAAGAAAAGGAATCTGTCATGCATTAAAGCAGCGTGAAGTGATAACATCACTGCATCCTTTCCTGTCTAGTACATTGATTTGCTACAATGAGATGAACTGAGATAAGCAAATCAGAATACCAGAAGATGTAGTTTGATCACAGAAAAGATAAAAATATCCACAAAGGCTACAAAAACCTATTAAAGATCATTTGATACCTCAGAAGAAAGACAGATGCTTAGGAAATAAACTGAAGTTTATTTTCTGAACCGCACTGATGTATTTTTGTAACAACCCTATCAAGAAATATGTCCCTACCGGTTGCTTGATAATGCTGCCTAGCTTATTGCAAAGAATTTGAGAGACTGTTCCAATATCTGCTAATTGTGGATTTATTTATCACGGGTGGGGAAAGAAGCTTAGGGTTTTAATAGTTTTTTTTTTTGTTGTTGCTGCTGATGCTTTTTTCTTGTTTTCTTCTTTCTAATGATTTCTGATAATTGAAACTTAGCATGAGACATTTCAGAAACAGACCGCTTTTGTTTTATGGGCTATTTATGGGCTGACTTGCACACAGAGCTCTGAAATACTCTTTCAGTAATTCAACTTGCTCTTGTTGGCAAGGGCACATTTAATCAATTCTGAGGTTGTACCCTCTGGTATCTGAGATCGGTTGTTGGGACTGGATTAATTCCTTTCTGTGTTCACCTGCTCTTGGTAGGAAAATTCTTACTAACCTTACCTGAACTCTTGGAATTTCAGTGTATTCAGGGGCATTTTCTTAGTTGGTCAATCAATTTTTTTGTGGGTTGTTCTCTTTACCCCAACAAGAGGTAAAAGCAGCCAGGCACAGTGAAATGAAATGATAGTCCATTCTTAACAAAGATTCAGAATTTGAGGGAACAGGAGAATACTGGCATCCATTTAGTTTGCTGATAGCAATACAAACATTTACATTCTCATATTGTAAGAAAGAGATAAATTGCAGATGAACAATTGTCAAGAATAAACAATATATATATATTGCCATGTGACTTTTAGAAAAGCTTGGCTATATCAGTATTTAATAAGATTTAATCTGAAAATGAAATCAGTTCAAGAGCTGGCTTGAAGAGGTTTAGCTGTTGAACTTCAGTAACACATTTTCTGATTTCATTCCCAGGTTTCAGCATTAAAATGATTTCCATACCTTTGTTTGGTGAGGTTGATGTGGGTTGGTTTTTTTTTGTTCACAAAAACATGAATATTTTGAGGAGCTAGATATGAGTGCAGTGATTTTACCTGGCAGTTCTCTATAAATCTAAATTAGCCTCCAGGTGTCTGTGCTGGTAGGCTTTGTGCTAATTAGAAGTTTGCAGCGGTTTATTACCTTGGAGCAGTTTGAAACAGCTGTTCCAAACATAAAGTATTCAAAGCAGAATTTAAATAGGTGTGGCACATTCACAATAACTAAAGATTACCTGAAATGCGTGGAGTTGGTACTCTCCTTAAGTCATCTTCATCACAGTCAGTGTTTACAGGTCTTTTAATATGATGCATGTACACAACACAGTAGCTCCTTATCTCCTTGAACCAATTACACTGGTGCCTGGGCTGGCTAGGACCTTGCTGCACTTGCTCAAAAGCTTGGTTCTTGCTCCACTACCGTTCAAATGGCAGAAGTTTCCTTGTAAGTATTCAAGAAGTACTTAAATTGTTTACAGCAGATGTAAATACATAAAGCAAAAAGAAAAGCACTAAAAAACAAACTTGTTGAAATCTGGCTAGCAGACTGTGCATGCACAAAAGAGCTGCAAGGAATGAGTTAATAACAGGAAAAAGATATGAGCTACTGGTTAATTAGCTCTTACTATTCAAAGAAAAGAAAGCTTTCCACAGACACCAAGTGTGATATGAGTGTTTGTGTATTGAGCGTTACAGAAAATGGACTTGTCCTCAATCATAGTTGTGCTCTTCAGGGATCAAGCAAGGCTGGATGTGGGGCTCTGGGCAGCCTGGTCAAGTGCTTGGTGACCCTGCCCCCACAGCAAGGAGGGGTTGATAATGGATGGTCTTTGATGTCCTTTTCAGCCTAGGCCATTCTATGCTTCTATGACCAGACTCTCATCTTCGATACTCCCACTGCTACAGTGGAATTTGGTAGTAAGCAGGATGTTTGGGACAAGTACTTGGTGTAAGTAGATTTTTGAAGGCTATTATACGGGTGTGAAATAGCTATTTCTAATGACTATAGGTGTGCTGAGGGCTCTGTTCATAAAAATGGACATTACAGTCATTGACCATATGACTCACAATAGAACTTCTAGCCTGAATATTTGATGTTTGTATTTCAGTTGAAATTTTTTGTAGTTGACTGATGGCCATTTTAGTTGAAATCCTAACTGATGTAATAAAATCTCAAATTGAATATAAATAAAATCAAGCTTTCATCTTTCACACTAATAGTGACAATGAAAAATATAAGAAAATGAGAAGCGTTAACAAACTCAGCTTGTTTCAGGGAGTTCAGGCACAGCAACCATAAATAAATTGAAGTTATAATATCTATTCTAATCCATTTGCTCATATAACAGGGAAACATAATTTATGAAATAAGACTGACTGAGAAAAAAGTTAATTCTTGGTATGAGGTTGATACCCCCACCTGCTGAACTCTCATGCTTCAGTATGGGAAAAATAACCTTTGCTTCCATACCTGTTCTAAGTAAAAGAGCTGACCTACATGCTGACCTCACTGAAAGTTGGTTGGACCACCAGTTACATCTATCAGGGAGAAAACTTTCTATTTTAGAAATGCTTTATCACTTAGTAACTGTACAAAAATATAAATTCCACATGCCCTTTCTTGGACTATACTCTAAAGAGGTTTTATAGATTATTAAAAATCTTTCGTTTTCCTATTTAAAAAAAAAACAACAATTATTATCCTATAAAAAAAAATAAGCAAACACAAACATTTGTTTTGTATGTTCGTGTTGCACTGTTAATATAACCATGCTTGTAAAAATATATATGAATCTATCTGCAGTATCAGGAGCTTTCTTTTGGGTTTGATCCAGTTTTGGGTCATTATTTCTGTCGATCTTTTAATTTTTCCTTTCAAGTCTGTTGTGGTAGCATAGTTGTTTTGAAATATTGCAATGTTGAAAAGTGACAGATTGGAGTTAGTTACGTCTTTAAGTGTGCGTCTTCATGATTTCAGTCTTCTATATAGGCAGTTTAGGAGTAATTCTTTCTAAGTGACCTTTGTAAAAGGTGTATTGTCATAAACATTGGGATTTTTTTTCCATTATTAGTGTAGTGTTATCTAAACTGAATTAACTTTTTGGTCTTAATTGACATGATTGTGTGTATATGTAATGTGTATATGCAACCAGAAACATAAGCTGTGTTGTGGGTTTTGTTGTTGCTGTTAAGGGTGTGTGTGACTGAGTTTTGTTCTTGTCATATCTCTTCTTTCTGGTGAGTGGAGGTGGCATCTCCCAGACAGGTCCAGAACACCTGACTGGTTCTGTGGTTTTTCATTCAGAGTCATTAGTACAAGTGGTGTATCTGTGAAACAAAAATGAGCTAGTATTGTTGGGATTTTGCCACATTAGATATGAGAAAAGAGGCATACTTGAGTATGGAATAGCTGTAATTCAGACTTCCTGGGATAAAAAGAGTGAAACTCTGAGTGTCTCAAAATATCGCTAAATATGCAGCTCCGTGTATCCGCTTAAGGCTAAATTTAGTCTTGAATTACAGTGTGTGAAATCCAAACAAGTTAACTTAGTTTGCGGAGGACAGCAGATCGCAGCTGAATTTAGTTCGTACGTTCTTATACCCCAGTGATCCTATTTCATCCTAGAGTAAGTGTCAGCCTTAAATTACATATGGCGTGAAGTTCAGTGCCAACACCGCTGTTGGGTGCAGGAATCTGAATCGCTAATGGTGGGTTTCTTTGGCCTATGATGGTTGGTGATTGCTGCCAGATCATCAGCTCGTGAGATGTAGATGGCATTTGTAATATTAAAGGGAATATATTGAAGCAATTGCCTATCATAAATCATAAGTTTCAACAGTATCCTTTCCATGTGGTGTCTTTTTATGAGTCTCGTCTATGAAAATGTAGACAGTTGCATTTAATCGTCAGGGTTTATTATATGGAAAAAAGCCAATCAAAGGTTATAGGATGCTCTTTTACAAGAGTGGACTGTCTCTAGTGTGATCTTTATTTGTACTGTAGACTTATGCTACATTCCAGAGAGACAAGTGTTTTGGTTTGTCTGTCTTTGTTGAATGAGTAGACAACAGGTGAAGACCTAAAGAGTATTAAGTATAGCTCTAAAGCCAATATATTCTTTGAAAGAATTGAAGTATTTCATATCAGTGGTCTAAATAAATTGTCTACTGCATGCTGCAATTCAACATTAACAATAGTGATTGAAAAAAACCCAACAAAATCAGTAAATACTTGTATGCTCCAAAGATATGTATGTAGTTGCTATCTTCACTGTGGTCTACGGTTATTCTTCTGATTAGAAAGCCAACAAACAAAAAAAGAAACCACCACCACCAGAAAACAACAGCTGGTGCTTGATAAGAATTTTTATTAAGAATTTCTACTACAGGAAAGCTTGGAAGTAAAGGGTGCATTTTTGTTTATCAAATATTTGTGTTGTTTCAGTCTCATTTATTATCTTAACACAAAAATCATTCATCTTAATAGTTTTGAAATACCTACTGAAATATATTTTGTGCTTTGTAGGTAATGCTTTGTGGGTTTTGAAATATGGTATTGTGCAAAAACAATATTCAGTAACCTTTTTTAGCTCATTAACTGCATATGGTTTTGTTGGTTTATTTTTAAGTCATCTTATGGTATGGTACTGTTCTTGTTAAGCTGCTGAGGTTCCGTATAAAGTATGCTAACAATGAAAGTTGCAGATTAGCTATGTTAATTTGGTAAGGAGCGAATCTTCCATTGACGGGACAAGGAAGTGTGTTTTTTCTGTAGCATATGTGTGCATGCATGCGGGTGTATGCAAGGATATGTTTGTGTTTACTTTGCCTGGGGATCTGAAAAAAAGAAATTGTTCGTCACGAAAATAAAGCAAATGATACCACCTGTGAATTTTGAAAGCAGAGTGAATGGATCTAGCTGACCTGAATTGTTCTGGAAAGAATTGGCTGTAGTATCTTTAGAGGATATACAACAACAAGTGATAAGTATATATTGGGAACTCTATAAGGGCTCATGTGGAGTCTGCACAGATAAGCCTGTTGTTTTTTTCTTTGAGACTTCATGCAGCTATTCTGTCTCTCTTTGGCCTTGCATAATATTTTGCTCTCTTTGATGAAAACAGTGTGGCAGCTCCTCCATAATGTCTAAATCTTATGGTTTTGTTAGCTGTGAGTGAATTTATTTTCCCGAGCTGTTAACATGAGAATAGGAGGACAGGATTGTAATTTCCTGGATTATCTTCAGGATATTATATCAGAAATAATCTATTGCCTGCTTACAGAAGGCGTGTCAAAGAACAGGTCTATGAAGGTTTGCAATGATACTTACAAAAAAACTTACATTTTTCTTCTTGCAAAGCCTAAAGAGCTCCTTTAAGTACATAAACACATGCCTTAACTGTACAGTACAAATTGTGTCTCGAAAACAGGAACAGCATCGGAGGAGACTTAAGCCTTCTGGTTTCCACCCTATTAAAATTAATGCAGCCTCATTTAGCAGAGTGTTCAATGTTTTGTACAGCAGTTAGTCAAGGGTACATTTTGAGACATACTAGCAGATAAATTCTTGATGCAGAATTGTTATTAACATGTGATGTAGAGTTGTTGCTCAAGTATACTGTTGAGGTTGTTAACTTGGGGAAGTTACTCTAAATATGCTTCATGAGTTGCACATGTACCCTGTTATTTAGCAGGATGAATGTCTAATTAAAGACAAGATGCATTATTTTGTGTGAGTGTATAAAGCTCAAGATGCAATTTTACAGCTTCAGTGTGACAGCTTTTGAAAATGTGTCAATGAGAGGTCAGCCAATACTTTTTATAACATAAACTTCTCAACTTAGATGATCTTCTGCGTTGTTTCCTTTGCGTAATTTTTTAAAATCAAGATTGATATATTCCTGCATTTATCAAGTCATACAGGACAATTTTACTCCCAAAAGCAAAAGCCGGAGGCTTGGTTTCCATGTACTCCATAGTGAAAGCTTTTGAGAAATGTGAACACTTAGAATGGATTATACTAGGCCAGTCTCACCTTCGACTCAAAACTTTCATCAAAGACAAGGAGTTTTGTTAGCTGCTGTGATTTAGGAACTTGTCAGAAGTCCTTAATGTTGGTGAATAAGGAGTGCAAAAGCAATCATTTGCTAGTCACTGATTAGTTGCACCTATGTCTTATGTTAATCTGTCATTCCTCTTGTCGAAGCTGTCCTAGATGCTAACATGGATGTCTTAAAATATGTAGCGTATACTGAGGAGGTCATGCAGTGAATGTTACTGTGTGAAGAAGTGCACATAGTAGACTTCTTTTTCATTTTGTAACTATGCCAACCAGCATTGCTATGATATCATTTCACTATTTTAATAATGAACTATTTAAAATGATTCATAAGGTTCCAAATTTTACAACAGAAGGACATTGAGAGGCTAAACATTCTGCAAAGCTCTCTCTGTTTTGGGAAGATATGGCTTCTATTCTTTGACAAGACACTGATATGTCTCAAAAGAATGTTTTTTTGAAAAACAAAGAAAAAAACAAAACCAACAAAAACCAGCTAATTATTATGGAATTATGTATATTGAGTGTCATTTGCCTTTACATATTTGGTGTGGAATTTGACTGACTTCTGTTGTTTAATCATATGAACCTGATCATAATTTTAATAATTAACTTCAACTTGAATATATAGATTGTTCCCAGTCATTTCTCTGCAAGTTGAGGTGAACACCCTAGCTGAATTACTGGTTGCAGGTAGGTTAGTTTGCAATGTTTAAATAGTACATCCATATCTAAACTCTGGTCACAGGTATCAAGTCTTATGGTTCAGTGTTTCAGTTCACTGTCTGTATGGACTTTGGGAGCGGCTCGGCAAGGTGACAATTGTGTATTGCTGTTCATATTATTGTATATTCTACTGTGAAGATTTTCTTTACTGATAAAAAGATAGCCTAGGTAATATGAAAAACACAGATATGTATATACACATGCAAGTAAGCTGCTTGTTCCTTGAAACAGTACTGCACAGATATAGCAATGATCTTGTGGGATTTTCTCTTCTTTGGGAGACTGTGGGTTGAACTCCTGTAAGATCTTTCTCTTCATAGCAAGTATTATAAAGCAGAAAGAAAAGACAGTTCTGATACTTCTGCTTTTCCGTTACTTAATATCCACTGGTGTCAAAGAGATTATGATTCAGTAAAGAATAAAGGCTTTAGTTTCTAACTTCTAGAAGGGATTGTATTTTCACTGGGGTACTAGAAGTATGTTCAAACCAGAGTCTTTCTCTGTTTGTTGTGTTAACTTGAATGGCCACTTGGGCTTATGTTTGGTAAATATTTTGGAAGCTGAGTTAAGCAGAGCCATGTGTAGAATCCATGAGTCTGGGATTTAGAGAAGCGTAACTAAACTTGCCTACTAAGCATTGTTTTGCAATTTAGAATAATAGAAGAGTTCACCTGTATCTCCCTACAAAATCCATTCTACAATACTTAAGCATTAAGTAATGCATGAAGGAATCTATCTCTGAGAGCAATTTCTTGGCACTGTTAATTCTTTCCTTTTTGCTAGATAAATGGTGAGTTGTGCTGTTATTTAACTTAATGTCATTCTCTAATAAGTGCAGCACAAATGATCTGGATACTTTATGAAGTCTCTGGGTCTATCGACTTCAGCGTGGGATTTGTCTGCATGTTCCCCTTCTGCTCTCTTAATACCACCCAGGCCACAAAGTGCCTCCTTCTTCTAGACAGTGTGACAAGCGAGTACTCCACGTGGAATGCAGATTGTGAAGGCTTCTCCCCTTTATGGTAGAAAGGGACTGGTGTCATTGAGCAGGACTAGAAAGGAATGAATTGCCAATGCAGTTACATCTATCAAATGATTCATCTTCCAAATGTTAGCTTTAGGCAGCTTTCCCACTGGCAGAGGGCAAAACCCAAGAAACTCTAACAGCAATCAGATCCTCTTACAATCTAGATTGGGTGCTGTCCTGCTGCTACAGGACATCCATCTCTACAAGTCTGTGCTGCACAGCAAGCGTGTAATATGATTGAGAAGTACTCACGTATGGGCTTACAGGGTTACTGGCTCTTTAAGCAGTGCTGTGGCTTACTCTGCAGTTGCACTGTGAACAGCGTACGTTCTTCCCATCTTCTGCTATCACAGCGGTACTGTATTAGTCAAAACCACCAAGTACTCAGCTTTTTGCCTCCTAGCATCTCTTGTGCTTCATTCGAGTTAAATTCTGTTTATGCTTTAATGGTTTTTGGATGGCCCTAAGTCATAATTGTCAAAAGAAAAGACATAAATTAGGCACTTACATCAACTTTAATGTAAATGTTAATGCAACATAGGTTAATAGCTTCAGACAAAGTCTGGAACAGCTGTGATTTTCACCAGGTGAAATAATTGTAGTTTCCACTTTCTACTACAGTTATGTACAGTGCATGCCTGTGACAGTTTTTGCCTAAGTTTTGGTCTTTTCTTTAGAACTTGCCGATTTATTTATTAAATGTCTAGAAATCTTGCTTCTATGTAACTCATAAAATCATAATATGAGCAGTACTTTTCATTGCATTTCATTGTAGGGTTTCCTATTTTGTTTACTGCTTCAAAATGAATGACTACTAGACCACGGTTACCTGTTTTAAATTCATTTCAATAGTGAGAGATCATGCAAACAGCAACCATGCTTAAATCAGCTGTTTAAAAGAATGCCAATTTTATAGCTTATATTTTTTTCTTTTTTTCTGGTCAATTGGTTGCAAAATGTTTGAAATTCGGTATTTTGCAAAGGCTACGAGAAGTAAAACTTCACAGTATTTCAAACAGATGCTGAAAAATAGAGGCATAAGTCCAAAATCAGAGCTTACAACTCAGAGCAAAATGCTGTTAACAAATCTCCGTAACATCTGCTCTTTTATATATGTATCTCTTTTCTGTCGCTGTGAATTTTGCCTCACATTGATTCTGCTTGATGTCAAGAGATCTTTCAAAAATGCCACTAGCCTATGACTGTTGCCTGTCCCTAGGAAATGGGCTTCCAGCATCCATAGAATACATACTGCCTGTGTCACACAGTCTGTAGATCCGCATGTGGGTGTTGGAAGTGCTACTTGCTGGCTTGTTTTAATTAATGCCATGAGTCTCGTACAATCCAGGCAGCTTTTTGGTACCCAGCGAAGTTAATGATTTCCTTTTGAGTGGAGAGAACCTGCTTGTATTTCTTCTCTTTAATAAGTGTGTCCACAGCACTGGAAAGTTTCCTAGCAGCGTTATCCTTTGCTCCAGACCCTGTAGTAAGCAAGCGGGTTACTTGACAGAAACGCTTCAGGGAAAGTTTTGTGCCTGGTGATAATAATGGGAAGATTACCAACAGCTTAATGGAGACTAGTATTTCCAGCTTGGCTCCTAAACTAATTAATGTCATTTTTGGGGGTTTGAACTTGATTTCCATGGGGTGGGAAGAAGGGAGGAGGAAACATTTCTCAGAGTACTCTTTTCTGGTATACACTTGGTCAGTTTTGTCTTTTGAAGCCACAGCACTATTGCTAGTTTGTGCTTGTAGAAGACTGTAATGACTGGGGGGCTGGTTATTATTTTTTAAGAGCTTCAATATTTTATTTTGGAGCATTTTTCTTTACGAGTTCATAAGTATGCCAGTATGCTGATGAAGCTAGTGAACAGCTGATGTGGAAGAAATGGGTAAATAAAACATTGACATAAGCAGTATGAATGCATATTAAAGAGCTTAAATTTGCACTGGGCAGATCTCAGCTCTGCTGTGGTAAGCAGTATGGGGCAGAGAGCAGGCCTGTCCCTTCGTCTTGGGGCTTCTGGTGGAGGCCTGTCAGCAGTCTGCTTCCTGGTTTTCAGCACTGCCCAGACCTGGCTCATGGAGCTCGTGGTTAGCTTTTGGCTGTTAGGCTATATTCTCACGTTCCTTTTTCACTTGTGGATAATGTCAGCTTTTGGTGTTGTACTCAAAATGGACATCAGGCTTCAGTTATTAGAGTATTCTGGAAATCAGCAGGTACTTGGTTCTAGCACTGCAGTCACAAGGCACGCTTGAAAGGAATTGCAGTCGCTCCAGTGCACAGCCATACTTCTGCATGCCTCTGAGCAGACAGATCCTGCTTCCTTAATTAAGAAATGATGATATCGCTCTGAAGTAACACATCTGAACCCACTCTCATCTACAAGGAAATTGGCTTTAAGATAAAATTTTCCTTCAGCCTTGCAGTTTTGATCCTGTGGCTGTAGTGAATGTCTTGTTTAATAGTCTTTTTGCTTCCCTATATCCAAAATTTTTTCAGTTGTTTTAGTGTCAATTAACATCACAACTTTTGCTCCTAATCTGTTTGTAGTGGACTGGATTTTACTGTTCGTATGCATAGCTAATAAGGAAGTAATTGCCGTAACTCCGGCTCCTATTAAGACCAAGAGAATTGTTTGGGAACGTTCTAGGGGAAAGTTTTTTGCTTTAAGCTGTAATCCCATGGCTTAATTAAGTTCCAGATCTGCGACTTGAATTCATGCTAATTAAAACAGGAGTTGTCATGTTAGAAATACTACTCAATATCAAAAGTGCAGCATATAAAATATTACTCAGTGATATACACTCTCTCTTGTAGTTGGTAATACAGTTCATTAGTTTGGAATTTGCACGTTTTTCCTTAATTTATTTCAAATGGGGGAAAAATATTTCTATATTTCTGATTAAAAAAAAAAACTTTTTTTCTTATGTTAATAATTCCATCCTAAATTAATAGAATATTCTAAATTGGAGGGAAAATGTATTTTGTGAATAATAAAGTCATGATGTCACCATATTATATACGCAGTGGGAAAAGTAAGACAACAGCACCGTTCTGTGATGCAAAAATGATCACAAGAAAAATAAACTATTTTATAGGGTATATAATGAAAGACTGGGAAAGTTCTAAACTTATGAATCAGTACAAGCTGACTGCTTCTGTTTTTTTACAGTAAGATTAAGGCTTCATTTCTATTTATTTTCACTCTGATACATTTTTCAAAAATCATGTCCTTAGTTCCTTTAACATGTTGGTAATCTGTCAAAACCCAACAAAACATCACACAAACATCATTAGAAGTGCATGATGCGGTTAGTGCTTTAAATAATAGGATGTGGGGAATATTGATGTTGAGAAGCAGAAGCAGCAAACTTCCTTAGAGCAATAAATTGAAGGGGAGGAGTTGGAATGCTGGTGGTAAATCAAGTCAATTAGGAAGAAAAATGTACCCAAGAGGGTACATGAGGTTCTTTCAGATGGGAAGCTGAAAAGAATGTACTGTTTCCATCTAGCCCCAGTAACTACTTCAAACAGATGCATATGTGAGAGTAATTAGTACTGTTGATGCTTTCCAGATAGTTGTTGTGATAGTCAATTAACAATTGAATAACCTATTCAGTGCTTCTTTTATTTTGCTTTTCTGTAGACAAAACATGGATGCACACTCCTGAAGCCCTATCAAAGCATTATATTCCCTATAATGCAAAGGTAAGAGTATATGAAGTTATTTTGTCTTCTTACCTTTAAAGCACAGGGCATTCTAACTTGCTTTTCATTTGAAAACTGCAGAGACGTGGAGTAGCCGAATAGCAAGGAAACGCTTAGTAAATAGAAGTCTATTTTGCAGATGAAATTATTTCTTAACTAATGGTCACGATTCTGTTTCTGTCTGAAATGTTTGAGTTATTACAAAGGAAACTGGTGTTTCTCTTCTGCTTGATCCTCTGTTTCCTTTTAGCGGATTCCAAATGGATGGAAATTCTGACTGCAAGGGAATTTAATATCAAACTCTTTTCTTACAGTGTGTAAAAATTAAAATTAATAACATAGGATTGTTTTGAACAATAGCAAAGACAATGAGTAGCAATCCTGTCTTCTGGATACATTGAAATGTCAAATGCTCTCAGAATATGGTAGAATAATAATGCGATTTTAGCGCAGTAAAATCACAAGTCTTGTTCTAATGTTCTTTTATATCAGCTACAATGAAGTTCTGTAATGGTATTTTAATTAACCTAATGACATCTGTTCACAGGAAATGCATTTTTCCGAAATAATTTTTAAAAAATGGTCTGCCAAAAGGAGTTGGGAATATATGCTATCCAATATAACTGGGACAAAGTGAGTTATTACTTGTCATTTTACTGGGAGTGTATTGCAGTAGGATTGCACCATGTTGTGTTCTGGATAAAGTTATTTATTATCAATCATCTCATAATTGTTTGGGGTTTTTTAATTATCTTTTTAACATAAAATTGACTACAACTTCTCAGACCAGAGCTCAGTTTCCTATACTGGTATTCCCTACTGTTGTATATGCAGTTTTCTTTTGCTTAACGTTACCACCCAGTGAGCAAACATTTGTAGTGGAAATTTTAATCTCCTTCTAGTAGGTGCTGGGTAAACATGTTTTTATTCTATGTTCTCTCAACCTGAGTTTTTGACCAAAGAGCGTATTACCAGATGTATCACCATTTAACTGGATAGCCTTGGCAGATAGCTTGGCTTTTGTATTAGACTTTTGAGAGCAAGGAATACCTGCCAAGGAAAGCGCGCCATAAGTTTTAAGAGCAAGTTGAGACTATGAGTTCTATTAATGCACTGAAGAACGTTAGTTCATTTGTGGACTTTTTTTATTAGAAAGAGTTTTCTCTCACCTTCCTTGTCTCATTGTTATTCTTAATGTATATGTTATAAATAGGAGTTGTGAGTATGCAGAAGAAAAATTTAGCGTAAAGATGGTAGTGATGGAGTGATGCTAACTGCAGAAAGCAGCGTCAATAACTGCCTAGGCAGAGGAAGAGAAATGGGAAATTGCCTTTCAAATGAAATATGCTGTATTTAGGTTAATGAGAGTCCCAATGTCTTATACGTTCTCTGTTGGTTCAGTGTTGGTTTGGACCTCATGGGGACTCCTGCGCTGTTGCCTCTGAGCTCTGTTAGAAATGTCACGGGGAGCTTTAATGTACTACATCGTTTTTTTTTAAAGGTGACATTTTATCTATTTGCTTTAAATGAGGTTTTCACCTCAATCCTCAAGCACAGGTTTTTTTGTCAAGTTTTGCAATATCTTTTTGTTTAAGAGAAGACAATGGTTATATTAATATATCATTTGATTTATGTAAAGTCTTGATTTTTAACTAATACGTCCACATGATTGCATACCTTGGAACTAGATCATGAAGTAATGATTAAAGACTCAGGCAGAATCTATAAAGCAAAAATAAGGACATACGATAGGTTTCACTTTGTTTTGTTTTTTCAAATGTTGATTATTTTTCTCCTTCCAATTCTATAACATTGTATCCATACAACTTTTTTATTTATTGGGTAGAAATGACAATGCTTTTCCATCTGATTTCTTTCAAAGGTAATTATTTGAGTGAAAAAAAATAAAGATGACATGTTCAGAAAGTCAAATGTAGTTGATGACAAGCAATAGCGGAGGTGTTCTTTTTTCTGTGGGCAAGTGAGCTTTGTTCTGCTGCACAGTTCCTTGAATACAAATTACTTAAGAGGAAAAATCATGTTTTCTCTTCCTTATTAGGTACCAAAAGCTGGTGCTAATCTTATGAGATTATCAGAAAAAAATACTAAAAAAGAAATATATCTAGAAAAGATGGGGTTTTGGTTTTTTTACTTGATTCTTTAGACATAATCCTAAAAATTAGTGAAATCTTGTTGATAAAAACGCAGTCCGTGTGTTAACTGCTGACTTAGAAATAACAATTCTAATCAAGGCAATTAAATGTTAAAAGCCACCTGCAATATTACGGAATTGTTCTCTTTTGTACAAATTTGGACAAGTGTACTTAATTTGAGGTTAGTAATGTCTGTTATCTCCACGGATGTGCGTCCTTGGGATGGTCTCTGACAATAATCCTCTTTGCAAGAAAACGCAGTGTTGTTTCCTCTGCAAATAAAATCCAGGACCCACAAGTTTCATAAGAAACAACCTAGACAGGAAGGAGTCCTGAATCTTGCTGTCTTTCTGAGCATACCCACTTCTCATGTTATTTCTTATACAAAGATGTCATGCTTTCCAGAGTGGTTTGGATACAGCATGAATTGATGAGGGATTTGGAGCGTTTAGATTTGATGAGGGGCGTTTGAGTGGGTTATATTTCAGTATGGAGGTGTAACGTGGGCCTACTGAAGTGACGATCTTGCAATCCATTGCCTTGTGAACTCCTGTTGTTCATGAATATAATGCTCTGACTGAAAATATATTGGTCACACAGCTTTTTTTATTTTTCAAAGAATTCATTTATAATCTTGGTAGTAATGGCTCCACTGTAAAATACAGAGACATTTAGGTGCAACAGCACAGGAGTTTTCACCTAACAAAAGCTATTTATGTTACCAAGACATGCAATTATAGCTCAAACTAAAGTCTCAGTTTTTCTTCTGCAACGCTCCTAAATAGGAACAGATGTTTGTATTATTTTCTGTACTGTGGAGGGGGAAAGAAGAGCTCTCTTTTGCCCTCAAGTTAATTCTCTTGCCTTTTGGCCAGTTCTTTTCTCTAAAACAATGTGTGAGCAATGTGAGGCTTCATAACAAAACCTGACTGCAACCTTAAAAAATGGACTGACTGTTGTCATCACGTAACTGATACTGCCCTGAAGGATGTCTTTTTGCTAAGCCACTGCTCTAAACAGCAAGAATTTTACTGTATCTCTTTGTAGTTAATTGCATATATGCTACCAAGATTCCCTGTATTGTCACTTAGCTATTTTTTGGTTTGCACCAAATCTCTACATGTTCATCTTTCCGCTTTGTAGATTAGAGGTTCTGCTTTGTAAGTCTAGTGTTTATGTTGGCTCCTAGCAGCCTGTGGAGCCAGTAGCTTTGACCTTATAAAAGACCTGGGAAGCTGCTTTTTTTGTGTAGCAACATGGCATGTTAAACACTTTGGAGTTTATTTTACCAAGAGGTAAGCTGGCTTCCTAGTTTTTAGGCTTCTGCTCTCTTGGTGTCCCGCCTTTGAATATCTGAATCATATCTGTTATCAAAAGCATACTGTCATGACATAAACTGCGCTCCTACTACCAAGTGATGTAGCTGTACTAGCAAATTCTCCTTCTTCCCTCAGCAAGCATATTGCAGAATGATTGTGTGTCAGTAAAAATAATTATGAAAGAATATCTAAGAGAAAATTTTATATAGGTTTTTCCGAAGTAAACAAAGGTATAAGGTATGCTATTAAAAGTCTACTTAAATTTATATGGTGAAATTAGATATAGCAAAATACTCCAAACAGAACAGAATAGTGTTGCAAATTAGAAACTAATGAAATATAAGAGGGCATTATAGGAAATCATTCATTTTTCATGCATTAAATTTATTATAATTAATAAGTGAATTTAAATTAATTTTCACTAGTCTCAAAATGCGTTGGATGTAACAAAATAAATGTGTTTAACCACAACAATAAGTGAGTATTATGAAAATATTCAAATGAAGTAGGGAAACAGCAAGTTATAATTTCATAAGTAAACGGAAATCTGAATTACTTGTTATTTCTGATACATTGCAGTCATTGAATTTAGGGCTGCTTATTCCAGGCCTGGAAAAAAACATGTAAATAAAGCATCTGAAGACTGAAAGGGATACTCTCCAAAGACTTCTCTGCCTTGGGAAAAGGAATCTGTTCCATTTTGCTTACAAGTTCACACACTTAGGAGAATGGTAGGAGAGAAATGTTATATCCATAAATACTCTGCAGAAGAGATGACTGTCAGGCAGGAGGATTGTATGTAAACTTCCAGCAGCAAAAAGCATCATCTCATATAGGTATCTTCATGAGGGGAGCTGCCTATAAGTCTCGAGCACTGAGTAGTTCCAGTTGCTGGTTTTAGTCTATGTGTAAACAGAAAGTTTTGGCTTCCTTAGAACCTTCACAGTCATTAAGATCCTCAGAAGGCTCTGTGGTTTGGAATTCCGTGGTATGCCTTGCCTGAGATTATGCCGCCGGTTTGTAAAAAGACAAGTATTACGTCTGCATCTCCGGAGCCTCAGCCTAGTCTTCGGAGTGCAGAACCAGACCTTACCTCCAGTCAATAGAGTATCGCTGTACCATAATGGAAGTTGTTGGGTATTTGCAGGCAATTGTAGACCTCTATCTGCATATGAATGCACAGAGGTTCAAAGCTGCATGAATGCATGCTGTGAATGCTTGAGTAACTCTCAATGCCCAGCACATGTAAGCATGTCAAGGCCATCTGCAGGAATTAGTGGGCATGTGCCTTATGGTGTCTGTTTATCTGCTCCTAGGGGTTTGTGTTTTGCATCCATTTTCATTGTCTGATGGCTTCGAAAAATACAACTTTTATAATTAGGGTACCAGTTTATTGTATAACTAAGTACTGGCTGAGGAATTTAGAAAAAAAATTAGAGGAGCAGCTCTGCATTTTTGACATATTTACGGCTGCTTTCCAGGTGTCTGTCCCTTTTATTTACACGTGAAATACCCAGCTACTCAGCCTCAGGCTCTGCAGATTACTCTTCTCTAGAAGTTGTCTTGCTTCTAGGGAGGAATAAATTCATAAGTTTGAGTGATTTCATTCTTTCTTTTTTAAGGTCCATTTCTGCATGCAGCTTATAGAAATAGCTTTAGGTTTTACTGAAACTCCCAGTGCCATGCTTAAACGAAGTATTCTCTCTCATCTATATGCTTTAAGAGATATATTTGGTCCAAGAAGTTAAAATTTTGCCAAGCTGGTGAACATCTGTTGGAGGTGAGAGGATGAGGTCTTTTGAATGCTGCAGTAAAATTATAGTGCTAATGCTATGGTGTAACAAATGAGTAGGAAGATGAAGATACATGTGTACTGAAAGCAGGGACAGGATTCATTTAAGTGCTTGACCTAACTTGTGATTTACAAATACTTCAGCTAATTTTAAGCCAAAGTGAACTGAAGTCAGCGTATGAGCCTGATACTCTTTTTGGTTGTATCCTTTCAGGTCTGTTGTGTTAATGGCTAGACTGTACAGTAACGGGGCTGCTACCCTAGAAAGCAGCCTATTTGCTGCAACCATCCTACAGCCAGACCTGGTGGGGCAGTTCCATCTGACTTCTCACCAGCTAAGAAAAAACAGAAATTTGTAGAACTGTTTAAAATAATGTATAATTTATTTTTTTGTCTAAGATAAAACTTTCAGTAGATTTTAATTGCAGGAGTAAGATCTATTCTTCAGAGCTCTCATCCTTTATCAGGTTCAGATCATGATCTCTTAGTCACTTAAATTTTCTAAGCAGTGTATGACTTCAGTTATAAGTATGAAACAGATTCCTGATGTAAATAAGACTTGGAAGCTATAATTTCATGGCAAGAAAATAAAAAGTAGATCGTACCAATTAATAATAGTATATCCAACGTAGAATCTGAGAGGTGTTTTAGGACCCTTTCTCACTAATGTATTGTATTCATACTTTTCTATAGTGAAACAATCCAAAAACAAGCTGGCCAGTAACCTACCACAGTTTTTAAATTCTTTTCTGGAGAGTTGGGAGCAGATTCACTTTATATGCCGCCGTATATTGTCTTATGCCCATGCTGTTTAGCAATTCAGCTGCTTAGTTAGAGTCTTGTTCTCTCCCGCTGACTTTACGAGCTGTCTAACTCTAAATGCTCTTGTCAGAAAAACTGTATTTTTGGGGAAAAAAAAAAAAAGCCACAGCTTTAGATACATTCTCGTAGGAGGTCCAAGGATCACTTATTTGGTACTGTAGATAAATGTTAAAAACTGTAATCTGGATGAGCAATATAAAACTGCAAGAGATATAGTACATTTTTGGATGCTGAAGCACAATTTTTAGAAAGATTGAATGCCTTTTTCTTGAAATATTACCGAGTTGTCTTTTAGCTACAGTTAAATTTGTATTGGGATTTGCTTTGGCATTGAAATGTACAAATTGGGTTGGAAGGGACCACTGGAGATCATTCACATGATTCCTACCTGGAAAAGTGAAAAAGGCCTAACTTGAAAATCATTGGGGCANCTCAGTATCTACTATCAGAGCTACTGCGTAGAAAACAGGAGCAAAGCAGTAATGGAAAAACCTAGCCAAAGCTAATTCTCACTTTGTTTCTGTCCTTTGATATATCTCTCCTGTCGTGTCCATTATCTCTTGCATGGACTTCATGTATAACTGTTTGTTATACAAATTATAATTTTAATACTGGAACGTGAAGAGCAGATAATCTATAGTAACAAAAGTTAAACGAATGTTCAGATTATGTTCAAAATGTTTGTTGCATGAAATAATTCTTTCAAGCTTCTAGTATGCTAAAATTAAAGCACAGTTAATTATTCTTTCTCCAGAGTAGTTACTTTCTGGTGTACTGTTTGTTCTCCGTTTGACAGCTGTAAGAGATTATTATTTTATACCATTGCCTCAAAGCTTGCTGAGGAGCACTGATGGACAAGTCCAGGCAAGTCCTGGACAGAGGTTGAGAAATCTTTTGTCTGAGGGGCGCCGATGGACAAGGCCAGGGGCAACGAGAGAGAGATAAGCTGCAGATTAATGGCCGGGAGGCACTCTTTTGTGTGGGCTCATCTCGAAGGAGCTGGCCCTCTCGGGAGGTGCTGCACATGACTCTTACCCAAGCACTCAGGAATGCCACATTGGCAGAAGAAGAAGGATAAAAAAGGGACAAGCAACCATGGTTTTTAGGGCTTTCTGGAAACAGATTCCTCATGAAGAACAAGAAGGGTTTCTGACAAACAGATTCCTCATGAAGAACAAGGAGGGTTCTTGACAACGGAAGCCTTGCGACCTGCCTCCCTCCCGGACTTGCTTTGTGCTCTGCCTGCTTGCTTCCTAAGGCCGGCCATGCTGCTGCTGCTCTCTCCTGAAGAAGAAAGGTGTCTGCCATCAGATCCCTCGCTATGGAATGCCTGCATGCTGATGGACTCTCCTGGGCCTGCTACCTGAGGCCTGCTGCTTCTACCCGGACTTACCCCGCGGCTTCTTCCTGGACCTACCCGGTACCTGCACCGTCTTGCTGCTTAAGACCAGCCACGCTGCTGCTGCTCTCCTCCCCTGAGCCTCTGCCTGGACTATTGGAATGGCACACAACGGGACCTCTGCTGGATCCTGGTGGTGACTATCCCCGCTTTATGCAATTCTTGCTTCTTTCCTATCTCTTCTATTGCCCATCTTCCCTTCCCCATATCCTTAAGCAATTAAGATTTGTAATAAACCTGGTCGGACCAACATTTGAACTGTTGTTTCTTAATCTCACGTCAGGTATACATACATTAAAAGAACCTCATCTCCCTTCTATAAATTGGAGCGAGACAACGGCCCAGTGTTTCAGTGAAACAAGAAATAAAACAAGTCATTTGTTGTCATCAGCGTTACTGTAAGGCTCGCAGCATCGCAAGTCCTAAATTAGAAAAGCTGCGATGTCCTTAAAATTGGCACCTTCATATTTCAGATAAAGCTGGAAAATGACTTCAATAAACTGAGAGTACTGGACAATGGTTTCTTGTTCCTATTACTAAGGCTGTTTGTGTTTGAATGAGAGTTATGGTCCTGACTGTAACTTTTTTGTTTTATCCCACAAGGAATTCCTGTTTCTATGTTGATATTGTCACTGCGTGTTGCCATGGCGAGAGTGTGATACTGCAACTTCAGCATTAGCATTTTAGTGAAGGACAAAAGAGGCAGAAATGAGTTTAGAGGGAAGTAAACTTTGTTCACAACATTGAAAATGTGTATGCAATTCTGCTTTTTGTAAGATGTTAATATTTTTTCAGTACTAGAGAGTAACTTCAATACTTCTGTTTGTCTTATTAATGATTTAGACGTATATACATAAAAATGAATTACAATTTCTTCCACATCTTTTAGAGTTGATTTATGTTGAGCAGCAGCTCTAATGATTTTGTCTCTCAGTTCAACTGAAGAAATCATTGCCAGCTAAGCACTCAGAATTGCACAATCTCACCTTGAAATGGCACATGAAAACTCTTACTTGCTCTCGTACATGCTGTTTTGAAGGGAAAGAAAGTGGAGCCTGTGCTTCTCCAAATGCATGCCTAACACTGAAATCATCTGAGAAATACCTCTGAAGGAACAAGTGCTCTGTGAACGACATTGTGACCTGTTCACTCATGCAGCTCAGAGGTGCTCCCCTAGTTCAGCAGCCTTACTCCTTTAATGAAGTAGAGAGTTAATCGAAGTATTCCAAATTCTAGCTTCATCTTATTTATAATGCAGTTAGTTGCTGCCAGTCTATGAACTAGGATTTGTTTAGTTATCAAATACCTCAAAACGTGTCTTGTTTCTTTATCAGTGTTTTTTGTCAGCTCAGATCGTCTTCCATTATTCCTAGGGAGATTTTATTAGCCTGAACACTTGGAGCAGTAACAAAATCAACGGAACAGATGGAGCGTGAGTGTAGGAGGTTCAGGCTTTAACTTGCTATATTTTGTGAGGGGGAAAAAAAAAAGCTAGATTGCTTCCAGAATGCAAAGACAGCAGACCAGAACATGGTACAGTTACAGGAACAGTGATGTTATGAAAACAATCAGATTGATACTTAAGGCAAAGCAGAGCCAAAAACTAGGGCAGCAGTTTTGCAGTTTGTACTGGGGTGTTATGCTGATAACTCTTGAGAAACTGGCTGTGAGAACACCGGTGCTTGGTATCTTCATTGTGCTGTTTCCTTAATGGTAGCACCATGCCAGATTGTGAGCTTTTGTGCATTTTTGGTTTAGTGGGGTATTTTTGGGGTGTGGGATGTGTTGCAGGGTGTTCCTCCTCTATTAACTTTATGAGAACGATGAAATGAACTGTAACCAGAATTTGGGTAGGCTAGCAGTGTTGTATGAGTAGTAACAATGAAAACGTTTATTCACACTGCAGTGCCGTTCCCTCTAGACTGGCCGGTGTTGCTCCTTAGCATTCGCAGGGATTAAGCCAGGATTAAAGGAAAAGTGGTCTCTGCATTCTTAGCAGTTCATTTGACATCTTTGGAAAGGAATCTGTAAATGTAGACCTGTTTGTACTGCTTCAGTGCACCTGAGTGGAATATAGAAACTGCTGAAGCTGTACCTTACTGTTAATTCGATTAAATCACCATATTGTTATCTCTTTTATGAAAAAAAGAAGAACAAGGTGTCAGCTTCGTTACATTAAGGCATACATGTCCAACCCATGAGCCGCATGGGGTCACGGACAGCTAGTAATGTTGGCCCCACAGTAACGTAAGTTAAACGTTATTTTGTGATTTTTTTGAACAAAACTTTTTATGAGTCAGTTGCATATAGATCAAAAAGAGACTGAGTAGGTGACAATGGAATGCTGCAGAGGGCAGAGCACAGTGCAGTGTAAACTCCACCTTCCATGTCCACCACGTACAGTCAAATCAAAACTCACGTCTTATATGTTGCGTGTGCCTATACCCCTAGGCTTGTAAAACAAAATGATTGCTGACAGTAATATAATAATAATATAACAATAACAACAAATGTATGTCCTGTCAAGACACGTTTTGTTGTTTTTGTTAGGCAGACATGTAAGTTTTCTTATTTAATTATTAACCTTAGGCTTGTGTTATTTAATAAAATAATTTAAGGTAAGTTAACATGCTTATGTGAAAAAGCACGTTCAAAAAGCAAGGTCAAATGTCCAACTAATTTTGTGGGGGTTTTTGCCCCCTTTATTTTCTGTTTTAGTAAAAAGTATATATAAAATTAGTAATTTTGTTACTTACAAACATAAACTATATTATGTGTTTTATATGTGGCCCAAGGCAATTCGCCTTCACTCAGTGCAGCCCTGGTGAGCCAAAAGGTTGGACACCCGTATATTAAGGTACTTGAAAATATCTAGGATGTGGTGAAACAATAACATTTCAGTAAATATTGAGTGCTTAGTCTGACTTTATTACTTCCATTAAAAAAAAAAAAAAAGGATGCTTGAGTGAAATCCAATTCCTGTGGTGCAGAACTAAGTTTACTGCTTAATTATGGGCTTGTGAAGCTGAAAATCTGTCTGCTTTTTTATTGCATGCTTCTGAAGCTGAACGTTTGAAGTTTGATATAATGAATATGAATTACTTTAGGTGGATTCTTTACTCAAGGTAGAGTTTCCTAGAAACAAAAAGAGATGGTGGTAATACTTGTGCACTGGCAGCAATCCACTCAAGAATACAAATCTTCTGAATTGAGGTATTCTAGCAGTATTTTATTTCTTTGCTGACGAGTATCAGAAGCTTCAGGTTCTGAAAGGAAACACCAAGTTTCATAATTAGTCCTGTTTTCCCTGCCTGAGTACACGGTAAGCTCACGAAATAGTTCCTGTGAGCGTACAAGTACCCTTCCCTGCGCACCGACATGAACAGTTGTCATCTGCTTGAATAATCGCCTTCACTGAATGTCTGTTCACGAGTGATAACTCTTACAGGAATCAAGAAATACTGTGATACAAGACAACCAGCTTGGATTCGCTCAAGTCTGACCAACCAATGGCCTTATATTATGGCCTAGCTGCATCAGTAGACAAGGGAAGAGACACTGATGTCATCTATCTGGACTCGAGTAACTACTTTGACGTGGTCCCCTATAACATCCTTCTCTCTAAATTAGGAAGATATGCATTTGATAGGCAGACCATTAGATGGATAAGGATCTGGTTGCAAGATTTTATGCAGAGGATAAGTGGTCAGTGACTCAATGTCTGGATGGAGATGAGTGATGAATGGTGTCCCTCAGAGGTCAGTACTGACAGTGATGCTCTTTAAAATCTTCATCAATTACGTTAACAGTGGGATCGAGTGCACCCTCAGCACATTTGGGGATGACACCAAGCTGTGTGGTGCAGACAACACATAGAGGGATGGGATGCTATTCATAGAGTCATAGACAGACTGAGCAGTGGGCCCAGGTGAACCTCATGAGGTTGAACAAATCCAAGTGCAAGGTTTAGCAGCTGGGTCATGGCAACCCATGCTATCAGTACAAACTGGGAGATGTAAGGATGGACCGCAGCACTGTCAAAAAATAACTTGGGAGTACTGATAGATGCCTTATCCCTGGAGACATTCAAGGTCAGGCTGGGCAGGGCTCTGAGCACCTGATCTAGCTGTAGGTGTCCCTGTTCATTGCAGGGAAGTTGGACTAGCTGACCTTTATCAGTCTCTTCCAACTCAGATGATTCTGTGATTCAGAGTTGTCAGTTCTTTTAGTTCTTAGTGGTCAGGAACTAATAGGTGAGTGATGTTGGAGGACTGTAGCAGGTGGTGAGCATGTTAAGTATCTGTGACCAGAGCTGCCGTGGTCATTTGTAGTCAAGTCACAATTAAGTGTTGGAACTGTTTTTATTTTCATTATATTATTATAAGATTTTCATTTTTTTTTAAGTTCTTCATTTTATGCAGTCTCTAAGCAAAGGATTCTTACATGTAATGGATGTAGAACATACAAAGAAGGAATGCTGTCGAGAAAATGCATGTTCTAGTTGCAGCCAGGGAGTATGTGCTAAATTACTTTTCTCTAGAGTTAAACTCGCTCGTACTACCATCTTCCCCTTCCTTTTTTCCCTGAACTTTTTCTTTTCATGCCAAATATTCTTTCTGATTTGTGTTTTTCATTTTGTTTATGTATCAGCAGCTACAGGAAAGTGCACCTATGATGAAAAGTAAAACAGGCCCTCAAGGAAAAAATTTCTGAATGCTTAAAATCTTCCTTTTTCAGCACTTTACCCACATGTCAACAGCTTCTTAAATGTTTTCTAATAATTACTTGAGCTTATGCTTTTTTTTTTTGCTCAAACCTGGATTACCAGTCAGGGACGTTCCTATGACTGTGCCTATGTGCCCCCACTAGGTACTAAATGCTCTCTTAGAGCAGCATTTAATCTTTCCAGCTCACAGGTCTGCAAGGCAGTGCCACAGAGCTGCTTTTTCCTCTTCCAGTTGTTTGAGGAGGTAGCAAGACTGCCTGCAGCTGTGTTTATTCTCAGTTTGCCTGTGGCTAAGACCTGGGTAGCTGCTGGGTGGCTGATAACAGTGTGTGCTGTGGGACTGCAGTTTACAGCCCCCCCCTGCTCTGTTATAATCTTTAGATTCAGCCTGACAGCTCTGCAGGGTATGGTACAGTTTGAGATGCCCTTCTGAAATGCTCTGTAGAGATTGATGGACTGAAAAACACTAACTGTTTTTCTTGTTTGGTTGTTATTTTCTATAGTAACAGTGCTGACAAGATAAGCTTTTTACCTTTTCTGCTTTTTTTTTCTACTCTAGCCTGCTTCTATCTTCCTTGTGGTGGTGCTCGCTGTGTTTCGTAAGATTATTTTACCTTTGAGATTAGATATTTTTATGCAGAGAATATCTCTGGTACCGTGTCGCAGTCTGATTTTGTTTCAAATCTGTCCGCGTTGATAGCTTTGCAGCACATTATCACTGATACTCTGGAGAAAGCCTAAGTTTTGATTGCTTAGAAATTGTTTCCTATATATTCTTCTGAATTTCTGCTTACAAGCAAGCTGGTTAATATTAATTTATGCTCCTATTGCATTCCCTGTGCTTGTTAGTTTTTCCCATCTGGCTATGGATTAAAATGCAGTGGCACTTGAGGAGTGTGACCTTGTGTAATTATTCTCGTTATTTTGCCTTGAAAATTATACCAAGCTAGATTTACCTAACTTGGACCAAGTTTAAAGTCTTTTCTTAGTGAGTGGCTATGTAATTTCTCGTCACGTCTAACTGTAGGTTACAGTTGGGTGAAGTCAAGATTAGGACTGCCATATGTCCTCAGTTTCTCTGCCACCTTTACTGCACTATCTCCACATATTTCTGTCTCCAACCACTCTGGTTCCTGCTGAGAACTTCATCTGTGCCTGCTGAGGCATTCTGCAAGATCATGCTCAAGGGTCTGTGTTCTGTAGATCCCTCAGCTGAACTGTTCAAGGGCCTGGGAAGCTGTACTGATCAAATTCTTTTCTTTGTTTGTCAGTCATTGCAACGGATTTGAAGACCGTGATTATCACTAACACGTTATTTAGTAGAGAATTCTTAGTTATTGCATTTCCAGCAAACAGAAGAAAATTAAACCAGTGTAGCTTGTTGGTTTAAGCAACCAGAAAGATTGCTTTAAATGAAGCGCAACTTGTTTTACATCATTGCATCTGGAAGATTCTTTAGTTAAGAGTTATCTGATCGTTTTATGGCCATTTCTTTAATGCGGTCTTTTTTGTTAATGTTTCAGTAGCTTATCAATTATTTTTAGATTTCTTTATATTTTACTTACCGTATATATTTTCACCTGTGTTGTCTCACTTGCTTTGGCTTAACTCTTGTGATGGATGAAATACCCAGTAATGTTTGATTTCCATTAAAAAGCACTTACTTATCGCGTGCTCAGTTCTTTTTTGCAAATAGTACTGGAGCGCTCCCTCAGAAAAATGGCAATTGTTTTTCCTCTGCTGGAGTCACCATTTGTGCCTGATGTTATGCATCAAGCTGGGGCGATTCAGAGAACATTCCCATGTCTAGGGTACATATCTCCATGCTCTCATGCAGTCAGTTTGATTTTTGCTCTCATCTGAGCAGTAGTCATGCCTGAGACAGATGCTTGTTTTTAAGGTGTTCAGCAGAGGTGGTATGTGGCTGCTCAACAGCTCACTTTCTAAATAGCAAACATCAGTGAGGGAAGAACAAGCCTCAATATATTTTAGAGAATCACAGCTCCCCCAAGGCTGAAATCCAAACGTTTCTGTACTCTAGCAAAAACTTTGTAGAGAACCAAAGAAGCTTTTACAAGTGTTGGGTTTGACTGTAGGGAATGGGAAGAGAAGGAAGTCAAAATAGAGTTGTGTGTTTTGCAGTCCATGCTGTGTGCTTCTGTTTGACAGTAAAGACGTGTACTCAAGGCTGAATAAACAGTCTTTGTATCTTCAGACATGATGAGCAGNAAAAAAAAAAAAGCCACAGCTTTAGATACATTCTCGTAGGAGGTCCAAGGATCACTTATTTGGTACTGTAGATAAATGTTAAAAACTGTAATCTGGATGAGCAATATAAAACTGCAAGAGATATAGTACATTTTTGGATGCTGAAGCACAATTTTTAGAAAGATTGAATGCCTTTTTCTTGAAATATTACCGAGTTGTCTTTTAGCTACAGTTAAATTTGTATTGGGATTTGCTTTGGCATTGAAATGTACAAATTGGGTTGGAAGGGACCACTGGAGATCATTCACATGATTCCTACCTGGAAAAGTGAAAAAGGCCTAACTTGAAAATCATTGGGGCATTACAGAGCTTTATACAGGTGAGCTTTAAATTCCTGCAAGGTCAGAGATGTGCAACCTCTGGGTAACCTGTACTACTAAATCGTAGTCACTGTCAAGCTTGTTTTATTCATTTCTAGTTGTAATTTCTTTTGCTGCAGCTTGTGGCTCTTAGTCTTACAGAAGTGTGCACGCATACCAGCCCTGTCAAGTTCAGGTTGAACAAGCACTGCCCTCTCAGCTTCTCACTGTATTTCTTAAGTGTTTTGTTACACCTAGATGCAATGTAGGTTTTGTGTTCTTAAATAATGGCTTATTGTTGCTTTATTTCATCTTGAGGTGCAGAGCTGCTAAAGCATGGAACACCTAAAATTTGTATGATTGCAAAGGACAGTTAATATATAGGAAACTTTTTTCTGGCTTGAGGCTTTTTATATCCTTTCACTGGTTTAATCTCCAATATATGTTGGTTATTTTGGGTAAGTTGGAAAATTTGCAGCAGGAGATGACATAGAATTGATTTACTTATTGTGCTCTGCAGTTAGGAAGACTTATGCTGACGGTGTGATTAACAATACAGTCGTTGTGAACTCTATAGTATCTGAGACCTACGTGTTCTAAGTATGTTAGATCATAGAATCCTAGAATGGCTTAGGCTAGAGGAGACCTTAGAGATCGCATAGATCCAACCCTGCTGCTATGGTCACGGTTGCCAGCCACTAGATCAGGCTGCCCAGGACCCCATCTAACCTGGCCTTGACTGTCTCCAGAGATGTGAACAGGGAAACTTGTTCCACCTCCTCACCGCTCTCTGAGTAAAAAATTTCTTCCTGAGATATAATTTAAATTTTCACTCATTTGTTTCAAAGCCATTCCCCCTTATCCTATTGCTATTGGACCGTGTAAAAAGTCTGCCTCCTTCCTGTTTGTAAAATCCCTGCAAGTATTGGAAGGCCATGATGAGACCTCCTTAGAGCCTCTTCTTCTCCAAGCTAAACATGCCCAGTTGCCTCGACCTTTTTTCATAGAATAGATGCTCCAGACTTCTGATTGTTTTCGTGGCCCTCCTCTGGACCCGCTCCAACAACTGTGCATCCTTCCTGTACTGGGGGCCTCAGTGTGGGACGCAGTACTCCACATGGGGCCTCAAGGGCAGAGTAGAGGAGGGATAATCACCTCCTTGTCCCTGCTGACCACACCTTTTCTGATGCAGCCCAGAATGCTGTTGGCTTTCTAGTTTTTAAGAGCACACCGCTGGCTCATGCTTTTCATTCATCAGAACCTTCAAGTCCTTTTCTACAGGGGTGCTCTCAATGAGTTCTCGCAGATTATACTCATACCTGGGATTGCCTTGACCCAAATGCAAAACCAACGTTCTTGAGATTTTGTTGCATACATAATAATTGCAATAATTATTCTATCTATTAATTTTGGTATAGAAGAGTTAGGAATGTAGGACAACTTTTCATTGAGATGTTAATCCAACAAGTTCTGAGAGTATAAGAATATATTTCTATATACGATATACAGAGAAGGCAAGTATAAGTTCTTTTATGGTAGTAATAGCAATCCTCTTTCAACAGCAGTTCTTCATAATATGGCATCTACTATTGAATACAGCATCTAAAGCTGGTTTCTCAAGTAAACATTAAACAAAAGTTTAAAAATAAGCTTTAAACATGAACGCATTGCTGCCCTTTCCATTAGCTGTCTCAAAGCTGAGCAATTAAATTGTTGAGACAAAGGCTCAAAATCCGTATAACTTTGTAACAACTCACTCTTCTTCAGTGTTCTCTTATTCGATAGAAAAAAGAATACGTGTTAATTATAGATCTTGACTATAGAAAGATACTTGGAATGCTCAGTTCCTTCAGTTTGTCAGCCCAGAAAAAAGCAGACATCACAAGGATAACAGGCACTGAGTGACTCGAATGTCTGCCCGAGGCAGCTGAACAACACTCAGGTTTGTCCAAATAAAATTAACAAAAGATACTACAGCTGCATGCAAGGAAAAAGGACAGAGCTTCTACAGGCCTTACAGTCAGCAAAGTATGCACAACTCTCTCTGCATCCTTTTCTGTTCTTTATCTGTTGCTGATATTTATTCCCTTGTCTCTCCTGAAGTCTGCTTGAAACTACCAATTAGCCTTCTTAGCATGACCTCCAGGGATTCTTTCTGTGCAGTTATACCCCCATGTGAGCTATCAGCTCTAAGAATGTGAAGTTTGCTTAAGCAAACTTTCTAGCCTCTGGACCATCAAGTGAATTGCAGTCTGACACTTGAACTAATAGGCTGTAGAGTTCAGACATCTGGATTATTGTACCTGTGGGCTAGGTGGCCTATAACTGTTTATGGATTGTTCTTGCTTTAAATTAAAATCAGGCCTGTGGGTGAATTAACTCCTTCTCTTTTCTTCTCTTAATTTTACTTTCAACATAGCTGTGTATTTCTGTTTTCTCAGCCTTTGCTGCATTTGTGGAGATGTTCCTTCTTAAATCTACTCTTCACTAAAAAAACATCAGGAAATAATCCCAAAATAAACTGGAAAATATAAATCATAGAAATAGAACTGGATCATGGAAAACATGAGATTGGCACAACTTTCTGAACAGGAACGTCTGTAAAGGCATAGTAAAGCCATGTCTTTAAAACTGAAATAAGACTATAGAAATGTGTTCAAGAATCAGGCTAAGCAGCATGTAAAATTTATTCACCACTCTGCAAAAAAAATAAATAAATAAATAAAAAATAAACACGTGCTGATCTTCTCTATGAGGATTCATCATCAAGAAACCATTGGACAAGTTGCTAGCTGCAGTCTATGACTTCGTGAACTCTGCTAGTTAATAATGTAAGCAGTCAATAGCAGATTCTGAATGGTAAGGGGTGTTTGTCTCAGGAATGCCCCTTTGTGTTCAGGAAGAGTAAAGCCCATCTTGCCCTATATTAAAAAGCACATTGAACTTGGAACCTGAGAACTTGAGCTGCAACATGCCAGAGAAACTAGTCATTGCCAAGAATCACATTTGCATGAACTAATTTGTAAAGATTTTACGTTTTTAATAGAAATTATTGGCTGCTAAGAGAGAGTAGGTGTTGGGCTGTAGTGGTGTAAACTTTTTTCCCTTTGCATACTTTTTAATAGACAACATTTTGTTTTTTTCTGAATCTTGAAGGGAAACAAAATCTAGACAGTTCCTGTAGTTTTACAAATTGTTTTCGTTTTTTTTCCCTGTAATCTCTCTAAGAAGAGGAAGACTGGGGAAATGAAGACAAACATCGAATCTCGATACGTGTGGAGCCAAGAATTTTATTGGAATAAACTCATCATTTCAATCATGAGCTAAAAATGTCCTTAAGGCGTATTTCTTATTGTTGCAGTAGTGCTTGTATATTTTCGAAATAGAGAGAAAGAGAAGTTACTTAGCAAATCACATTAATTGGAGCTGAAATTTGGCGGGACAGAAGTCTTGTCTCTTGCAGAATGCAGGATAATTGCTGAAAATCTGCTCAAGTCAAAAATGTGTGGGCTAAGTCAAAATTTAGGGGCCATATCCAATGTGCAGTATATGAGGCTTTGAGGAACTGCAAACCATACTCAAAATGGAAAAACATACACCAAAACTGCATGTGCATACTTAATGTTCTAAGCAGTTAAAAGAAATTGCAAACCAGGTAGAGTTATGGGAATTTTGATCGTGTGGTTTTGCTTTATTAGCTGTCTGAGTGACATAGTATGAGCAGTCTTTGATTAGTGGTCAAGTGAATCCTCCTTGTTCCTTCCTCGTGTATTTCAGGGCCTTGCAGTCTTCCCCTCCACCGCTTTGGGGGTAACCAGGAGAGAGAGGTGAAAAAGCTTGAGACTCGATCGCATGCTTTCTGTTCTCAAAATTTGACAGTACTCTGTTCATTTTGTAGTAGTTAGAGCTTTTTACTTGTCTTTGTATTTGTTACTAGAATGGTGTGCTCGAGGAAGAATGCGGGTCAGTGTTTTATATTGATTTTTCTCAGTAGCACTCAGAGGTACTAACAGAAATGGTACTGTGTGTTTCCAGGAAGTTATCGTCAAATATTACTGTTCACTTGGATCATAAATTCTTGGAAGCTAAGAGCTATCTTTGCATTGTTTGTGCAGCCTCTAGAAGAATGAGGTGGAGCCTTTAGGTGCTACCCTGTTGCAGTCAGATCAAAGTTAAATATAAGGAAGCATCAGAGCACCTTGGAGGTAATGCGCTTAGTTCTCAGAATAATTAGGTAATAATGCAGACATGAAATGGGGGAATAGGGGGGAGAAAGAAGGACTGAGTTAATACTAGAGGTGCTCTGTAAATTTGTCTCAAAACACTGTTCTCAATTCAGATCTCAAATTCTGATTTCTACATCACTTGAGCTCAAGACTAAATGTATTCTCAGTGTACTCTTATTAAAAATGTTTATGTGGCTATTTTCAAGACTCTAAACCCTTACACAAAGTATTTTAAGATGCACCATTTTCTTTCCTTAGACTCAGCTATAATGATCCAGACGAGATTAATTTTATAACTTTGTCACCAGAAGACAGGTCTTTTATTGAAAAGCATAATATTTTTTATGAAAAAAAAAGACCGCCAACATTACAGTGTTGAATTAATTGCCATTGTAAAATAATTTATAAGGTACTTTACAGCTCAGTTAAGTTACCTTTGAATAGTTGATTTGAGATGTTCAGCTCATCTACTGATTAATCTTCATGTTAGCAGACATCAAGGTCAAGGAGACAGTGGATTAATTTCATACCTCATGCTGACAGGTTAAATCAGTTACTATTAAACTTACTGTAGTTGCTAAAATAATCTTTCTGATTAAAAATCCTATTCTCTATAATCTATATTGCTGAAAAGAAAAAAAAATTTCTGTGTTCAGACAATTACCTGCAAATTTGTTTCAAATAGCTGTGGGAATGGTGGATTTATAAGGGAATGCTGTATTTTGAAATAAGTAGCTCCCATCCTAGCTAATTCTTATAGAAAAACAGTTGGCTACTGATACTCCTGAAGCTACTGAAGGGCAAGTGTCGAGTAATAGTGATCACTGTACGTAGGTTTTCTAGCTAGCTTTAATGTGAGATCATGTGAAGAAAAGATTACTTACTAAGAAACAGGCATATAGAGCAACAATGAGCTCTGAGAAGAGAAAGCATTCAGGGTACAAATAGGAAAAAATGAAAAATGCAGTACAGTTGAACTAATAGAATAAAATAATTGCTGTCTTCACTGTTGCTTTTCTTTTACAACAGGATACCCACTTCATTTAAAGATGTGCTTTCTTGAAGCTTCAAATTAAATGCAGTTTGGAGGTCAAAATTATAACTCTGCTTTGTCGCCTTTGCTTTCCTCTGCTCAAGGAGTTTCTCCCTCTTTAACTCCCACAGATGTGCAGCTCACTTGATTTTTATGTGGCTACCGGAGTGAAATATCCTCTGAAAGTAGAGGGTGTTCTGCAACTGTATTAACTCGGGAAGATGCTACAGACATAATTAGAGTAAGGTTAACTTATAACATCATAGATGTAGCTTAGGACCTGGATGTTAGGAGAAGAGGAAAAAAGGACATTTTTTAGTGGAAAACGTGGGGTTTTTTTGGCCTCCCTTTTGTCAAAATACTGCATGTGAATACTTCACTTTAACTTATGTGCATTTATTTAAGCACATGTGTAGATTATTCGCATGAGTGTGAATTACACCTTACTACTGACTTTACTTTTTTCCCCATCAAAGTTGTTTTTCTAAGGAAGTGTTAGGCTCTTTTTTTTTTTTTTTTTA